>JAOYMR010000003.1:13729194-13756457 GCA_025802075.1 Tenebrosternarchus preto | reverse complement strand
TGTGTATTATATGGTTAATTATTGTAGCTGTATATTTGTAGAAATGTAGCTTTACACACACTGTATTATATCCAAGAGTAAATGTGGTAGCTATAACAATTTTATTTGTGGATAATTTATTGAGTGAGTAATTTGATCGCCCCCCCCTTTAAAACGTTTGGAAAATGTATGCTCTACAAAGCTCAACATACTAGCTTATCAGGACAGATCAATTGTTCTTTTCAAGTCTAAGAACAAATGCTGATTGATCTTTTTTTGGATGAATTAATTATGTTTGCCTTTAATAGGATGAGGTCCAAGAAAAGAAAACACATTGCATTTCCAGAGATTTTTTTTTTATTCATTTGCTGAACTAAGCCTACTGTGTGAAACTTATTTGCCACCTTTGCCCAGTAATGGTGTTATTTGTTGACTTTTGCCATCCGTGGATGAATAAACAAGTACAAAATTACATTTGCTGCAGTTTTAATCTTATGTTTCTCTTTTCCATGACTTTGACTGCATGCCTGTTGTAACAATGGTGTTCACCTACAGGTAAGATTTACACTTTTCTGTTTTCAATGTACAGAGATAGTAAACCTTGAAATATAATGGGTCCCATAATCTGCCATTACGTGGACAAAAGAGACACAAAGTATTTTAGCTTTTGTATGTTTTTTATTAAGTATTTTAACATTTCTGTGTGACCAGTGCAGTTTGTATGAAAATACAGCCCCAGTTCTATCTGTGATGCCTCAGTGAAGAGGAGTTCTGATGCCTTAATGTCTAGACCAGTTCCCTTTCTCTATGTTTGTTATTAATCACTCACTCTCAAAATGCCTTTAAGTTGATTACGTCTTCTTGCCCCACAGCAAGCTCTGTCATCACACTTCCTGGTTTGCTTTTTCATATGCTTGATAAGACTGTCTCCCCATTTCAGGGGAAATGCCCTGCTTTGGACCTTGTATTGTGATAATGATACCAAGGTATGCAGCGAAGTAAACCAGTCACCTTTGGGTCCATACGCTTTATATTTAAATACAGACGTTTATTTATTTATTTTTTTTATTTTTTTTAATGAAAATAAGCAAATTAATATCAAAAAAGATATATTTCTTTTTGTCTAATTAGTTGAGAGGGTTGTCACTCACGTTCATCTGTTGGGGGATGTGCCACACCAAATAATTCCTCGCTGACGGGAGGCATAGTTAACTCTGCAGTTACAGTAGAATGTAAATATAAAGTCATTAGCACAAAACATTAGCAGAAAGGTACATTTACACTCTTTTGTATTCTCAGTGACTCTGTGGAGAGCCTCTGCTTTTGGACATTTTTTCAGTTTGTGTCTATCAATATCCCAGGGTTCTCTACTGCAGCACAGTGTCCACTCTACCCTCCATTAAAGACAGTACTGTTTATTAGCATACAAGATCAAAAGCCCAGAAAACAACCTTTTCTTCTTAACAGTGAAGATGCAGAGAGAGCTGAATATACAATTCACAAGCTGGAATAAGATGCCTTTGGTCCTCTTCGTGGATGTCTTTTTAGAGAGCACTGGAAACTGTTCAAATTGCGTCTCCTTAAAGTCAGCAAGGTCTGATCTTGACCCGTCCTTATGAGCCCTTCTGTCTCTCACTCACCGTTAGAGGCACATACATATGTTTGAGGAACAGAATGTGTTTTTCGGTAACTCTCGGCAGTTGGTGCTGACCCTCGTAGTAAATATCAATGAAATAAAGGTGATTTTTAAAGCCAGGATCAAAGCTGACCTGTGGCCTAGCTGTGATTACTGGAACACAAAACATCTGAAGACTGTTCTCCTCATCCTGCTGTGTTTTCTGAAACATCTGCACCAAGGAGAGGCCTCATGATCTAGATCAAACGTTTGGCTGGTGGAGTTGCATCAGATTTAGTAGGAAAGAAGATCTGAGAACCTGAGGGGTTCCAACACTGGCAGAAAGTGAAGTGTAAAAGATCTAGTCATTTGAACTTGAAATTTAGAGTTGTACAACTACCTGCATGCATTCAATTACCAAGGTTTATATAGCAGCATTTTTAGATGCAGGGTTTGTCTCTGTAGTCTAAATTAAGTATAGTCTCTCACTGAAATGGCTTTTCAGGGGAGATTCACCACTCTTATTGAATTTAGTGTTAGGTAAAGAAAAATCTACATCATTGCCCATTTTTTTTTAATGCAGTTTGGCACTGGTGCAACTGTTTTGTACTAACTTAATGCCTAATGCTAACTCTGTGCTATTTTTCATTTGAAAGCATTCAGTGGTCCTTTCCTCTCTTCTGCACGCATTCCTGAACAGCAGCTAGCATGTGATTACACGTTAAGACAACAGAGAGAGAAGGAGAGAGAAATTTTGATCATATTGGCCTTATCCACTGCAGTGAAAATTGCCACTTGCCAAAGGCCAGGCCTGTCACGGCTTCAAAGGGAATGGCGATAGATGCGTGGCTCTAGTGCTGCTCTTAGACACCTGCAAAAAGAGATTGTACAGGAGGAGTGGAGGATGGAGATAGGAGGCTGTGGCTGTGACTTGTTCTTTGTGGGTTAACGGCAGCTTTATTTGTGTCAGTAATGGGTAATGTATGAATGATGTCATTAGTCTTTGCATTTTATTTTATTTTTTTTAATTCTTATTTAGGCTTTGCATACTTTGTAGAGCTTAGAAGTGCATTATGCATTTTAGGCAAGAAACTTTAGATTTGAATAGAAGCATATGCGAGTTGGATGGATGTTTCTCTTTTGCTGGAAGAAGAGGAATTTACTTGATTGCATTTTAGAGACAAATCGACCTATCATGAATTTGTCCATTAGTATCTACGAGCTGCAGGCAACTACTGTTGGAAACTGTTTGCACCAACTACATAAAGCACATACACTATATTGCCAAAATACCTTCCTTGACTCACATATGAGCTTAAGTGACATCCCATTCCTAATCTATAGGGTTCAGTATGACATTGGTCCACCCTTTGCAGCTTGAACAGCTTCAACTCTTCTGGGAAGGCTGTCCACATGGTTTAGGAGTGTGTTTATGGGGATTTTTGACCATTCTTCCAGAAGCGCATTTGTGAGGTCACATACTGATGTTGGACGAGAAGGCCTGTCTCCGCTCTAATTCTTCCCAAAGTCCACTCTAATTCTTCCCAAAGGTGTTCTATTGAGTTGAAGTCAGGTCTCTGTGCAGGCCAGTCAAGTTCATCCACACCAGACTCTGCTATCCATGTCTTTATGGACCTTGCTTTGTGTACTGGTGCACAGTCATTTGGATGGGCGAGCGAATACTTTTGGCAATATAGTGTAGCTTTATATAGTTGCAATGGTAGTGAGTTAGATGTGTGGAACACAGCTGTATTGCTGTGAATTTGCACAGAAGCAGATCTTACATAATGGTATTACAAGAGAATACTAACACTAGTCCTATAAGAATGTGACTGTAACAGCTCTTGATCATCTTCCTACAACATCTCCCTGCTCATAAGGTACACGCCCTTGTTTTTTTACAAATGCTCATTGAGGAAGACTCCTCTTTTGCAGGGTAGTGGTGAAAACAGATGGGTGGCAATTCCTATATCATGAACTCTGTGAGTAAGTGGACCGTGACCACTTTTTTATTTATTTATTTTTTGCATATTGAATTTCAAAAGTAACAATGATTGGGATTATGGTGCAGAAGATCATCTTTGCTTTGATGATATTTGCGTATGTATTGGGTGAGCCGTACAGGCATCATAGATTTGTATGTTTATTTTTTATTTGAGTGTACATAAATGGAAAAAAAGCAATATAATCTTAAACAAAATTATGTTTAATATCTGGTTGCCAGTCCTTCTGTGTATTGTGTAAAGTCTGCCACCGATTGGCGCCACTAAGCATGTAGTATTATCCCTGATAACGTACAGGGCTTATACCTGTTAGTTCTTGCTGTTTTAGGGCTTCAGACTTGTCTTCAGTGAGTGAAATGAATGGTCAATAAGTGAAGGTCAGGTGCTTGATTGGTCAGTCTGGAACGGTCCACTTTGGGGCCTCGAAATGCTCCACAGTTTCACTTCCAAGTTTTGGATTGTTGTTCTGTTGTTGTTCATTGAAGCATTTGGTTGGATCAGAGCATTTAAGATGCTTGTGTACACTCCAGAATACATCCTACTGATGCTATTGGCAGTCACATCCTCATGTGCATGCCACCATGATTCACAGAAAAGGGTGGTTTTAAGAGAAAGCATCAACACACCTGCAGGCATGCACCCACCTACCCACCCACACACACTCACAAACACACACACACACACACACACACACACACACACACACACACACACATACACAGGTAGGTGTGTGTATGCCTGTATGTAAAGCAACCTCTGAAACAATCCAACACCTACAGGCAAAATGCAAGATGCTGGTTGGGAAAGCTACCAAATAGCAGGGATCATACATAGGAGCAGATGAGCTGGCCTTGACGCACCCAAGTCCAAATGGTAGGAACCACATAGGGATCTCTACATCCAGACTGATTAGACGTGGCGAACCAACCAGACAAACCAAACAGCAGAGGTAATGTGGCAATTCCAAATCACATGAGCATCCAAGGAATATGAGAAGTTGGAAAAATATCAAGGACTGAAAGAAATAGAACGAATGTGGAAGGTTAACACCAAGTCTGTGACTGGACCTCAGATCCAAGGAACGACAGCATCAGTTCTAAGTAAGATCAGCATGTGAGTGTGTGTGTGTGTGTGTGTGTGTGTGTGTGTGTGTGTGTGTGTGTGTGTGTGTGTGTGTCTGTGTGTCTGTGTGCCTGTGGGTTGAGAGAGAAAGAGAGACAGAGAGAAAGGTTGTAAAACTAAAACAAAATGTGTAGTACACCATGTTTCCAAAGGAACAGTTTTTTAACAGAGGTCCTTCATCAGCTGTGCAAATAGCTTGTGAAACTCTATGAAGTGAAACCAGTTAATAATAAAAAAAAAAAAGTAGATGTTTAAATTCATTAAAATATTCAGTATATGGGGTTCTAAAATTCCAAGAGCGTAGATCAGTTTTCTCCTCAAGTTTCCTCACTTCATTGCTGCCATAGCAACTACTGGCAAACAGTGTCCATTTTTTTGGATTAATGTTACTTGTCATTGGAATATATATACAAAGAGAGAGATAGAGAGGTCTTGGCTTAGGCACTGTCTAACTGCATAATAACACATGCAGTAGGGTTTTTTTTCAGACTTAAACAAGTTCATGCATTTAATTGTACATGCATTGGTTACCGAGTAGCTCCATGTTTTAATGGCATGCAAATTGCTTTTCTAGGAATCCATCTTTCCTGAAGAGCTTTTCTTCTCCTTTAAATGTCATACTCTGCAACCCGCTGATGTCATCTGGTCCACGCTGTTTCAGTTACTTTGTGTGACCCGCACCTGTAAAAGTCATATGTAGAAACACATAATTAAATGAGAAATAACATTTAATCAGATAATGGATAAAGTCAGAGGTTTGGGTGGAAATGACGAAAGAGTCGAAAGGCTTTTAAGTGCATTTGTATATGTTTGTAGTTTTCCCATTTGTACACAATAATAGTGCAAAGTTATAAATTAGATTGTATCTGTGACATATTAGTGAGATGGACGAGAAAAATGGGAGATGTAGAATTTCAGTGCTTTGACACTGAATAGGCTGAAATGAGGTGTGTTACAACAGAGAAAAAATACCTGACATCCTTTTTCCACATAACACTCTTGCCTTCATGGAGTTTATTACCTTGCACAGCTTTAGAAGCTAAAACAGTCAGAGAGAGATTAGAACTAATCCAGTGTTTACAAGCACAGTAGTTAAAACACACACAGTCATCTTCTTTTTAATGAAAATGAAAGTTAATTTAAACTGTGACCCAGAGAGACCCATTCAGTAACATTTTAGTGTTGAACTTCTCTTCCAAGCCTGTTTATTGCACCAAGCATTCTAATTTAGGGCTGATAGATTGTTGGTTATAATGTTTAAATGTTTATTTATTTACCTAATTGTACTGTAATAACTGAAAATTAGAATTACCTCCGAAAGACCTTGTGATTTTGTGCATGACCTTTATCTGGGCTTTGTGAAGAATGAGGGAATGGCATAACTGGGCTGGTAGTTCCCCCAGTTGCAAGAACACTTCTCACATCAACTGTGCTCTAACAGAGGTTACATACTCGAGCAGCTGAAACCAGAAGCTTACTAATGACTTATTCATGGACCTCCATCCCCCTGCTGCTGTAGAAATGCAATCCCTCCTCAAGTTAAGAGAAAACTCCTCAAAGTCCACAGACTCTGCAAACACGGTTATATAACTAATGCTCTCCCCACTCTGGACTCCAGAGAGGAGCAGTTCCTGATCCATCTGAATTCTGACTGGCCCCATTTAATAATTCATTGTAAACTCTCCAACGGATGAAGTTATGTAATAGATTTAATTTGCACTTATATAATTGTTCTGGACAGTGCTCTTGTTTTTAAAGAAAAGCATAGTTTGTCATTTATTTTTTTCTTACTTTACTTTGGAATAATCTTTCATTTTGATAGTCTTAAGGTCTGTGCTTACATGGAACTACATGCTCATTTTGATGGTAATTAATATGCTTAATGCTCATTAATCTTCTTAATTAACCTCAATAAAACTGTCTGGAATTAATCAGTTACATCTAATTAAGGTCAAAATGTTAAAATAAATAGAAATACAGAAAGAGAAGCATAAAAAGTGCAATTGGGACCTCAAGGAATAGTACTAAAAGATTTCATGGGTTTTTCATAAATGACTCAGAGACTTTGAAGGTGCCCCACGGTGCCTGAACTGCCTGAGGTAAAACAGACATGTCACTTCTCCTTACATCAGTGACCTAGGAAAGCAAGGTCAGCTTCAGATGTGACTGCCTCCCATTGGAACTTTCTGGAAGAAAAAAAACAAAAAAAAAACAGAGAACTGCTTGCATGGTGCCTTGCAAGTCTTGCACAAAAGCATCCATACTGAAGCAGTTTTAAGAGTGTTTGCCCTCAAGAAATAGTCTTCTGTGGAATGTGAAGCTATGGGAACCAGGGCTCTTCCTACATACTTCCCATTCCTGTGTTGGCTGATGTATTACAGTGTATATGGTAATGCTAGATACATTACATTATAATGTCTGATGTTGTGCCCAATCTCATTCCACGCCTGAGTCGTTTGTTACTTTATATGATAATGTCTGATACATTATATGGTAATGCCTTCTCTCATATCTGATACCTTCTACGACATAAGGGTTTAAAAGTCTTGGTGTTATACAATATTGCACGTACCGGACCGCCTGGTTTTTATGTCATGTCATCTTGGGATCATGATTATTTCTGAAATTGTTCAAAACTACTCAGCTACATTTCATTAATGATGTCTTTTTTCATTTCATTTTTTTTAATTGAAAAAAAATCCACACAGCACACGGAGGTTTGTGTTTCTGCTGTGAGGATTGATATAAATAGAGCAGTTGTCAGTAGCAGAAATGCTTAACTGTGGCTCCTTCAGTCCAAGTTTTAAATGGGGCCCCTCTTGAAATTGTTTTTCCTTTGCAATCTCTTCATCATCCTCTATTGTCGAGTCTTATCCTTTTACTTCCAGACAAGCGATGAACTAGATAAGCACGCACAGGCACTGACGATCGATCTCAGCACCTCAGGCTTAGCCATTAAAATCCTGCCAGACGTTTACTTATGACACACAATGGCGCTAACAGAGATGAGCAACAAAGAGGTTAGCATTTTCTTTCTTTTAAATGAATTTAAATAATCCACTGGGCCTGTGAATTTCTTACTAAAAGACTGGGTCACATTTAGTCAAATGCAAATTCGGTCTTTCCTAATTGGCAGTTGCATGTGCATTCTTTGCCCAGGTAACTAAGAAACCAATGTGTATTCTGCATGCAGATCTGCTGAACACATATTACCTCTGGTTGAGAAATGGTCCCTAACAAAAATAATAACATGCTTAAACAGTGTGGTCCATAAATAATTTGAGAGTGGATTTTTTATTTGACTCTTTACCCCAGCACATTGGATTTAAAATTAAACAATAATTATGAATATTATTTGCAGAAAGGCAGCTTTAAAGGCAAAATTAAACAATAATTACATATGTGTTGTGGCAACTATACTGGAAATACAGACCTCTTTACACATATAACCCCCATTTCAGGGGACCATAGCAAAATTATATAATTAGCTTCTCATTTGTTCCTTGGCCTGTTCTGTGTCACTGCAATATTACTTCATTCACAGCAGAGCTAAGAAAAGGTCTAGGATTAATTGTAGATTTGTAGATGTGAAGCCACCTATACTGTAACACTGAAAAATCAGAATAAACCTTTTAGAGAAATGCACGAAACATGTGTATGAATCAAAATCCAGTGTTTTAGATTGTTAAGAACACTCACCCAGTAAGATTCCACTGCCAATTCAGATATAAATATTTTGGAGGGTAAAGCTCTGCAATTTAAATGATGGAAATGATTAAATGAGAAGCAAAATGGAAAAAGGACAGGTTATCATGGCAACACATTGTACATACACTTGTTTCTAACACCTGACTTTTGTACTGTTTTCCTCACTCATCATCTTGATAGACATAGCTTGCAGTTTAATGCGGAGTGTAGACAGTGTGCCTGAGACCTT
The DNA here is from genome assembly GCA_025802075.1 of Tenebrosternarchus preto. Lineage (NCBI taxonomy): Eukaryota > Metazoa > Chordata > Actinopteri > Gymnotiformes > Apteronotidae > Tenebrosternarchus > Tenebrosternarchus preto. The sequence goes on along the minus strand of JAOYMR010000003.1, from coordinate 13,747,801 downwards.
TGGAAGACCACATTTACACTAATCCCAGAACAAACAGGAACCCGCTAGCAGATCAATACACGTGGATGGATGAGGAGTGAGAGCTTTGCAGTCAGAGCACCTTGATTAAGTCCAACGCAGACTGAGCCAGCTTTCCGCCTGTCACAAAGGGAGCCTTTCCTGGAAGAACTTAGCGGTCCTGGCACGCTCCTGGATCACCACAGCACTGCTGCCCATTGGGGTGAATTATGGCACAGTCTGGAAGTAGTTCCCCTGGAACCTCCATCACCCCCCCCACACACACACACACCCGTTCTGCAGCAGGTGGCCGTATGATGCATTTCCAACAGCTGTGCACAGTGACTGGTTCCTTCCTTGGTTTGAGGTAAAAGTCATAAAATCATCCTTAGGTACTTTGTGAGCTTACAGTTTTGGTGATCTTACAGTTTTTTTTCCTGAAGGATCTTACAGTTTTGGTGATCATAACTTTCTTTCACGGGCCCCTGTTCGAAGTGAGGGATCAGATCCATCGCACCAGGGCCTTTGGATTGGTTGCAGCACGTCCAAACTCATGGAAACAGAGCTGCTGCCTGTCTGCTTGCCTGTCCTGTTTTGCCAGTGCAGCTGGTGACAGGGCTCCTGGGGGACACGGCTTGAGTGGCTCACAGAGCCGCTGTAATCGCAGGGCTTTATGGGAAGCTGGGATATGGGAGAGTGGGCGAGGCAGAGAGGGGTGAATGAGCTAATGCCCTGTAGCTGCTATCTTCGTCTAAGATCTGCCCACCCATACAGCATAAAGTCAGCATTACTATACAGTCACCAATGAGAGTTAGCAGAAAATTAATTAATAGGCTATCCTCTGTTTTTATGGAAAACATAGAAATTATGGTTCGTTTCCATTAACCTTTCTATAAATAATCAATATACAAGGCTTAATATTCTGTAGATGGCATAAAATCTTTTTAATAAGCCACCCAGGAGAAAAATCCTGAGGCCAATATGTGATATTTTGCTGTTTAGATACAGTGGAGTTCACTTCAGGACCAATGCTTCAGTTGTTTAAACCTGACTTTATGGTCACTTCCATGATACAAGTGTATCATTGATGTGTGAAGTGTGTATTTTGAACTGGACACTGAACATTAAGTGTTCAAACAATAAAATAACAGTGAACTTTGAAACTTGTGCAGTCACCTCCCTTGAGCTAATGACAAAGTCTAAATTGTTTTCATTAAATGGGCTAATCATGGCTACTGACAGAGGAAGAGCTAGGATTATGAGAATATGCCGGAATAATTTAAGGTTCAATTAGACTTGGTAAATTTAGTATGGTCTAGTTAAGACCATAATTATTTTTTCAGGAGAAATTTAATCACCCTAGCTGACAAATTCTTTTGTGCGACTCAGAGCAGAATAATTACTAGTTATTGCATTTAATATCTTATCTTTTATTTCTGTGCTTGATAAATCGAGGACTGCAGAAGTGTGGTCTGAACAATGCAGTGGTTATAGGTGCTTATAGCTGCATTACGGCCAGTCATGGGCTCTGACTTTAAAGGTAAAATTTTCAGCAGCTGAAGGTCAAAACTCTTAATGCCAAGCTTGAAAATGTCAAAACAATTACTGCCTGAATAATGGACTACTCTTCTGAATTTTGAAGGCTGTGAGCACGTGTGCATGTGTGCTGGAGTGTGTCTGAGTGTGTGTGTGTGTGTGTGTGTGTGTGTAGAGTGATTTCAGAAGATGTGCTTCTCTTCCATTTGTGTAAACTATTAGGTGAGTGAAATAATATTGTCTCAAACTAGCACAGTTACAGGCACTTTCTGCTTATGCTCCCTGACTGTTAACTACCATCGAGGCACCACACCTCATCACACACTTTACACATATTGCCTCGCCCAAAAAGTCTATTGATATGCATAATGGTGTGTGTATGTGTGTGTGTGTATGAGAGAGAGAGAGAGAGAGAGAGAGAGAGAGAGAGAAGTAGTAGCTGTGATCCAGATTTTGTGCTGTTCAGACCAGCTGCTCCAGAAATCCCATTTGTAGGTTGGGTCCTGCTCTGCTAAACCTCCTCCACATCAAATTCTGCACATAATTTCACCTGGCTGCTCAGTCAGCATTATATAAGACATTCTAATGGTTTAAAAGACTTAAGAGTGTAAGAATGTGCTGAAGTTCCTGGGTTAATGAACCAAACCCACAGTGCATAAATCACATTAAAGTCATTACCGCACAGCACAACGGTGCACACAGCGGAAAGACGAATGAGGTCTTGGCATGTTCGAGCGTCGTGACGCTTCGCGTGTCTTAGGCTGTCGACAGCCGGAACCCCAGGACGCACCTGCAAAACGGGAACACTCAAGGGACAAACCTCGGTGGTCCTACGATCACAGGGAGGACGCAGAAACCAGCACCGAAATTCAGTGCCGCAACACAGTTCCACGGTTGAAACCCAAACGCTGGGAGCGCCCTTGATAAAGATCGCCCTCGCTAGTCGGGTTGTTTCCCCCGTTCCACAACATCGGCATTCGGCGGGACCTTCGATTCAGTTCCCTTCGTGGCTCGCCGTGTGGAGACGGCCTTTTGCCCTGGTGATATGTTGCTGTAGTGTCAGAGCTGACTTGTGATGGCTTTGCGGTGGAGGTCGCAGGGGTGGGGTGTTCATCGTCAGTGCCGTGTCCAGCTCAGGGGGACTGTCAGTTAAGCACGAGGATATTGCGCGATGCTCCACACGTCCAGTCTTACGTGCTCAGGTTGGTCGGGAAGATTTCCAGACCTCTAACATCTGATAAAACAACAACAACAACAACAACAACAACAAAAAATGCCCAGAAAAGAATCATTATTCTTTTTTGCTTTACCTTAACAGGCATTCCCGGGATGTTCTTTGTCACTATATATGGGAATAGTGGGGCTCTTTGTCATATGTAGTGGCATGTAAATGGTCTCTTCACCAGATTGCTTGGAAAAGCAGGAGCGGGTTCAATGTGTCCTTTATGTCAGTGCTCTGAGGCGCATAGCAGAGCCGTGAGAGAATCGCCAGCTTTATGTGAGCACTTCATCACATGTGCACCATGCTTCTGGATGGCTTATGGATTCCAGCTCCTGGGTTTTACCTTGTTAGATGCAATATTTATGTAACATGCTGTTCACAAACTGTATAGCATGCTTTTGTTGCCAAAGGGTAAAAGTTTAAATGTGTTCAAAGACAAAGCTGAATCCTTGACATTACATGCGTTTCCAAATGGTCATCTAGTAAAAACTTTACTTCTGCACTGGAAGGCACCTCCTTATCTGTTTTTGACAGATATTTTATTAGTACTACATGTAAAAGATTCACAGTTCTGATAAAATAGATGTGGCCTGGTGATACCACTGTAGCTCTAGTTGTTTAAAAACCCCTTCCAAGATATACAATTCCAGGAGCTGGATGTGGTGCATTTTGCCACAGGATTTTTTTTCCTACTCTGTTTTCTTTGATTTTTTGTTAATTTTATATTACCTTTATTATTATATTTTTTTATTTATGCAAATGTTGTGTTTGCAGATGCACAGTACCATTTCTCCTCTTACTGCAACACCCGTATTTTGAGTCGTGTCTTTCAAAGTGTGTTTTTGCAGTCCTTCTTTAGATATGTCAGTGCTGATGATGCTTTCCATCAGAGCGTTTCACCTGGTCTCTTCACTCACCTGCTTGTAGTTTGTTTTACTATGCACTGCGTTGCGCTGAACATTCCAGGGAGAGTATGTTTAGAAGAACTGACTCTCTGTTGCAGTAGTTTACGTTATCAGAGATCAAGTTCAGGGAGGTTCAGCCAGAGTCCAGAAACAGTTTCACTGCCTTCAGCATTCTAAGTTTATTCTTCAGAAGTCCTCACTAAGCTGTAGTAAATATGGCATGTTAGAACACTGCTGTATGTGCCAGTAAATTTGACAGTTATGTATAGGGGTTGCATGACTGCAAGAAAATATTTTGTTGTGAATTCCTGGCCAATATTGCAATTGCAATGTAAACACTAGTTCTTCTTCAATGTGTATTGATGGTGTACATAGTATCCAACCTATCACATAAAATGGCACAGTTGCTACAACAATATTTAAGAATAAAGTATTTAAAACAAAAACATTAAAACAGAGACACAATAAAAGTATCTTCTTAATGCTGTGTTGGGTTAAGAATCTAAACTATTTAGTTAATAATGACATTGCAGTTCTTGATATTTGAAACTTACCTTCTTTCTAAACTAAGAAATTGATTAATCGATTAGCCCTAAGTATGTTTACTGCAATGAGAAACCCTAACCCTGACCCTATCTCACAACACGGAGGCTTTCCAATATCGATTAAATATCTTATTGCACTTGTGTTGCTATATATTGTGATAAAGATCTACAATGGGATATGGTTTAGTATGGATTAATGTAGTTGTGACACATATACTTCCGAATGCTGACTTCTGTCATTGTGTTCAGTTGTGGTTCATCATTCTGGTCCTGATTGTAATGTTTGTGCATATTATTGTGTTTATTAAGTGCCCACTTGCTGAATAGTTCTTGCTATAACATGGTGGGCTGGGTTTTGATACAGCAGATGTGTTTTTGTAGCTTTTGCGGTATATTTAACATATTGCCCAGTGATGAATCTATAATGAAATTACAAGGTGGTGAATGCAGAAATCCCTGTTATTAGTCTTGAAGGTTTTACATTCAGGGGCGTATAATGGAAGTGTATCAGAGTGGAGCCTGAACATCATCTCCTTGTGTTCATGACTCATTCTCAAACTCTCTTTGGTGACTGTAGTTTTTCAAGTAGCCCATCAACAAAGGAAGCGATAAAGCATCTAATGATCTACTGTAACTGTTTACATATTGCACCCAGCTAGTGCATATAGTCTATGACCAAATTATAATCCAGCTGGATCAATTACTAGATTTCAGTTTGCCGTATTATAACTAATCAGTTCTTTAGGATTCCTAGCCTAAGATATTTTTACTGTACCCCCAAAGAGACAGAATTACTTTTTGGGCGGGAAAGGCTTATTTTACTCTCAGAGAGGGGGTGGACAAGCTTTGATAAGGGTAATAAAAAGGCCCAGAGACCCACCATCTTCCCTTTTATTGAATTAGTCAAAGGAACCAGAACACTGACAGAGTGGATTAAAGACACTGCTGGGGACCTGAAAGGAGCTCAGTGGGCAACCCAACAGGGAAAAGATGCTGCAAAAAGCCAGCCGCTGGCCTAAACATCCTTCATGGGACCAAGTGAGGCAAGCTGGGGCCTGCAGTAGGCTTATCATTTCAGTTTCAGTAAGGCCGTCGGTAATGACACACTCACTCTTTAAGTTGCCGATAGGTGTTTGATTCGTGTGTCGGTGTCCTCGGAAAAGAATGCAATTTCATTAGGTGTTTGCTAACTGACTGCTAATTCAGGGCCTCGTTGCTGCCAACAAGCCGTTAAGGCTTCGCGGTGAGAAAGCGTTCCTACGTTACGACAGCGCAGCCATAAACTGTCCGACTATGAATCATGGGCCGTGGGAGTGAGAGCAGCGCGGTGTGAAGTTGCATTAGGGCTAAACACAATTAAGGCATTGAAATGCGCAGGCACCTTTAGGCAGCGGATCCAGGTGAACTGTTCACAGTCCTTGTGGAGGAGAAGGTCCTTCTCTCAGGCTCAGTCCTGCTTCTCCCTCAGAACTGCCGTCTAAGCAGCTCGACTATTTCGGGCTCCTCTGGGTAGAACAGTGGGGGGGGGGGGGTTGTTGGTTTTTTTTATTCATCACAGTGAATTCACTTTGGGATGTGTTGGCATTCTTTTTGATCAGTTGAATTGATGATGAAATCAAAGTTCAGTGAGGAGCAAAACTCGATGACCAAGAACACAGGAGCACAGGGAAGTCGTTTGAAGTTGCGCCGTGGTCTCACGGCACTTTTAGATACCTTTAAACATTCTCCTGCTTTGTCTGAGCTGTATTTTTCAGCTCTATAAATATATGATAAATATGCTATAAATATATTATGATTAACTTTTTCACTCCTCTCAATTTTTTATGTACAGATTTATATGCAGCAGTTTAGAGTATTTCACTGTGGTGTCAGTCGCTTATCTTATCCACTCTGTTGTCTGTATCAGTTCCATTTAACTTATTTTATTTTTTTTTCCATATTTCTTTCTAGCAGCCCCACTTTGAAAAAAGCAGGGAATATCTGAACAAACATTCAGTACAAAACAAAGCAGCAGTTTTCTGCTCCAAGTCAAAAACATGCTTAAAAAGATTCACTGTCTCTGTAAAACCGAAGCAGCTTCAGACTTCATAATGGCTGGTCTGGGGATGGCAGTGGGCTTACAGGCCTGTCTTTACCCATTACCAGCTCTGTGAGCACAGAGACTGTCCCATTCACTGGTCACTCTGTTAATTGCATTTTATTTATTTAGTTTTGGCAGTTTGTTTTGGTGTCATTGTTTGTTTTCTACTGAAAATTGAAAAATTCATTTGTATATTCATTTGTGATACACTTGTCTCACTCTCAGTGCACATTAGGTTAATCATGCTGACTTTCACAGATACAATGTAGCCTAGTAGATGTTCTGGTAAATGTGTTTAAATTGGATCTTAATGTGATCAGTGGACATGCAGTAGACAACCTGCCCTTGTTTGGTTATGCTCTGTATTCATTTGGGCATCGTGGAGGCTCTTTGTTCTGATAAAACTGATATTGCATGTGTATTACATGTGTGAGATTAGCTTTGAGGTGGGGATGAGTCATTTTGTCACAGTGCTGATAACAGGGATAACAGGAGTTGTTTGCAGTTGTAATTTGGGAGGGAGTATGGTCCCATATCTCTGACACCAGACTCTAGGAGGCTGCATTCATTTCAGCAGGATTTTCATGCAGCGTGTCTCCCATTGTCTGTAGTCACAAGTTCCACAATGGGGTTTGGAAACATAATCAAACAGAAATATAAAGGGGCAGAGGCTGATCGGTTCCAGTTGTATTGTTGTACAACACTAACACTAACCCAAAACCCTAATTCTAGGTAAAGTCTGCTTAATGACTACTTCCATTCTTCTGTCTGCTGATTCTGGGTCAGTGGATAGACATATGTGTATGTCGCATTCCAGGCTCCTGTTTAGAATATTGCCTCTTAGGCTACAGTTATTAGTCACCTGGATATTGAGCTTTAGTCTGGGTTCCAGTGAACCCAGCTCATTTTCTCAAAGAAAATATTTTATATCTCCAGAGGTAATGAATAACACAGTCAAAGCCCAAGTGAGATGTAATATGAGGAGTTCAATGATACTTCCAGAATAGTCCTGGAATCTTTTTGCTGTCAGACGTACAGTGTCATTGGCAGGTCACTACCCTCATTAAAAGGATCAAGTCTCTGGGCAGGATTTAAAAAAGAAAAAAGCTGCCGAGCCAAACAGGAGACAGCTCGTCCCATTCAGCCCCTTTCATCTACTCCTTTTTCCACCTTTTCCCCGCCTGTGTCCTCACTGATTACCCCAAGACCTCCCACTTCCATCTCTGCTCGGCTGCCAAGCACTTCCCCTCCACCCAGATTCATCTTGTTAGGCCATCGTTGAAAGGTGTGGATTATTATTTATTGCACGCGGAGGTGTGTGGCTGGCAAGGGCGAAGAAAAAACTTCCAACAGGGAGAGTGCAGAGGCAGTGTTGCGTTTGAGCAAGGTCTGCCTGAGAGATCAGCCTAAAGCCGGTGACTCGCTGAAGGTCAGGCCCTCGAGGCGGCCTGATCATTTGCCCACTCTACTGTAAAGGAAACGCATGTTGGCTTGAAGGTATGCCAGACAGCTGTTCGAGCTGCATCCTGAGTGATTACATGTCTCCTATAGAAAAGCATTACAGAACACAACTCAGTAGTACGTAATAGTTAACAAGTTTCTGTGTGGGATTCTACCAGTCTGTTCATTGATGCAGTGAACTAGTTCAAACCAATATTTGAACTATTTATTTTAATAAAGGTAATAAATGTAAAAAGTTACCTATGTTTTATTTGAGTATTATGTGTAACTTCACTCTGTTCATGTGAATGACCCTAAAGTGAAGTCAGTTACCTCCCTGTTACCAATAGGGACATAAATGAGTATATTTTAACTGTTATACATTAAGATTAATACACTGTAAATCACTACTGTTTAAGTCATGTTTTCCAGCTTCTCCCACCTCTCTCTCTAAGTCTTTTCTCATTAGTACCATCACTGGCTCCTTGGTATTTAATTGCAACACCTTTCACATAACAGCCTCTGTGTTTTGGGGGTCAGTTTTAACAGAGAAGAGCCCAGGATTTCAAACACAGGCCTCATACAGGACTGTTAGCACTCCTAGCAATCAATTCTCAACTCCTGTAATCAAGTCTCAAATAAGGAAAAGTTAATTTGATTGTATATAAACTGGTTTGCTTCGTATAGGGTTCTTCTAGAATGGCAAACTCACTTCTGTTTCCTCTTGAGTGCAATTACATAACATAGCTTCTAGCATTCTGAATTGCTGAGCACCCAGTTCTAGATACCAGCAGCGGCAGCAAAGCCTTGATCAGCCAGTTGAGTCGTGGTATCCGAGAGGGATGTGGGGGTTAGTGATTATACACTTCAGTCTTAAAATGGTGCATTTGCAGTTGTATTTGAATGGCATTTTGAATTAGCATTTCTTATAGAACGGTGCTCTCTATGTTAGCTGACTTGACTAAATGTTACCTTTTTTGTGGAATCAATAAGGACAAGCCATCAAGCAAAGAAATGGACTGATTCGCTTGCGGTGCCATGTACAGTTCTGTTCATCTAAGCAGCTCTCAAATGGTTAGTGTTTGAACATTGTGTTTATTGGAAGCTTTCATATTTGCTGATGACTTTTGTTAGAATGAATGGGAAAAAAATCATAAATCATGATTTGAGTGTTTCACTAATGTGGCAACTAAGAAATTAGAGCATTCTGTCCCATCAATATTCAGAAATGAATATGACAGTGTGGTGTGATTTATTCTTATAAATGTTGTTTGACATTGACTGGCCCTGTAAGATTAGTTGTTTATTAAGGAATTAGCTTCAATACACAATGCAGAGTATTTACAAGCTAGTGGAAGCACCTTTATTGGAAACACTTTTATTGGAAAAACGCTTTAGGTAAACAATGGACAATCTGCGTTAGACATCCTCTAGACCTTTATCATTGGTCATTTTTTATTGGCTTGCCACTCAGCTTGCTGCATTCTGCCCAGCAGAGATGCTGCTAGAAATTACAGTCAGTTTTTCATATTCTTTTTGTGTTTAAGGGTTGTCTTGTATTTCTGTGACTCGCAGAAGGCCAGCTGAGTTCGATAATGATGTCAGCTCCATGGATGCTCAGAGTTTGGCCTGGAAGGCTATGGGCTGGGCTCTTGGAGACCCTGCAAAATCATGATCCTGGAATCATCTAGCTTTTGGCTCACTGTTTCCTAGCAGGACAGATAATGGTTCCATTGTGGTGGAGAAAGAACAAGTCCCATGTTTGTGTTTAGACAGTGTAAACAGTCCCAGATGCACTGTTCTCTTGGCTGATGTTAGGCTCTGTGTGTGTATGTGTGTGTGTGTGTGTGTGTGTGTTTATATCACAGAGTAGCCTTGTGAAAGATAAATATTACTCCTTAAATACAGTGGCAAATGATGTGCATGCCCAATTTTTCGGAGAGAGAAAGAAATAGGGAGAGAGAGAAAGAGAGAGAGAGAGAAAGAGAGAGAGAGAGGTGTTGAGTCATTGGAAGAATACTTTTGTGAAGACAGCAGCCATTTTATGAGCCTCAGAAAGATCCTGTGCTCCTCACCTACAGTCTCTCCAGTAATGAAAAGATCAGAAACGGGAAAGAAGGATCACTCTGGTGGATTTTATGGATTGTGGTCTATGTCATTTTTCTCCACAAGGAGCTAAATTTTCAGAGGAATAACGAATACAAACGAAGCAGCCATACATGTGAGCTCACATTACATAAATCACCATATATTAAAAGGGAATATACAGAGACAACCATGTAAAGTTTCAGCAGTGCATAGAAAATGGGGGATTATCTGCAATTTCTCTGTATGACTCTCCTAACCTCAGGGATTAAGCTCTTATGTTATGAATACACTTGCAGGGAATCATAATCATCCCACATGACAAAGTAAGCCAAGATTAAACTAAAATTAATAGTTTGTACGACCCCCCGATGTTGGAATCCGCATTGTGCATAGCCACTGGTTTTCTCTTTCTGTGAGGTGTGGGTCTGTTCCTGCTCATGCACTCTTCTCCTGAGAATTACCCGCTCATCGCACGCTCTGAATCATCAGAAAGCATGCAGCACAGTAACCATAAGAGCTTCCTTTGTACTCTCTCTCACTCGTGGCTGGAGAGCGTGCTAGAAACGTGCCACGCTCGAGAGGGACCACGTCCTCCCCACAGACTGCTGCCTGATCGCCCGGGGTGCCTCTCTCCAGAGCAGCACACGGCAGAGAGGAGCTGGGGGTCTGCCTCCAGGGGAGGGAACGCAACCACAGGCGGAATAAGAAGATTCTGCAATTCCTTTATATTTTTAAGAGTGCGTGTGGTGCTTCTACATCGTAATGCTCACATATTTACTCATCGTTAGGTAGTGTTACTGTGCGATGTGTGTTTCCATGTATGTCTCAGGTACTGATAAATGTACAGTGTGCTGCAGTAAAAGATGCAGCAGTATTGAATATTGCAGAGAGGTACACTGGTTGGTTTGCAGAGAAACAGGATGTTTCAGACAGAGGTCAGTGCAAGCTGAATGCATGTAGGGAGACAGAGAGAGAGAGTGAGAGAGAGAGAGAGAGAGAGAGAGAGAGAGAGAGAGAGAGAGAGAGAGAGAGAAAGCAAATAACACCATGGAATTGTGTGTGCTAGCACTGTAAGTGAGTGTGAGGGAACCCTTCATTGCCTCTTCCCTCATCCCTGTGCTCTGCAGTCTTCCCCAGTACCACTCATGGTGCAGTACATCCACCCTGCTTGGGTAACCAGGCAACAGCACTGTGCAGGCGTACAAACTGCAGAGCTACTAGCAGGTGCCACCAGAAACTGAGCAGAGAAGCCCATGGTGCAGCAATACTGAAACGTGGAAAAATCCTCCCAGACAAGGCCTTAGCGACAACACCACAGGTCCTCGTCATCCGGAGGTCGGTACTTCCCTGTGAGGATTTGCATGCACTGCCATATGGCCAATATTGCAGGCAGGCGCTATATTTGGAGACTTTGCCACATGGGTGTGATTCCACACATGTAATTGTATATGAGCCAATACGTTCAAGGTGCGGAATATTGTCAGAATATTTTGCATCCTTTCTCTTTCAATAATTTTCCTTTACTGTTAACTTGCGTTTTTGGGTGGGAAGTTGTGATTTTTACCACAGATTTCGTTGTTTGTCGGGCAGCAAATCTCTGCTGATGTCATGGTGACCTGGCTCTTCAAGACACCTCTTGGGTAGTACAGGATTCTGACTGCACCTGTCAGCTGCTCCGAAGACTCTGCTCTGAAACCTCTCTCAATCCTCTGAAGTAACGCAAGCTTCAGCTTACGCCTCTGCAGCCTTTTACACCACATCTCACTTCAGCGGTGATGTCTGTATGAAAGCAGGGCTACTCCATGCAGCCCCTCTCAGATTACAAAAATGTACCTTTGTAAGTGAATATTCATCATCAATGTAGGTAATATAGCTGATTTTTCACATTATCCTTTAACATTTACAGATTTTTTTGTGTATGGTTTGTTTTGATTTGGGTTTTTTTTTTTTTTTTTAGAAAGGATCAAGGTTATCTTCTAATGTAATAATATTTTCACTTGCTAAGATTTACTAAATTAAATACAAAATGCATGGAGTGAATGGAAGAGAAACTTTATAAAGAGCCATAGAGATGTTTGCTACTATATCTGATTACATTTATATGCCTCAGTGACATCAGTTCCTCCCACAAGCAGAAGTAACCATTTCACCATTCAGTACATTCAGTACTGTAGAAACCTATTACTATAATGATGCAGGTAGAATTGCTGAACAAAATGCCTGTCCAAAAAGTAGCGATTTTGAACATCGCACCCCTACTAAGTACAGCCCTTTCAAAAGTTTGGTGTTGAGGTCTTGTTCCCAGTGGCCTTATTAGATGATGTGCAAAAGCAGTTCAGGGATGAGAGCCCTTCTGCAGAGGAACGAGGCGGAAAATACTGCTGGTGAGTGACAGGGACCACCAGCTTCCTGTCTCACCCCAGCTGGATCAGTGACCCTAGTCTCCACCCCGCGCTAGCAGCTGGGTGACCCCATCACCGCCAGACGGGCCACGCTGCTCCCACGTCCCCGACATGCTGCGTGCGTCTGTTTTAAACACAGAGGAGCAAAGGGAAGAAAGTGACACGACGTTACTGATTGTTGACTGCCATCTTTTTTTTCAGCTCCTATCAAACACGGCGAAAAGCGGAGCACCCGGCCGCTTCCTCTCTAGCTTCCTGTCAGATTCATTCTGTTTGAGACAAACAAACTCGGAGACACTAAGATTCGTTCCAGCGCAGAATAAATCCTTAAATAAAGGAATATTCTCTCTGCTAAGGCACTATCATCATTGAAATAATCAAAGATTGGATAGTTATTTTCTTGTTACTGTGGCAATCATTCGATTTTTCTTATTCCTCCTATGTATGTGTGAGGCAAATACATCTAAGGATTTTTATGAGATGTCATATGTGCTGTGTGTGTGTGTCTCACTATAGAAGAGTGATACAGATATTTCTGTGGACCTTTACTGCATAAGTCTATGAAGAAAGCTTGGAAAAACGTGAAAAGGCACTATGCAGTGGTTCTAATGGAGGTTGTAGAGGGGGGTTAAGCATATTTAAAGATTAAAGGAATTCTGCTAAGGATACAAGGTGCACCGCACAGCTTTGATAAATAATCCTTTAAAATCTGAAATTAGCTTTTTTAATAGAGACAAATCAATGTAGATAACTTGTGGTCTTTAAGAATGCATGAAATGCATGAGATTGTAAAAAGTCTATGAAATCTTGCAGCAAAAGTACAGAGGGTTGTGTTGTTTATTGTACTGCTCTGCATGTGTTTTCTCTCAAACCCCGCCCCCACAGTGTCTTCATGCATTAGCTCCACATCCATGAAGGTGTAACATCATCCCACTCCCTCAGGTCCACGTTCTTCATGTTCCTTCTCTTGATACCTATCCGACATGCTTCATGGTTACAGTGTTGAGGAGTGAGTTTCTAAATGGTGTGCACAGGCCAGTGTGGGAATACTGGAGCTCCTCCTCACACCAGTGTACCAGCACTACAAAATGAGACCACAGACAAGCAAGGCTGATACATAATTCAGGAGAACATTGGGGGCAAGACTTGAGGCAGAATTTGGTATACTGCATCTAGGCACTGGATCAGGGCCAGCTGCTAATTGGTGAAGTAAGGGATTGACGGGGGTTGCCCTGAAGGGCCAGGCGGGAGTTTTCCAGAAGCTACCACAGAACCCCACCATGTACCGTCTGTCTCCAACGCAGCGTGTCCGTTTCGTAATCAGTCAGGAACGTGTCCTCCATGCTGTCTCTGATCTATCAATCCGACGGAAACTGGGCCACTGTGCCCCACTGGTTCTAATGAATACTTAAATGGGATGGAAAAAAATATCAATGCAAAGGGAGAGAGTGTCATTTGGGGTGAGTTAGTTAGGAAGCTTTAGAAGAAGTTAGACACTAGCAGGAAAGGTAATCAATTGTTAAATGCTTTAAGTAATAAACTTAAACTGTAAGTAGGCAATTCATTCAAAAAGGGTTAGGGTTAGGGTTAGGAACAGTTGCACCAAAAAAAAAAATCTAAAACTTTCAAAGATTTTTTAGAATTCCCAACAGGAGCTGCGTCTTCTCCAAGCTTCTCAGAATCTCCTCAGAATCTCTCCTACATTCTGTGACCTAGGAGCTAAGCATCTCTCAGCAGTGTGTTAGCCTGCCACTTCCATCCTATGGCATCCTGTACCAAGCATGACCAGATATTGTCAAAACTATGCTCTTGCTGCCTATGCTAAACAGCCATTTTAATGTACTCAGATGTACATTTTAATGTACTCAGCCGTTTTAATGTACCCACCTTCCCCAAACATCCACTCCTTTTCCCTGAGATGCTCTTGCCGTGCCTGGGGTGAATCTGTGTTATACCATGCAGCGTCTGAAGCCCTGCGGAGGGAGCCGAGACACAGCAGACCTGTCAAACCAGCTCTGTCCCTGGCAGTAATTAACTAGCGAGAGGTCACCTATCCTTGCAATGCGCTTAAGCAGCTGCTTCACTTGCAGAAACACGCCTGATAATGTGAACGATAAGGAGAGAAGAATGTAGCGATACTTTTAAAACTGCAGAAGATGCAAGTCACTCTGTGGGACTGAAAGGATACACAGATGCCATGCAACCAGATAGAGTGCAAAGCTCTGTTTCACTGGTTCTGTAACACCCTGCAACAGCTTCTCTTCCTCCCACCCACCCACTCCTCATCTGCACAGTAAGTGACCACTAGTGTAGTGTGTGCTGTACACATTAGAGAAAGCTCTGTTGCAAAACAGTCCTGGCTTGGCCGTGACAACGTCATTTAGATGCTGTCAGGTCTGATCAATTCAGAATGGTGGTTCTCAAGGAAAGCACAAATACCAGAGGGAATTCTACAAAATAAAAGCAGGGGACTGGTTACTACAGCCTTGAGCAGGTTGGTAGTCACTCATTGTATTATTAGCATTATTAAGGAAAACTGCGTAGCTCCATTAAAATGTTTTCTGGAATTCTGAGGGAAACTGGGAAGGAGGTCATCTTCCCTGGAGGGGGATATCAGATTGTGTTTTTTGCCATGTGCTGCTGGGACGTGATGAGTCCTGTACCTGTGACACCTCATCCCGGAGCGAAATGCATCAAGGACTTTTTTTCTGGCAGACAAATTGGGCTAAATGTCAGTGTGAAAAACAATCATTTCTGCCTTAGCAATGGGCTCATTTGCGCTTGTAAGAGCACGCTTCTGTGGCATTTCCAGGTGACTTTTCACACAACCTTCATTTCTTTTTTTTCTATCCTCAGATTTTAGGTCAAGGCAAAAGTCATGCTGTTTCATAAATGATCGTCCTAAAGGGTAACACTCCACTAAAAACCTGGAACTCTAAGTGAGTCCAACAGCTTCTACTAAATCCAGAGCTGGTGTTTTGGAGTCCAGAGCTTGAAGGCTTACATCACTGCAGCTTTCTGTTGATGTCCCTTTGTTCACACATACAAGCTATTTATGACAAAGTAGCTAATTAGTAGAGGAACTGAGCCAGGTGTGTTAAGGTAGAGAAAACACACAGCTGTACAGAAGTACAGACTTTAGTTCTGAACTGAATTATACATCACTTCTAAACTTTATATATGAATTTACATATATATGTATGTAAAAGTATAGACTTTGAGTGTATAGGACTTTGGTATCAGCTTTTGGTAGGATATGGAAACCGGAAAAACACCTGCAGGCAAAACACATCAGCTAAAATTAAGAACTGTGCACAAACCTAGAAACACAGCAGGCTAAGACATCTCCCAAATAAGAAGAGAAGCTTTATGTAAATGTTGAATATTAAAGGAAGTTGACATCCAGTAGCTATTCAGAATACCACAGTCGTTTCACTCAGACATGAAGGATTTCATGGTTAAATTCAGAACTAAGGACATTATTCAGCTAGATTATACCTCAAGAAAAAAAAATAAAAACAGTGACTGGTGCAATACAAAAGAACTATTCTGGACCCATAGAAAGAAGTCAGCTAAGCCAATTTTTAGAAAAAGGAAAGAAAAAGAACTGCAGGGCTCAAAGAAACCAAACCAAACAAAATTGGACATTTTTGTTTGTTAAGAATATGTGTGAGGATTGCAAGTGTGCATTAAGATAAAGCATATTAAGAGAATTAAAACATAATGTGAGGAGACAGCATGAGTGTGTATTTATATTAACACGAGCTACTGTTTCTAACGTGATATGTCCATACCTACGGTTGTCAAGGAGGGTGTTCTGTCTTTAAACGCCTTGATGAGAAAGATGAAAGCATTCGTTTTGAGAAGGTAATGTGATTTTGCCTGACAGTGTGCGGTGTTGGCGTGTGCTTCCCAGTTGGCAGGATAACTGGATGCATCTTCTGCATAATCTGCCTGCACACGTCTTCGACTTCACCAGTGCTTCACTTGTCACAGCGTTTATTCGGATGTAAGGGTCACGCTCATTAAAACATCTTATGGGTTTATTTTTCTCTTCTATAAGCTCTCACTACCCGACCTCCAACTCCGGTTGTTGCAGGAATGTTGTAATGCAAGAATGTCACGAGTAACGACCACCGTCTCCATGTGAACGGAGTGCAGGTTTCAACTTAACCCACGTCTTTTATAGCAGATACAATTCCGTCTAGTTTCCTGTTTCTATCTGGCCTAAAACTGTGCTTAATATAGACATCTTCACGACACACGCGCTCCATCACTGCAGAGGGAGTTTTTTTGACAAGCACAGGGCAAAGCTCACTGGTGCAAACATGCAGCACTAGTTCTACCAGTAGCATGCAAGGATTCATTCATCAGTGAACTAATGTAGCTGGGTTACAAAAACGCAAGGCAGAATCATTATAAACAAGTATTGCGGAGACTATTGAGAAATTAAATGAATGGTCATTGTATACATTTAAAAAATAGCGTTGACTTAAAAACGAGTGAATAATAGCATCGAGCAGTTGTGTTGTGACTTAATGCAGCTGGTCTCTGACGTTTTGTGACGTGTGTATGTCGTTGTCCGTTGTGGATGTAATAACCTTGAATCCGTGCTTGTGAAAGCAGCACTTCCTGTCCGTGTGCCTTTTCCATCTCTCAGCCCGTGTTTCTAACTCCAGCTCCGTGTACCGTCGGACATATGGCCACCATCTGTTCCGGCCTGGCCGTGTTTCGGCACACGCGGCAGGGCCCCAAGCAAGGGTCTGCGGGTCACCTTAACCCCTCCGAGCCTCCACCAGACCAGGCAACAGAAACAGCGATACTGCCCAAGCGATCCACCACACTCCCCTCCTATGACAGCCACCATGACACGTAGAGAAACTTTATTTATCAGAGGGAGCTTACACCCCCCCCACACACACACAAAGATGTATATGGTATGATTTCCATATATTTCAGATTTCAGATATACTAGAATTTCCCCAACTGCTGTTTGGTGCTTTGAGGTCTCTAGATACTGGTTGTTCTTACCATTGCAATACATTTCACAGCAATTGCAGTTAGGGGTTGTCCAGGGGAGAATGTCAGAATCCTTTTGTGGGAAATTAGAGTTGAGCCCAGGAGAGAATACAGAGATATACAGCTAGAGGAAATTTTATAATATTTTCTCTTTTTAAACCTCTTTTATTTCATAATTTTTTTCTTTCATATTTTTCTGTATTCCTCTCTCTTCCCCATCTATCTTTATCTTGCCCTCTGTTTATCTTAGTCTCCCTTTCTCTCTCTCTCTCTCTCTCTCTCTCTCTCTCTCTCACACACACACACACACACACACACATTTGCATTCCCTGTGTATCATACTCTCTGCTCTGTTTCCCTTCCCTCAAGAATTCACACCTAGGTGTATCTCAAAACCTTTTTCCTCATCTTCCTATTTTTTTTTTTTCATTTCCTAACCGTTTAGTTCAAAGTTCACAACTGTAAAAGGAGAGAAAAGGAACAGTGGAGAGAAGAAGTACCAAAGATGAAGAGAAGTACCAAAGGAACAGAGGAGAGAAGTACCAAAGAAGAAGAGAAGTACCAAAGGAACAGAGGAAAGAAGTACCAAAGAAGAAGAGAAGTACCAAAGAAGAAGAGAAGTACCAAAGGAACAGAGCAAAGAAGTACCAAAGAAGAAGAGAAGTACCAAAGAGAAGTACCAAAGGAACAGAGGAAAGAAGTACCAAAGAAGAAGTACCAGCGAAAAAGAGATGTACCAAAGGAACAGAGGAGAGAAGTACCAAAGAAGAAGAGAAGTATACAGATATTCCAAAGTGCAGATACAGATATTCTCATATCCTCATCACCTATGCAATTTAAGTTGCCTTTAAGCCAAATGTAAGTAATCTTTTGAGTAATGATTCACCCAGGGTGAGCTCATGAGCTAATCTTCATTCAGAGTTTATCTTTTTAACTCTGTGTTGCCATCAGAGTTTTTATAAAGAAAACAAATTCTATATGTGGTAACCAGGCAGCATCGAATTGCGGTTGTTGTGTGTGTTGTGTCACCCAAGGATGCGGTCTGCTTCTGCTAAAGATACACTAGAATATCCTTCAGCACACCCCCACATCTGAAGGAGGCATCTGAAGGAGGCATCTGAAGGAAAATTTAGCATCGTCCACTCGTCTCCTTCAATACTGGGACAATGCCGTAAGCAGCTAACATTTTGGAAAAATTCAAGGGCCCTAAGAAGACCGAAGGTTCAAAGATTGAATTTTTTTTATTTTTAGGATACTCATTTCACTTTTTAGGAACTACTTTTAGAAAGAATATCAGCTACCATGCAACCATCCCGTTGGGGGGGGGGGGGGGGGGGGGGGGGGGGGGGGGGGGGGGGGGGGGGGGGGGGGGG
>JAOYMR010000003.1:13688738-13729094 GCA_025802075.1 Tenebrosternarchus preto | reverse complement strand
TTTTTTTTTTTTTTTTTTTTTTGTTTTGTTGTGGTTTTTTTTTTTTTTTTTATATAAATTAAAATTTTTTTTAAATAATTTATTAAATAAAAATATCAAAAATACAACCAAACCCTACCCCCCCCCCCCCCCCCCCCCCCACAATAGCCTCCTGAAGTGGTTCAACCCATTGTGCAGGAAGGTACACAGTTGTTCAGTCAAATCAAGACCACTGAAAATAGTCCAATTTCCAGAAATGTAGAGAGAATTACAGGATGCAGTGTACATACACACAAAAGAAAAAACACTTTGTTGTATTGTGAGTGTTGGTGCTTCATTTCTGTTTTCTGCTACTTTGTTTCTCATATCTTTGCTGGCTACTGAAAGCCAGAGTGTGGACCGCCAGGCAGTTCATTCTTCTCTTGCCAAGCTTTTCAGTAAACAAACTGACAATAGTTAAAGAAGTATCATCTTTTAAAATCTGTCTAAAATTGGAGAGTAAAAAACATATTTCCTAAAAAAAAAAAAGAAAGAAAGAAAACATCAAGATTAATTTACATATTCTTGGTTATAGGTCACATTTCTGTCCAAGGGTAGTACTAATCAAAACTATACGATAGTCTGGCTGAAGGGTGTGTGTCTATGTACCCCTTCCAGTGATATTTTGAAGGGGCAGGGGTATAGAATCCTGGCCCTTCTCTGTGTTCTGAAGAAGGGCTGTAGAATTATTAATAAAACATCACTGAACATGTACATGCTAGCTTATCCAGCGAACTTCGACTACTATTGAGACAGACATCATGTCATGCCTGATTGGCAAGCCTTGGCCAAGCCTTGTCCATCCATAAATCATAGACACAAAGGTTTCTGTAAGTTGAACTGTGAGAGTTATGCCTGGCTAACGAGTTTGTAGTGTTCACACTAAACATTTGTTTGTCCGCTGTATTAGTATTTGTACTCCATTTTGAGCTGCATTATGGAAATCATTTTTTAATCCAAATAATTTAAGGTCACATATAATTTTGGGACACGAAACTGATTTTTTTAAGGCTACAGTCTACTTTGTGTGTCTGGGTGTGTGTGTGTGTGTGTGTGTGTGTGTGTAGGTGGTAAAAAAAATTCAGTGTCATTCACCAGGTTTCCAGAGAAATATGATGTCTTCCACAGAGGTCCTTCATTAGTCTGCAAGCCGAGTGCCACACTGAACGATTTAGTACTGCCTCCACATTTTTTACTTCTCTTACTGCAGCTCCATAGAATCTTCTATATATAAGTAATAGAGGTGTAATACACAAGGTATTCAGTGAAACTGGACGTTTCGGACAGAGGTCCCTTCATCAGCTGTGCCACTAAACTGTATGTTTGTGGTAGTGTGAATAAATGAGGTCATGCTGTCATAAGAGCTGTCACACACTGCAGTCTTGTATATATTTATAGACGGCTGGATTTGCAAGTCATTTGCGTACAGTAAGAGTTTGAATTAAAGCTATAATAAGAAAAAAGTAGTGCTATGTAAATGCTGGTAGGGTTTAATGGTTGCAGGTTGTGGTAAGGTAGATAAGGTGAAGTTAAAGTCTCATCGTGTGAACCAAAAATTCATACTGGCACCCCTGCACAGCACACACAGACACACACACAAACACAGACACACACACACACACATGCACACACGTGCACAAACACATACACACACACACACATATACATACAGACTCATAAATGTGCAAAATTTCCCTGAAACTTTCACTCTCTCTATTTGCCAGCCTCTCTCTCTCTCTCTCTCTCTCTCTCTTTCTCTCTGTGTCTCTTTCCCTTTCTTGGCCATGCACCTCTGTAAAGATAAGATGTGTGTGAACCGACTCATTGCCGTGGGCGAGTCACAGCATCCGGATTTGCCAGCAGCTCAAGTCAGAGCTGGCACATCTCAGCAACCTGCCATCAGCGGCTGACTGCTGAGATGCTGGGGACAAGAGCAGCACTGACAGAATGGCTCGGCCCGTCCTGCAGCCGTCCTACACGCGTCCTGTGTCCTGCTGTCTCTGCGCTGGCACTCACATTCCTCCCAGCTTATCTTCTGCGGCCATCTGTTTAAGCACCTATGGTTGCAGGCCCTTCGTCACTGTTGTTTCTCTACAGTACGATTTCCATCGCAAAATCCGTCTCTGAAGCGTTCAGCTACTGTATTTCAATGAGCCCAGATGTTCGCCCTCGTGCTTCAGAATTAAAGGAATTCCGCAGCGCGTTCTTGGTGGAGGCGTGCACGCAGAGCCCGTGAGTCAGCTCGGACACATCGAGCACAGATGATGCGCAGAGGCCGCTGAAGAGCTGCATGGGACTCGCTTTCGATTCCCATTGACGTGTGGGAAGGGTGGGTGGGTGGGTGGATGGTGTGGTGTGGGGTGGGGCAGAGGGGTGTGTGTGTGTGGGGGGGGCATGGGGGCATTATCGTTTCCCAACATGCTGCAAGAGCAGTGGCATATTCATTAGTGTGCATGGAACAGCTGTGAGCACTGGAGCCGAGTCATGCTTCATATGCTGTGAAACATTTGGTTCTTTTTATATTTTTTGGGGTCTGACCACCACCTCCCTGCCAACAGCAGTTCCTCTGGCATGGTGGAAGGGGTCATGAAGGCGTGGCGCTCTTTAGTAGATTCCGCAGAACGGTGAACAGCTGGCTGATACAAAGCTCTGCAGAAGCAGCAGTTATCAGTCCTTCAGGAAAGACAGACAGGTGTTTTATTTAAATACACGTAATATATTATACGCAAATATATACAAATATTTACATAAAGCCTTTCAAATATGCATGTACTATTTACATATGTACATATACATGTGGCAGTCCCTGTAAAGAACATGGCGTCCACACAGGCTGTAGGGTGAAGAGATATTCAGTGAAGGGAGGTGAGCTCTTTTAAATTTAAGAGTCCAACATCTGCGACCAGAATGGAGGAAGGTGACATAACAGTGCGGTGGATGATCTGTCAATTCCATGTAATAAGATTGCTGGAGAGGGAATTGGGTGGGTGGCTGTGCAGTTGTATGCTTTAATTCAGCGGATAACAGGAGCGTTAGTCAATGTGTGTGGATGATGGCTGTATTGGGAGCAGTGTGGAATGTCAGATGGACCCAGATGACGATTCTTACTCAAAGTAGGGTTAACCCTTCTTACAACTGCATCATCCTGATTGCAGTGACTAAGACAGACTCACTCCCACAGACCAATGCCAACACGGTATGAAATGAGTTCTGCTCCCAGTAAAGCATCTGACAGGTTAATGTTGGTGTAGTTTTGAGACCCCTCTTCAGAAAATGAAATGCCATCTTCTGCTTCGCACGGAGCGCGACTGTACGCTAGCAGCTTAGCAGTCTTTTCTCCCCCTGGCAAACTCGCTCGTTAAAGAAGGGTGGTAGCCCTCTTCGAATGGAACCAGTGTCTGAATCCTACCACCCCATAGCCTACTCTCCACACCAACACCCCCGTGACAACAGTGTTGTACACAAATTATTTATTTAGTTTGTTTGCTGTTAAAAATAAATAAAATATAAAACATTTGCAGATCAAGTCTAGGGCACTGAGGAGAAACAGTTGTCATTGCCTTATGGGATTATTTGATGAGAAAAATGTGAATTTTACTGATGCTAATTGATCTCTGAAGAGAAGACTGCCTTTTGAGGCTTTGGAGCATCACTTATTGAAGTTCCCCCCTGTGAATCTCCTGCCCCAAGTCAACGTGGAGTTTCAGAATGGTGGAATGGCACCTCTCAGTACAGTAACTAGGAAAGGGTGACCTTGTTGTCATGGTGAGAGTGTGCGATGTGATGTAATTATTTAGCATGTTGACACTGGAGGCATAGACGGCCTCTCTCGTCAGACAGCTAAGACTGTGTGATGGCACACTGGCTTGTGGTACATTAATTCTAGCTACTTGCCTAAAGGATTTGATGTAGTTCAGCAATGTGTTGCTGTTTTACAGCTAAGCACAAATGTAGCCGTTTTGATGTAAAAAATTCAACACTCTTAATGCTTGAAATTGATATGCAGTTGGACGTTAGCTGGAATTTATTTACAGCTCTGGCATTTGACTGATGCGTTTATCCGAAGCGACTTGATACATCGTGACTGGATACATCTTGAGCTATTGAGGGTTAAGGGCCTTGTTCAGGGGCCCAGCAGTGGCAACTTGAACCAGCAACCTTCTGATTATTAGTCAAGTGCCTTAACCAGTAGAATAACACTGCCCATAGTTGGTCTGTTACAATGACAGTCTGTGGTGGGAATAGCTGTGTCAGGCTTAAGGGGTCACTACTGGAGAAAGCAGACTCAGAGTGGTATGGTAAGCAAGGTTTCAGACCAAGAGTAACATGTGGAACAGGTGGAACTGAAAACTGCCTTAAATGGGTCTTCTTCTTGGCAAAGCAAGTTGTGCCTGTAACAGCATGTGACCCACTTTCAGTGAGTGCTAGCATAATAAAAGGAATGCAAGGTGTTTACAAGGGACAGCCATTTTATTTCTGCCTTTCAATGCCAGGGTTGCGGGGACTGTAGGCTTCCCAACTCGGCTTCTGAAGTATTTCTGTTTCTGCATGTTTTTACGGTTGATGTGGATAGAAGAGTTGTTTGAAAAAAGGTTGATTTTTACTTGGGATG
This sequence comes from Tenebrosternarchus preto, assembly GCA_025802075.1. Classification (NCBI taxonomy): domain Eukaryota; kingdom Metazoa; phylum Chordata; class Actinopteri; order Gymnotiformes; family Apteronotidae; genus Tenebrosternarchus; species Tenebrosternarchus preto. The sequence continues at coordinate 13,724,464 of JAOYMR010000003.1, read as the reverse complement.
GAAAGAGGTGGGGTTTGAGGTGGAGTTTGTGGTGGAGTTTTAGGTGGGGTTTGTGCTGCCTTATTCATGAGTGTTTTCTCTTTGAGAATGCAGGGTCAGGATCTTCAGAATGAACAACTTTGCAAAATCCAATGCATGCAATTGCTTGTAGCCGCAAGATTTTTTTTTTTTTGGTGACCAGACAAGCAATTTCCAAAGATTTATGGCAGCTGCTCTGGCATTCAGGTGAAATGAATGTCAAAGTTAAAAAGTTCATCCATATTTTTATTCAAAGTCGAGAATATTTTCATTTCCACAGCTCTCCCAATATCAAACAAAAATCAGCAAACACAAATGCACTCCCTGCCAGGGTTAGTCAGCTCTCATCTGTACACAAGGCTAAATCTTGCCCTCTAGTTTCTAGTTTTTAAAAGCTCACAAGCCAGGCAGAAAGTAAGATAAACAGGATGCTGGATGAACCTAAATCAGAAAGTAACACGAGCCTCCAAACTGTACCATTTGCCTCGTATGGTCGAGAGGAAGTGTAATATCCGCATCATCTGTGGGCGTGGATACTTCGCAGATACTGAAATATGCAACACTCACCTGTGGTTTGGGAATCTTCCTGAGCATGAGCTTGCTTGCTGCCAGCTTCTCTACCGCTGTGACCCTGGTTGTTCTCTTGGAGGAACTGCTCCACACGCCTACGCTGTTTTCAGGGCGTTCCGGAACTGCTCCCATGGCAGCATGCACCCTACCTGTTCTCACCTCTGATTCCACCTCTTCACCACCATGCTTGGCGCCTTCCAACCAATCGCACGGCAGCTGGGCAGTTCTTCCCTGTTGCCATGGAGACCTGCCCGTTAATATTCCGAATGAGTTCTTCTCTGACAAGAGCCTGGCCATGCACCACTGAGAAATCAATGGGACATTCCGCCAGCAAAATAGGCAGCGGTTCAGCGAGGAGGGGGGACCCAAGAACAAGTGGGGGAGTTAAAGGGTTAAAGAGTTTATGCCTTGCAGTGATTAGAAGGATCCCTGCCAATGGCCAGTGAAAAATCATTGCCGTTAAGTAGTATCGGTTCAAAGACCCAGCTATGCAAACGCTGTAATCGTAGTGCTAAACTCAAGATGCATGCCTTTATGGTGAGCCTCTATCCCAGGTGGTGATATTATCATGAATTGTGATGCCAGCATAACTGTGCTGCTGTTTGTAGTGTCCTCACGTTCTATGATCTGTATTTGTCAGTAACACATTGTCTCTGATAAGCCATAGAAGGTAATTTAAGATGTGGAATGTATGTATATAATAAAAGTATAAGAGTATGCTAAAAATAAGAGAGAGGGACACAAGTGCTAGGGGTTGAAAGGGTTGGCACAGAATCACTATAAAAGCGTTTTATAGTACTCCTTCCAAATGCTGATAATCTGTTAAACGTTACCTAATCCAAAATATTATTGTTTTAAAGTAACACAGTACAATTACTTGTACTTAGCATATATAAAGTCATATGAAATTAATAATTTATGCATGTATTGAAAAGAATTCTCATATCTACGCAAAACGTATCCTGTGTTCATGATAATTTAGCTGTTAACGTTCATGTGAATGGACAGAAAGGTATGAATCACAACAGAAAGATCTCACAAATCCATGTCTTTTTCTAGCCACAAATTGCACAAGAAGCAATCCCACAAAATAATCTTTAAAATGTACCAATAATCTAACTAGTGCCTTTTTTCTGTACCTGTAGTAGAATACGGTTGCGTTTTTATACATTCTGATTATGTAACGCCGTTACATGTATTCTTCTACCACCCAACCCTGCCCACTCATCTGTGATTCCAGGAAATGTACACACTTGTATAAACAATTAAAATGTTGAAGTATAATTTATAAAGCCACTTTATCTCTCATCTTTCATATTATTTAGGAGTATGACCAACAAATTAGTCAGCCAGCAGTTGGCGGTGTTCAGAAAATGGTCTTTTGTTTAGCTGTACTGATTCTTCTTCATCTGATTTTTTTTTTGTTGTTGTTTTGATTGCTGCTAATACCTGAAAAGAAGCAAGAAACTATCCACAGGCCTATAAAGCATATTTATTTATGTGAGAAATGTATTTCCCTTAAACATGTCCATGCTGACTAATTCTTCAGTCTAATTTGTTGCAAAAGGAGATGATATGAAACTTGTTTCTGTAGTTGAATAATCGTCTGTATGTTTTTTTCCATTGATGGTTGCAGCAGTGGGTTAGAGGGTGAATGATTTAGATTGAACATGCAGATAGAAATGCATCATGAATCTGGAAATATCCCAATGTATATCAAGCGATGTGTGTCTTAATGTTTTACGCGTTATATCATGCTATGTGCTTTGCTGTATGTTAATTAGATGTTCAAATATGTCCTTTTACATGTTGTTGTTGTGGAGGCTTCTCTCCTTTTGTGATTTTGGATTTCTTTCGTTTTAAAATTATAGTGCTGTCTTTGATAGACAACTGAAGACAACGGGCATTTTTAGACTCAAACGCAAGGGCACTGACATTTTGTCATGGAGCCCTCAAATAACACACATAAGATCTGGCATAAATGGTAGACATATTGTTCCAGCTGTGATTCACTTGCTTCCTGCATTTTCCCTTCAGTGAGGGTTAGTCCCAGCTTCTATTTTTTGCCTGCCTGTGAGACGAGGTCACTTCATATGCCTTCAGTAACAAGGCTGGCCTCCGAACCTCTCCAGAAAGAAAGCTTCCCGACCGTACTATTCCTGAAGCCCTCTCGCTCTCTCTCTCCTCCACCTTCTCCCATTCCCTCACTCTCCTTCTCTCTCTCCTCTCCTATTCTCTCATGATCTGTCTCGTCTGGCAGCTCTATTAGAATCTTCAGAGTGGCCAGAAACACATGTATTATTCATCCTAACCGGTGTGAGACGGAGCCAGACCTGTTATGTGGGAGCTCCTCCACACGCCCACCCTGACCCTAGTCTTCTCTCTTCACTCAGCAAACATACGGAAACGGGCACTCAAGGTCACCCATCCACAGACTCCTGCAGTAATATATGGAAGGGCTGTTTACAATGCTGAGGCATGGGGCAAGACAGCCTTCTCAGTTGGAGTGTTTGCAACTTACAGCAGATGCTACAGGCATTTTGACAAGCTCTTGTTGGGGGAGAAGGTTCAGATATGGAAAGTACAACATTACAGCCTTGTTCACGCAGACTATTTTTTACAGCAAATTCTGATTTTTGTTGCAGGAAACAATGCTGTTCTATTTATATGTAGTTTTGCATCACAATTTTTTTATATTATATTCTGATTTCCATTGGAGGAAAACAATACTATTTATATGTATTTTAGCATCAGACTTAACTAACGGTAGCTAGAGAATACATTGTACATCTCTATCGTAGGTTTGGATGTGATGGATGTTTATTTTCCCAATTCCCCAGCATGCTAAGGTCTCAGTGTGTTTTTCAATTTTAGGGAAAACAGTTCTTAGAGAGCTTGGTCTCATTCTTCTTCTCAGGGGTATGTACCCATGGTTTTAAGTCAGCTCCATCTTTCAGACAGCAAATCATCTCAGAGAAATAAAATCAACTGGGGTTCCAGTGCTGGAGCAAGATAAGGGGGTGGAGGCAAGGGACAGAGGGGTGGAGATGGAAGATGGAGAAGGCACAAAGTGTTTTTTTATAATTTTGTCTGAGTGTGTGAATAATGCAGTAAAGAGTTTAGGGTAATTAGAGTGGCATTAAAACTAATGAACGCTTGGACCCTGACAGCTAACGAAAGAGAGCAGATCAGGATGTGGAATTCTGGTAGGAGGAGGGAAAAACATAAGAAATAACATAAAATATTTAAAGATGTTTTCCAAACCCACAGGAGTGCATGTTTTAGACCCAGTGAAGGAGAGATGTCTGGTGATTAAAAATGTCCATTTCTCCTCCAGCTGCATTCTGGGATTTTAAAGAGAGTGACTGACAGCTTGCCAACAATTCATTCTCTTCTCTTCCTCTCTCCTCCTGTGTGTGTGTGTGTGTGTGTGTGTGTGTGTGTGTGTGCTGTTTATGGGTGGGTGGATGGATGGGTGTGTGAGAAAGAGAGAGAGATAGAGAAAGAGAGAGATATTCTTGGATTCCTAAAAAAAACCCCACAGATTTTGCAGTGTCCAGTCATTTTTGGTGGATTCTGTTGCTGGACTGAATTCTGCACCCCCCCTCCCCCTCCCACCTCCCAGTTAATAACAACCACTGGGACAAACGTCTGTTTTTGAGTCTAGAGCAGAGTAAGCCTGGTCCATGCCCCAAATACCATGAATCAGTTAGTATTCATATTACATTTCTAACAAGAAACTCTTAAAACTAGATGTGGATTTGACTAGATGTGCCATTTTAATCATAGCTTTATGAAAGTTTTATGAGTATTCACATTGCCGTTGTACAGTTCTTTCAAAATATGACAATAGACATGACATTTATGCACTTCTTTGCAGTCTTTCAGTTTAGAAGACACCTGAAAGTTTCGCATGTGTGTGCGTGTGTGTGAGCCTGCGTGTATGTGTGTGTGTGAGCGCGCGTGTATGTGTGCACGCGTGTATGTGTGTGTGTGAGAGTGCGTGTATGGGTGCATGTGAGCGTGTGTGTGAGCGTGCATGTATGGGTGCGTGTGAGCGTGTGTGTGTGCGTGCGTGTGAGCGTGCGTGTATGGGTGCGTGTGAGCATGCGTGTGTGTGTGTAAGCGTGCGTGTATGTGTGTGTGTGAGCATGCGTGTATGTGTGCGTGTGAGCGTGCGTGTATGCGTGTGTGTGTGTGTGTGAGCGTGCATGTATGTGTGTGTGTGTGTGTGAGCGTGCGTGTATGTGTGTGTGAGCGAGCGTGTATGCGCGTGTGTGTGCGTGTGTTTTTTGTTTGAAGGTGGAGCAGCACATGCTCTTTGTGCGCGTCCAATCTGCAGTGCCAGTGTTTATCTCTGTCTTTGTAATTATTTCGCACACAGGAACATAATATTGCTCCTTTGTGAGAAGTCACGGTCCCAGGCAGACGTGGGTTTGCAGCTTTTCCTGTTCACCTGTGGCTAAGTTCAATAACCCATCTGTCACAGCCTGCTCTCCCTGTCCTAACAGAAACCACAGCTGCAGCTCTGTACTGGAATTTGATTAGTGCTATCAAGGCAGCAAGGGGCCCAACCAGAGGAGGAACACAGGCCTGCTACACACAGGAAGACTGCATGAACCCACCTGAGCGTCACTTTACACTGACAGACGGAAATTGTCCAACCGTGACAGAAATAGTCATTAGCACATTTCAAAGGGTTTTTAATGGGGTGCTCAACAACCTCGGGATTTCAAAAAGCTTTTTAGGAGTGGTGTATTTGTGGTGTCTGTGTTTGATTATTGTAAAGAGCTGGTCAGTAACAATGAACTGCAAGGTTTTTTTTTTCCAGAAGTGACATATGTTTAGCTGAAGTGAGGGCTGTTTCAGGGCTGTATGTGATCTGATCTCCTGGCTGTGTGTCCACAGGCGTGCTGAGTCTGCCAGAGAGCCTGAACCTGCACCAGGACCAGCAGCGAGCGGGGAAAGGTGCGGAGGGCCACGCCTTCAGCCAGACAGAGCTCCGCACCATTGAACAGTCCCTCCTGGCCACACGTGTGGGAAGCATCGCTGAGCTCAGTGAGTCCCCCCAGCTCCGTCATCACTGTGTGTGCATGTGCGTGTGTGTGTGTGTTTGCCGGTGTGTGCGGTGTGACTGCAGGAACGGCCTGATATCAGGAATAAAACATGGACATTCATGTCTACTGCAAAGAGCATCGAAACAAAATTTTTTTTTTTTTGTACACATTAAGAAATTGCCATTAAGTAAATGAAATATGAATCAGGTTAATAATACGAATATGAACAAGTGCTTAGCTGTGGCTCCACTCAAATCACCAACCATCAGACACCAAGCATTTTACAGGATTCCTGACCCAGATCTCCCTGGGAAAGCAAGCAGACACAAGAACAAATTAAGAAAAAACTGTAGTGGAACTAAGACCCAGAAGAAGGAGCAGATCCTGACACTGGGTACTGAGTGAACAGGATTAAGATACAAAAACATAGAGTGGATTGGTTATACAGAATGTTTGTTATAGTTACAGTCTATCGGAACTTGACACAATGTCTGAATGCCTATAGAAGACTCTGAGTCCTGAAGAACAGTTAAGGTGAAAGAGGATGGAGGTCCATTAGTTTGTCAAGTGATTGACAGCTGAGAAAACTGAAGTAAATGAGAATTCAGATTGGCAGGAGTCCATCTTAGAGACGTGCTTGTGGAGTTATTTGAGAGAAGTGAGGTTATATGTCGTGGGAGGTAACCTAACAGGTGTTAGGGGAATATAGGTAAATATCTGAATACTATCATGTTTATGGTATTTATTTTGTATTGGTTAAATAGAAAGTCTTCCTACAATGTGAACACATTTGCATCCCCTTGAGCTGTTTGACATCTGGATCATTTGTTGAGGCAGTAGCTGATTTTGGACTTGTGTGGGTGTAAGAGACCAGTGTTCAGCAGCTGGAAGGCCCTACCCTCATCAGTGCTGGGTGTGCCTTGTTTTTGGACAGAATGGTTTTCATCTAGATCAGGCCACAGATGAAGAGTACAGGCCGACTAAGACCTCTGCGTGTTTGTCTTGGTGGGGATATGTAAGAGCAAGACACTGAGTGAATGTGTGTGTGTGCACGTGTGGTTGGGTGTGCGTGTGTGTGTGTGTGTGTGTGTGTGTGCGGGCGTTGTGTGTGTCTGCTTTGCTTGCTTCATTGGCGAACTTGAAAGCCTTGTATGGTATATTTGGAGGGCAGCCATGTTAATTTTTCAGTCACACACTCAAGTCACCTAATAATCAAGATTCACAAGGACAGCTCTGATTTGCTCTAGAATCATGCCCTTGAGTTCGCATGCCAAATAAATACATGTAAATTGAGTCAGGAGGTCGAATCCAATCTGTATGGACGGATACATGCAAATTACAGAGACAGTGACCATCCAGAACTGTAATCAACAGTACATTCTATGCTAAGCAGGGTAAACATATCACACATGCTCTACTCACACAGATGTGGGCTGGGCAACATATTATTGAAATTTATTTCCGTCTACATACCACCAAGAGGCAACGATATAAGAACAAATTGCCATATTAAATGAGTAGGTCAATTAAAACCTTGGATAATTGTGTGTTTCTCAAACAAATTAGCATATTTATGGATTTCAAGTTTCATGTTCACAATGGAGCGGCACCAGTGGGTGATGCTGTACAGGGTCATTAGCATTTACGTCAACAGAATAGACACAGTAATCAGGAGATATTGAAAGCATATATTATTTATTTATTTAGCTGAGAATGAATAATCATAGCAAAACCTTTGCTCATTGATTTCAGTGCATGAGCCAGTGAGTTTAACTGACCATTAACTAAATTTGCTTCATTTTAATAGTAGTATGTCCAACTCATCAAACGGCATTAGTAATAATTAAGTATTCTAAATGAAGCATTACATTGACAGAATTGAACATTGACAGAATTGATATAATTGTCATGTGAACAACTGGGAAACTGGTTATTTCCCTGTCATTTGACATCACCGTGCCTGCTTTTATGAAAGTGTTCCAAGTTTGCTTGCTGGCATGTGTGCCTAGCATATTTATCTCTAATGAGAGTCCATAGATCAGACACTGCCTTCCCTGCCATTTGAGCTGCTGTGGTTAAAGGCATGTGCTGGCATATTAAACCAGGAAATGTAGTCTGGTGTGGAGCGTTTAACAATAAAAGCCATCCGTTCCAGATCCTGGGTTTGAGACACTGTTTAGGCCCTACTCATACATATACCAAAGGGCTGCCGAACGTTGGTCTCCCTTTTAGTTTTTAAATGGAAACGAAATGTGATCATCATTGAATAGAATGTAGCTTGCACCCAGGAGGCTTTTTAAAGGGCAGTGTGTCATGTGTGAACAGGAGTGCTGTTGCTATGGTGACATGAAACTGATTTTTTTAAGCCTACAGTCTACTGTCTGTGTGTGTGTGTGTGTGTGTGTGTGTGTGTGTGTGTGTGTGTGTGTGTGTGTGTGTGTGTGTGTGTGTGTGTGAGAAAGAGAGAGATACTGTATGTAATAAATTTGTATCTGGGCATCAGGGACACCTAGTCTTTATTCCCTTGGTGCAAATCTACCTTATCTGGCTCTTGTCTTTTTTATTTCTTAAGAGGATTTACCACAAAGTGTGTTTTCAGAACTAAGACATTTTTCATCAAAACAGCCTCTCATTACACTAAAACTACATGAGCTGAAGCTTCTCTCACTCGCAAGTCTTTCTTGATCACCTACCATCAGACTGTGGAGTTTTTGAATATCAACTAATCACCATACATTTAGCCCCTCCCCCATGTACACACCAGGACATTTGTAGGCTTTTTTCACTTCACTTTTTCAAACCTCTTATCACAAACCTCCTCCTACCTCTTATCATACCTCTGATCACAAACTTCTCCTTGTTCCCCTTACAATGATTACTTAATCAGCCCCTTTTTTCCCACCCCCTGGGATGAGATCTACTGAAGAAGGTCATCTTGACACAAAACCACAGAGCCGAACTTTAAAGCATCTCACAAATGTATTAGGTTATTAGGGTATTAGAATAATTCACAGAAGCCTAGAACATCTTGTTCTTCCATACTGAAGATGGACTGAACTTGTCGATTATTTCTCCTCCAAGAAATCTCATGCTTTATTAGCAACTCTTCACTAGCATTTATGAACTGTTCTAAATGAAACAAAAGTTTTGACAGATTTTTGATAGAAAACTGATAGGTGCTGCTTTTTCTGTCTCACTGGTTTACTACAATCACCATGTCATTCATCAGCCATGTAATTTATCTAAAGCAAAATAATTAGTACTTATCATAACATGCTGGATTATTTTGGTTTCCCAAATGCTTGGCTGAGCCAGCTGGATCATTTCATGGGTCATTTACGTGTGATTCTTGTGTAGTCCACTCACAGCAGTTAGACTAGTCTCAGTGTCATATAAAAACATGGAGCCGGGATTCTCCACCCCTTTTCCACCAGTCTGCACACATACCTACACATCTACTGGCTCATCTGTGGCATCAACAAAAGTCACAAGTGATCTCCCTTGGGTCCTCTTCTATAGTCTTCTGTGGTACACGGCCAGTGTGAAAAATGGCTTTCAATAAATAGTTCTGTCATCTGTTTTACTACCTATCATGTCATTAATGCAGCTTTGCGGGTGGGTGTTGGCTTTGCTTGATAGCTAAACGTTAGCTACATCATAGCTCCTAATAAACCTAATTGTGTTTAAATATTAATGTCTAATCTACTGATACTGATAATGCTTTTTTTTTTACATTTCTTCATTATTATGTGTTGAACATGTCTTTATAGTATTAATACATGTGTAGTTGCTATGTCCAAATCATAAATGTATTTTGGAGAATACCTACATTTTAAAATAGTTTGACAATTATATATTTAAATAAACATTACACAGGTTTTACTACAAGAAGACAAAACCTTTATTGCAAGAAAATAAAAGAGTTTAATTATGATATAAAATTAGCTCAGCAATTACACCAGTATAAACGAGCATTTGAGCAGAGTGTTCAACCCAGATTGCTGGTTTGGACCAATCCGTGGGTTAGATCTGTCTTTTTGTTGATACACTGTAACAACTGAACTGCATTCTCTCTATCTGTCCATCTCGCTGTCTCTCCCGCATCTCTGGAGGCTTGGGAGGACATGCAGGTTTGTTCTTCCCTCCATCACTCTCCTCTGCCTGCTGGCTGGGTTATATATCTGAAACTGCTACCCTGACACTCAAGACTCCACATAGTTATTTTCCAACACACACAAGCCCTGTCACATCCAAGCAGAGCTTTCAGCTCTTGACTCAACCTGCTTTTTTATGACAGCGCTTGATGATCTGTACAATAAAATAATGTATAAAGACATCGAAGTGATTGTTAATTAGAGAGGGTGGTAGTTAATAATAATTAACATGTTTAATTAAGTGTGATGTCCTTTTGAAGTCACAAAAAAGCTACTTTAAATATGCATTTTAAGTAGTAGGATTAACTGACAGCACTGAAAGGGTTACCAATATTGCTGATGGCTGTCATATTTTCAATTGTGGCATCCTGCTGATGTAACACTGCACTCATTTTCACTCAAAACATGTAAAACTGCTGCAAGTACTATGATCGTGGCAAGATGGCAGAACTGGCAAGTTGGCAGCACTGGATGAAGAACATTTTAGACTATGTTTCTTCTCTTTTATTCCCTAACAGAATTGACCATGAAGTGTGTTTTTAGGGCTGACACTTTTTCATCATGACAGCATACCATTACACAAAACCTGCATGAGCAGAAGCCCCTGTTAGTCACAATATGGCACTTGCTTCTTCCAAGTCTATTTCTCTTGTGGTCAAACATACAGATTGGAGTGATTAAAAAAAATTGGCCAGGAAACCTACTATCATATGGGCCTCCTTAATTAAAAACTAAGAATACTTGAATATTTATTTTAGTAAATCAACTATAGAATAATGTTTATATGCATGTTTTATTCTTACGACCTTAATTTATTTAAAATAATGGACCTCATTTAATGAGTATTCAGACATATTTTTTTAGATTCACCTTACCTTTACTCCTACTCTACATATTATTGAGGGTGTTCTTTTCCCACCTTACTATTTAACTCCCCTTTACATACATCTTCATCACAAACCTCCCTATCAACTAAAGCAGTTATAAGCATTCATGGCCGGCAGACTTAAACCCCCCTTGGCAATGAGTACTTAATCCGCACCTTTCCAGCAACCCCTGTGATGGAGTCTACCAGAGAAGGTCATCTTGACACAAAACAATCAGTAAAACTTTAGCACATATGACAAAGACTATGGTATCATGGTTATTCACAGCTTATATATATTCTAAAGCACAGCATAAAAAACTTAAATGATATCACTGAAAAAGAACACTGATTAAAGTTAGAGAACACTTTCAGATACCTGCAAGTTACTGGTGTTAATCGGTCACCTGGTGCTAATAAATTATGATGTCATTAAGGCTTTCCTGTCTTCCTGTCTTCTGAATTAAGCAGATTATTTTGACAGTTTATAAAGTCTGTTTTAATTCAGCCAGGTGCACTGTTTTTGCTTGATTTCTGCTTTTGTGCATAAATTTACTTGTCATCATTACAGCTAACACCTGTACACCACAGCTTTCTCTAATGTCAGGGTGCATAAAGCAGCGTATGTTAAAGTTGGCTGCTGAGGGATATTGTTAAGTTATAGGATCCACTTGTGAATTGTAGATGCTCAATGTAAGCCCTGAGTGAAAGGGTCTGTAGTACACTCCCCACTCCCCACTACCTAGTAATTATGTTACTGTTCTCCATACTGTGGAGGTTCTGATCTCAATAAGTATATCTCCACTGAGAATTCTCAGCTCTAAACTTATGTAAAATTGACAAAAATAATTTTGAACAGAAATGCAAATTGTTTTCAAAGTCACTGAATAATTGTGTTTAGCATGTAATTCCATGAAAGGTAGAGTCCCAAACATTTCATTTCTCTGTATTGTCATGGAAATGTGGAGAATGGGAACATGGTAACTCAGTGGAACTAGAGGCAAACATTTTAAATGTTTCTCTTGGTGAGGGAAGAATTTTAATGTGAACCAACAGCATTTGGAAATGTCTTGAGATGTAATTCAGAAAGCAGATATGGGTGTTTTTATGATTCTTGAATGGTTTTAAATAATTAGATGTCAAGTCTTAAATGAAACGCATTGCACAAGCTTATAAAAAAAAGTCTCTTGACAACTTTTTAGAGTACAGGAGTCTGCATTTTGCATAAAAATGTCTTTAGCTGGGGTAACAGAGAAACCTCTCGTTACCCACATCTTGTAAAAAGTTCCTTTATGGTGCACTTCTGTTCTGTACATGGTTCATTTGATATTTTGTTGTCATACAGTAATAAAATTAGGACATCCTGCACTTCCCCTGGATTCTTTTCTTTTGAGTGTTGAATGTTGTTTAATAAAGGCTGCTCTGTTCACATCCATGCCACTCTGTTCACATCCATCACATCCAGCCGTGTGGAGTGGAAATATGATTACAGTGTTGATTTTTTGTTGAAAGATTTGTTAGAACAAAATAGGAATGACACTCCACTCTCGTATTCCAGGACAGGGCCTCTGGATGCTGACCATCACAGGCAGCTGACTGTTCAGTTTGATCCCTTCACTGGATAGCTGCTCCCTGCATGCCCCTCTTACTGCAGATTGGCTTTGACTAAAATATTCAAACTTAAATTATCAGATTAAGACTACAGTATGTACCTTTTTAATTTGACATGACTGTAAATTCAGATTTGTACTGTTGTGAATGACTTGTTTTGAGGTCCTCAATAGACTAGTACACTGTATCCACTAAGAAATCTAACCAGGATTTGTGTTACGGTTTTTGTTATTTCTGTATCAATTTAGTAAGAAGCTAACAGATCGAACTTAAGTGTGACCAATGTGCCCCGATTTATGTAAGATCTGTCAAGAACTACGTGTGTAATTATAAGATTTGAGTAGTTGTGGCTAGAACAGATATGAAAGAAATGATATTGAATGCAATGTCTATATCATTTTGAGTGAAAAATGAATCCATTAGGCTCCATTGTGCTCTACGGGTTTGCAATGATATAATGGGATTTAATGGGATTTCGAACACCATCATCTGCTGCCACTGAAGATCAGTGCTGGTCTGAGGTATTTTCATTGAAAACAACAGAGAAATTAACTTCAGCTCTGATGCATCTGTTTGTATTTCCCTCTGAGGCTCTCCATAATGCTGCAAAATGTGGTGGTGTCTGAAAAGCAGATGTGTATTCGCCTTTGCCCTCAATGACTGGAAGAAATGTTTTGTGCTCGGATCTAATTATGTGTGCCTCAGCTCGGGAACATTTTCGCACTTGTTTCCTGAAACCTAGGAGATGATGTTTCTTGAATATCAACAAACATTAAGTTGCATACTGCAGTTCCAGGATTCAGGATTATGAATGCAAATACATACTAAACTAAACATTACTAAACATGATCCAGCAGAAGCAAACTGAAGAAAATATGTCCAAGTCAAAATACCAGAAAGGTATTGAGGCAAACAGATCCAAAAACATAAATTTTAGGTCAAAACCAGGAGAATCCAAACACCAAATGCAAAGCCTCAGGTACACTCTCCTGAAAGTTGTGGAAAGACCCAGCAAAGACAACAGTGACTGCATGGGAAATGGAACAGGTGAGAGGGAATGGTTCTGGTGATGACCACAGAATACATGTGCCAAGAATATATATGTAGAAGCTTCCAGATGGTGATGTGGCACACGTTCTTGTTATCTCTAGATCAGGAGCAGACCCTGAAGTATTTATAGTAAGATATATATTTTGTAGAAGAAGCAGAATTGCTCTAGAGAGTCATTAAAAAAAAAACGTGTAGGGAAATAATACCTTTCTCTTCGAGGCCATTAGTAAGCGTATTCTCCGTGTTTGATCTATGTCTATTCTAAATATTAGTCATTACACCTTTGTGCTCTAACAATCACTGTCTTCAAAAACACTGTTAAAATGTATAAATGTTGTTTCAGTATTTGATAATGGGAATAAATGAATACAAATCAAATAAAAATTGACACAAAATATGTTTTTTTTGTTTGTTTAAAGAGGCTCTTAAAATTCACACCAGCCGTAGATTAAGTACACTATGCTTTTAACACCTGTCTGGTTGTTAAAAATATAAACAGACACTTGAACCGTTCTCATTCTTAGAGAAAAAAAAATAGGCCAAGAGTCATTAAAATATAATGGTGCACGTTATCTCTTTGTACCAGTCGCTCTTTCTATTTTACTTCTTTAAAAAAAGGAAGCTGTAAGGAGCTGTGCAGGGGATTGCAGAGAGAGTACAGCACAGTAGTGATATTCTACCATCAAAGGGAAAGCCCTGGAGCCAAACTGAGAAGGAGTAATTATAAGAGAACCTAAGAGAACCAGCACTATTTCCTGATGTTTTTAATTCAGTAACTAATAGCTGAGACTTTCAGTCTCAAGTGAAGAGGAGCAGTTTCTCACTTCTGTCTGGCTCCCAGTCTCTGCATTTTGCCAACTGTTCTACCACAATGCTTGTATCACTCTGACACTTAATTAGTTTATCCAGATTAGCAAAAGCATCCTATATAACTTATAGAGCTATATAACCTTATAGTGTACTTGAAGAAGAAGTAATACTTGATATGAAGAAAACTTAGTATAAATTAAATGCGTTTAATTTGCGGTTAAAGTCTTCTGGTCAGACATTTCTTCCAACCTTCAAAGGCTGATGGGAGGTGTTTGTGTTTGCATGGGTTGCCCAGTGGCTATTCAGGAAAACCTCAAGCCCAAACTCTGATCCACCCTGCAGTGGCGCCTGGCCCAGTCCGGACTGTGCCAGTGAGCAGTATCTGCACTCTGCAGACATCCCACCACGCTGGACCTCCAGGCTGCACCTCTGATTTCATGGCTTCTACTTTCAACATGTAGACTCTTATTGCCTGTGTGTTTATTTGCTGTGAGGGTCCTCTGATTGTTTGGGAGTGCAGAAAGTGATTGTAAATGACAAACACCTTTGACTGGCTAATGTAGGCTCATTATGTAAATCATTTTAATGAGCTCACTCCTCAGGGATTCTGCAATGAAGGCTGGGGTCACTTTAGTTCAGGATGGCAATCTCCATATCTCTCCCCTTGGGATTACTGATGGATACACACTTTCAACCATATTCCCTGTTGTACCTCAATAGATAAACAAAGGTATGCCATGTTTCATCAGAAAATGAGATTATATGGCACAGAAGTAAGAAAAGCTGCAGTTTACTAATGTCAGCCTGACCGTGCTGGTACAGCTGTACTCAGTTCTCCTGGCACGGGCCACCACATGAATAAAACATTACCTCGGCTTCTACTCCAGCACCCCTGGCTGCTCCAATCAGGGCTATGATATTGATGCGCTCTCAAGAGCCTTTTAAATGTTTCTCTTGGTAATCTGACTCCGCCCTCTGGCTGCTGTCATCTGTTGCCTAATGACTTTGTAAAGACAAGAAGCAAAATGTGTGTGAGTGTGTTTGCAGCTCTTAACCCTAGTGAGACTGAGCTTGTGTTTGATGAAGCACTCTGGAGGGGAAGTGGTTAAGGATTCAGTGACATTTTTTGTTTATTTGTTTTTAATTATATACAGTCTTGGAGGTTTTGAATTGGTCCAAAATCTAATTTTCATGATTGCCTAATCCATTTGGCTTCCATCAATTGCTGTTAATTTTCCACAGTGAGTAATGTGATCATGTGTTTATTTTGCCTGCAACTGACGTTTTTGATTCAGTGTGACTGATTGTCATTATCATGCAGTAAAGGTACTTTTTAAGGTCTTCATCATGGTGATTGGCCCAGGTTATCTGTATCACGTGATCCCAGTTGAATAAATGTACTTCAGGAAGACACGGTCATTGTGCTCATTGCCACTGGTTATTAGAAATTATGAATAGTGACCTGGTCAGGTGTTAATGGAAGAGTGGTAGTGAGGACTGGTCAGGCAACAGAGTATTACCTGCTGGTCAGTGAGCACAGCTTTGTAGTGTAGTCATAGTCCTCTCCAGAGGCCTCAAAGTGGCAGCCGGTGAATTGCACGCACACACATAGCTAATAAGTGTTCACCTCTTTTAGCGAGTCATTTACCAGCCAGTAAGGCGTGTTTGAGGATCCACTGTGCATGATTAGCTTCCTGATGAGGCTTCAGAGCAGTTTCTCAAGCAGATTTTTGGCCTCAAGTTACAATTACTATTCTAGTGTACACGCTAAATAAAAGTCACTGAAATACCCTAGAATGCACAACCAAAATACCTAACACAAGGGTCAAAATGATCCATATTAGAAAGATGGTTTTCGTCAAAGAAAAAATATCCAGTTTTTATCTTGATCATAACTAATTTAATTTGATGACACACAAATGTTTTAATGATTCAGTCATGTTTATTTGATAACTTTCTGTGAGCATATATAGTAAAGGAAGAGAAAGTTCAACATTATTCTAATGCATTAGAGCATTTCCTCAAACGGCTTTAACCCAAATCTGTTTTTTTGTGTGAGGAACTGCACTGCTGGCAGCGTTTGTAGATTGTGTAGCTATGATTTCACAAAAGTTTGAACCCTTTTGTACTTTTTGGTAAACCATCTTCTTGTTTGCCTCTTAGCAGTGAAGCTGCCAACCATCTGGTCCATTACACACTGACACCTCCTTTGGTTGTGTTGTATAACAACAATGTCTCTGAACTCTTTTTTGCACTGCTGTCATCCACTGACTTGTCATGGTGCACAGCTGATGGTGCATCACTGATTATGGTAACATTACCCTTGAAGCCAAACATTCAATGTAAGAATTATGAGTTTGGAGATCTTTATCTACAAAATCTATCTATCTATCTATCTATCTATCTATCTATCTATCTATCTATCTATCTATCTATATATCTATCTATATATATATATATATATATATATATATATATATATAAACACAGTACTTGTAGATAATAATCATCTTACATTATCACATGAACAATAGGTCTGTGCTTGCAGTATGGCAGTTGATGGTTGAGTGTTGCTATGACAACTGATGTCTGAGGCAAATTCTGATATATGCATAAGCTATATAATAAATATATAAATAATTATTATATAGATATATAAACAATGATTTAAAACTTTTGGTTTAGAATAGTCTTATAGTATATTACTTGATCTCAAATATATAAGACTGACATGGTCAATATGATGTTTGATTAATCTACGCTATGTTAAAGAATAAAATATTATTATTCACATTCAATAAGCCATAGTAAGTTAAAATTCCATAAGTAATGCATAATGCTGTGTTTACACTACAGATCAAAGTTACCCAAATCTGATTGTTTTATCAATCCAACATTATTCTGAACAGATTACTCTCATCAACTGACCTGTGTGTGTAAATGCTTATCCAGAGGTACACCATCAAATGTTTGTGAGGTCTGATGTCTCACTAGCCCACTACTGAAATCACTCCACACTGTTTTCATCCATCTTTTCTTCCAGGCAGCCTAAAATCACAACAGATGTTGGACTGACGTAAAAGTTGCATGAAATCTGTCTCAGTGGCTCATATCCGATATGAATTGGATTTCAGTACCACATATGAAAGTGTCCCAAATTGGAACTGAAAATGTCATGTTCGGTGTCTTTTGCTGTTCACACTTCCACATCTGTTCACACTAGCATATCTGTTCACACTACCACATCTGTGTCAGTTTTACCTGCTGCAGCCTTTGACCTTTGACTCCCTTTATAATGAAGTAATGAAACAAAAATGTTACTTTTTCTGAGCCTATGAAACATAAATATGAAAACCACGAAACATGTAAATAACATTCACAAACATGGTATTAAAGAGATTGCAAAGAACTAAATGTTGGTATTGGTAAAACAAAACACAAATAATACCCTATTGCCACAGTTTGAACTCCTTTATGCGTTCTAGAGTATATTGTTGTAGAGTACATGAGTATGAGTGGTTTGCTCTCATATAACTGTGACAGTAAATGTTCCTTCTGAGCGTGTCTTACTCCAGCTTGTTATATGTGGTGTGAGGATCATTGTAGATACTCGTGGGCTGTTACTAGGTACCTGGAGATAGTGGTATGTAGGCTGAGCGCATTTGTCCTCTGCAGCCAGGAGGTTGAGGAGGCTGGTGCAGTCATCATCAGAGACTACTGATATCATCTTCAAAAGGTCCAGGCCTCCTTTCTCCCGGTAAGCCGATGAAAGGACTGTGAAGAAGGAAAGGCTAGTCCTGTGTGGCTTTCTGCTTTGACTTTGTCCTCTATGACTTCTTTTGAAGCTCCACGCTGTTGAGCGTCATACAGCAAGACCCGTTTGGCTGAAATATTGGCCAAACCCTGTGCTAGCGATTCAGCAGAGCACCATGTGATACGCTATGCCTGGGTTTCCATTTCTCAGACATGTTTCCTATTTATTTACAGACCCTTTTTGACAAAATTGTTTCAAGTGAAGCTGATGCTGAATAGGTCTGAAGTCGTTTTGGGAATGTCCTGCTGTCAGCAGGTTTTTTTTTTTAGATGTCATAACTGAAGTGTACGAGTCCCCGCCCTCTTGTCCCTGTGTGATTATAGTGTTCAATGCAGTCTCATACTGCAGGCTTTTATTGACTGAGTTTACTGCAGTCAGCAAAATCGCTGTGGAAATTATGCAATCTGATGGAGATTGGGGTTTCTGATTAATATGTGACTACTCATTTCAAGTTGCCCTGCAAAGCTACTGGGACAAAATCAGGAAACCATCATGGATAAATGCCATTACTGAGCCTGTGCATGCTTTGATAGATTAATAATCATAAAATGAATTAAAATAGATCATTCTTTCAGTATTGCAAGTATTATGAGATGAACTCAGGTATTGTAGATCACACTGTTATAACAAGATTGTGATCCATTTTCTTTTTAACTGTTTAATATGGCTATTAATTAATTATGCTTAATATGTCATTATATGTCTTGTTTTTAATCAGTGAAGAATGAAAAAAGATCAACTTAACATCTACGGGGAAAAAAATGACATTGGAAGATTAGTGCTCAGCAGAAAAAGAGTTTTGCATATAGCGTTAGTTTTACTAGTTTTCAGTTTACATCCAGCTTTGTTCAAGATCAGACCTAAATAACTTATAAAAAGAAAGAGGACCATCTATATCATGCATCTTACTGATGGATATTCTCACCTGTTTCAAGATCATGCAGAATCATACACTGGCGATGTCTTAATATCAGGTCTCTGGGCTCACACACTGCTGATTGGTTCATAGGTGACACCCCTCTGGTGTCATATTCAACGTGGGTGTGATCTGTTCCTCGTAATTACACCTACTTTTACTGCACCGTGCGTGTGGAGAGAGGGAGGGAGATCCACACAGTCACTTCTGGTGATTAATGTAGGTATTCAAAAAAAAAAAAGGGGGCCACTGTGGAGCATCTCTAACATAATTATTGCAAAGTGTTGAGGAGTGTGAACACTCTCCACCAACATGCAAAAACAATTAAAGTACAAAAACAACAACAACAAAAAAAGAAAAAAAAAACAAAAAGTTTATGTTAGAAATCTGTCAATCTGTCAGTAGAAAGGATAAATGTATTTGGAGTAATTTGAAAGGGGAGTAATAGCTCTGAAGTAATGGTCTCAGGGCCCCCCAAGTAAGACTGTTGCTTCCTATAGCTGGCACCTGAGCCCAGGAGCATACAGTTGACCATCTCTCCTACCGATCCAGAGTGGTGCCAGGCAGAGGTGGCCACCCAGGTGGTCATTTTCTTCAAGAACGTTCCATCACAGTGTCTTGGAGGAAACATACGCTTGGCTTCCCAGCAACGGTCATTTGTTTGTCTCTATTGCGCAAAAGATGAGGAGAAACTAAATAAGGGGAATTAGCAGTGACTAATCTTGGGAAAATATCAGAGGGAAAACCACGATGAAGAACACGAATTCTAACAAATCCAGGTTTTCCCCCAGTAGGCTGTCTAGTCTGTGGAGCGGAGGAAGTGATTAAAACTATTCAGTGAATTAATTTATTCAGATATATTATAGTTTAGTATAGTTTGTAATAGGTGAGACACAAAATTCCCTAAACTCACCAGCTGTTGTATTAGAAATATCTACCTTACACATACACCCACTGGCCACTTCATTAGGTACACTTCTCATTGCCTGAGTGGGTGATCCTCCCATCCAAACATATAACAGCAACAGCCAACAACTGTTCAGTGGTGTGAAAAGTGGTGAGAGTTACAGGCTGGCTAATGCAGGTTATGGATATGGTAACAGATGGGCCATAGACTCTAACTGTACACCTACAAGACAGTTCTAGTTCGGTGGCTAATGAGTGTAGATTAGCTATGGTGTAACGAATGCTTCAGAATTTATGATAAACTTGTCACTGGATGCCGGTCCTCCAGCCGGAGGGTGACGCCCACACAAACACACACTCCCACAACCACGCCTCCTCATTCACGGTCCTTATTCCATTCTCAGTCACCTGATTATTGGTTCATCCCTTTCACCTGTCACCTTATTATCTCTGGATATTTAAGCCCACGGGTCCAAACCGTCATCGCTGTGCATTGCCTTCCTACCAGAAAGCCTGGTCTGCTGCCTGCACTGTTCTGAGGTCAGCGTCTATGGCTTTATTTTCTTTCTTGTTGCTGTTTTTCACTTGTGGTTTTCTGTTCTCATCGGTGTGAGTTGCTATGGAGAATAAAGACTCGCATCTTTAATCTTTGCCTCCTTCTGTGCTGCTCATGTCACAAAACCGATGGCAAATGGACTATTATACATGATATTACGCATTATTATATATTATTAGAAATTATTATACATAATAAACATATTTTTAAAATCTGCTTACCGTAAGAGCAGGAGAGTGAGCAGTGAGAAACGAACAGTGAGACATGTTAGTTTATCAGTCCAACTCTTTCTGTTTAATGAAGAACATTAATTCCATGTATTGTGTCATGCTTGTGATGCCACTCAGTTGTGGATGCATGCTCCAGCTACGATGCACGAAAGCCTACTTAAAAAGAGCAGATTGACTATGAAGAGATAATGCGTTTTCTCTTTTAAAAAGAAATGGTGCTACACTTTATTGCACTTTACTGGGCTTTGGACGCACTAATATGAGAAACCCGAGCTAATTCCCCTAATTGATAGTGTTTTGAACTTTAACCAGATTACCTTAAAGCATGAGTAGGATGATGCCTGTTTAAAACATTATCTGCACTGTTGGTATGAAACTAAATAATATGAAAATAAATGGTAGGAAACATTTTTATTTTATTATGCAGATTTTCTGATGCTGCTTTCCACACCAGGAGGTTGGTTAATATTAAACGTGAGTTCAGTAATACATTATCTAAATGCATTAATTTAGTCAAATCCTATTAATCACCAAGAATGAATGAATTTTTAATGATTAATCTGCCTACCTATGTGTTACTGATATTACTATGCATCCTTAATGAGCAGTAGGGATCCATTCTGTAGTCTTCAGTAGAGTCAGTAGAGTAGCCATTTAATAGTGATCGATGTTTACTAGCTTGTTTGACAGTATCATTAAGGTTGTTTCTGTGTTTCCTGGAGAAAGGTTGCTGGATTTGAGATGGCCCCTGCTGGAATAATGAGTTCAGAGAGCGCAACTCCGCTAGCCTCACCATGCTGTGTTGACAAGCTGCGGTTTGCAGGCGGTTTCCCTGCACTTCAGGCCTCTACTTTATTTCAGACAAATATCCCATAACTGCAGGCCAGAGGCCACACAGGAGTGATGATGTCTCACTCTGGACCTGTTCCAACATGCCGTTTGAGTAATGAACTGGATCCGAGCCGAATTGATCTTGGGTTGGTTGTCATCCAGTTGTTACCCTTTAATAGGAATTTGTTTTTTTCCCCCTCTACAGTATAAAATACTCAGCCTTGTATGTGTGTGGTCTAAAGTATTGGCTCGTGTGTCTTTTTAAGGGGTTGTAGCAGAGTAATGGAAACACAAGGGTGGGTTTTCACTGTACACTGTAAACGGGATCTCCGGAAGGTTCTTGCAGTGAGTGCTCCTCGGGTTTCGAGGAGGGCTTCTGCTGCTCTCTCCTTTCATCTGCTCTTCATGTCTCCTGCGTGGAGCTCAGAGTCAGTGGCATTTCGTCCTTATGCAGTCGCGCTGGTGCTTACTCAGAACCGACGAACCCCATCAGCGAGACGCAGAGCATTCCAGGGTCTTAGTGTGTGAAAGAATGTGAAGGCCTGTGTTTGATGTGGTCTGGGGACTCTGGCTAAGGCTTGAGAGATGTCCTTGATACCAGCTACAGATTTTTGCTCATCGGCTGGTCTATCTGCTCTGCATAGCCCCAAAGTGAGGGTGTTCCACTATACATAAAGACTTTCAGGAATTTCAAGGCCAAGTAAGCTCTTAGAAAATAGCTATTTTCACAAACCCATTTTAGAGATATCCAAGGCAACTGCTTACGTATGTCATATCCATGACTTGTCTGAAGGGAGAACGTAATTAATATTGACACTGATTAGAAGAATAGCCTTTTTCACATGTGCAGCAAAAATGCCTTGGCAAAGAAGGGGTAAGGAATCCTTCAGTGGATTAAGTGTGCAAATAATGCTTGTAGTGTTCTGCTGTTTGTGTGTGTGTGTGTGTGTGTGTGTGTGTGTGTGTGTGTGTGTGTGTGTGTGTGTGTGTGTGTGTGTGAAAATTCACAGAACATTGTGCACAGAACACACAGAGCACAGAACATATATTACGTAGCCACTGCCAATGTTCCTCACCTCAAAAAAAACTAGAAACAAAAAAGTTTACTTGGTCTACCAGACAGTCTAGAAGTGTGTGTGCTTTTCCAGAGTTTACTGAATTAGCTTTTTGTTTTATTTTACAGAGATCTCATTCAGCCTTGCTACAGCTTTGATGACTGCATATGAAAGTATAGTGACATATGCTTTTACATATTTAAAGTACAATGACATATGTTTTTAAATTGCCATGTCGCCCCCTACAGGTGACCTGGTGTCTCGCGCCATGCATCACCTACAACCCCTGCACATCAAGAACCCTAGCAACGGAACGCCGGTGCACCAGAACCGCAGCGGACCTGTACACTGGGAGTCCGAGGCTCTCTACACACTCTGCTACTTCATGCATTGCCCCCAGATAGAGTGGGAGAACCCCAACGTGGAACCCTCGAAGATCACCCTGCATACAGAAAGGTGGGAACAATTACATGGCAGAGAATCTCATCATTTTTTGCCCTGCCTCCATTTCAATGACAATAAAGAAAGTCATCAAAGGAGAAAACTGCTTCAGAAAACCACAGTTTAAGTTGAACCAAAGGTGCTGAAACTGCACTGCTGTGCGAGATCCTCTCTCTCATTGTCCAGAAGCTGTTTTAGGCCTGTTATGTGGTCAGCACAAAGAAATGGCCGAACTCAAGGGATCGGCGGGGGTGGGTGGTTGGGCGGAGGGGATGGGTTGGGTAGTTAAGATGTTTCCATGGTCCCTAACAATGATGTTTTAGCCTGAGGAACGAGCAGCTGGGCTTCTCTACCCTTCTCCTTTCCACCAGTAAGCTGCAGAAATGGGTGCTAATGGAAGGTTCAGGAAAGCATCCACACCTGCTGTGTTGCCACGCTGTTTGACGCTCCCAGCAGGAATGTCTCTGGACAGCTGAAAGAGGCGTGATATACAAAAAAAACCCAGAAAAAGCTGCCTTCCGAGGGGACCCACGCACAGCTCGACCGTCCAAGTACAGGCAACAGGCAGCATAATCCTCCTGGGAAGAACAGCTCTATCTTTCGCATGGCAGAGGATGATCTTTCCCAGAGAGAGTTCAGGAGAAGTGAAAATAAAATATAGATGGGGGAGGATTCACTTAGAGAAAAAGCAAAGCATTAGTAGGGTGAAGATAGGAACGAGAAAGACGATGAACCACCGATACGGAAGCAGCAGTGGGAATTGTGACGTACAAATGTGGTGGTGAGAAAAGTACAAAGCGAGAAAGAAAAAAATGAGATTAGAAATACATGTAGAGGGACGGAACGAGAGAGAGCTGTAGTGTGGTTAAGCAGGCGGTGGAAGGTTGGGTGCCTTTGCTTAAGGCTCTGTTCGTGTGCTCAGTGACATTCCTTCAGCCTCTCACAGAGGCACACACACACACAAACGCACACACACACACAAATACTGACACACAATATTTCATTTCAAATTCCAGCCAAAATGCCTGTGTGTTGCAGTTTAGAATTATCTCACAAAAACACAAATGTTTGGTCAGATTTCCTGACCAAAGTTATGATGGAATTTACGTGAAAGCTTTATGATTTTTCACGTAGGTATGGTCAAAACATCTGCCAGTCACAGTGAAACTGTTCTGAGACAGAGATTGTTTTTTCTAGAGGGGCAACTCCCTTCTGCAGGGCAGCAACACTGAAGACAACAGCATCAACAGAACGCAGCCACATCTCTTATCTTCCCGGATGGAGCCTCACTTTTTAATTTCAGAATTGGATGGCTCTGGATTCCACCACATGCTCCATGTGCAGGCAGCACTTCCCTGGGTGGGGAAGGGAGCGGAGTGTTAGTCAGACCGACGAGAAGCCGAGAAGGGTTTGCCGTTTGTTTTGGCGGAGCTCGCGTTCTTGGCAGGCTCTCCTGCGGTAGGTCGGTGTCTAGGGAGGAAGGTTGTTGATTGTGCAAATCTAACTGTAAAAATGCTGGTCGTGGAACGCATGTTGGAGTGAGAAAAATTGTGTATGATCTTTAATGATCTTGAAATTACTTTTTAGATGTTGTGCTGTTCTCAGTGTTTGGGTTACATTTAAGGGGCCCTAATGCCTCCATTAGTTCTGACTCTGAGACAAGGATTTATATAGCAAGCCTTTTTTGTCCCACACGTTGTATGCTTTTAACCACCAGTGGGTGTGTGTGCAGCATGTGAAACCCAATGTAGCAACATTTTCACAGTGTGTAGGTGGACAAACACTGTGAAGCTGTTGTGTTCAGGAACAACAAATAGCCCAGCCCATTTTAGCATCTGTTTCACACATGTGTGTGTGTGTACATATAGTGTGTGTGTGTGTGCGTGTGTGTGCATGTGTGCATGTGTGCATGTGTGTATGTGTGTGTGTGTGTGTGTGTGTGTGTGTGTGTGTGTGTGTGTGTGTGTGTGTGTGGGCAACACTGTTAACATTGCCCTTAGCATTCCAAACAAACTGGCCTCCAAAGCTCCTTGATAAAAATCTATAACTTGATTTCACAAGTTTAATTATTCAAAAATCACAACCCAAAGCTATTGTTCAGAGAAGATTTTCAGCAAACAAAAAATTCAATGGTTATTAAAATCCTAGATCACACTCTCATATTTAATGCAAGTTGCTGTGGTTCTAAAGCGTATACATACATACATATAAATCTTCCAGTCAGAAATCTGAACAACCAAACAAACACAATCAAAAAACTCAAACTGTGCAACAAAACATTTTTCCCCTGCCAAATCATGATTTGGAATTAATATTGGTCCAAAATAGTATTCATCTATAGATCTTCCCTTCTGACTGGAGACTCTGATATGGAGAAAAGCTGTTTTATATTCAGTATATTCTTAGCCACACAAATTAGAGGCAGCTTTGCACTGGTAATTAGTAGCAATAGAAATCCCAGTGAGTGTGTACAGTTATCTTTCTGAACTGCCAGAATCTGCATGCAAATAGAAACGTTGTAAGATTATTTTCAACAACATATGCTTGTGAAAAGAAGGAATCCGTTGAAAGAAGCTTGCGAAGAGGTACAAAATAAATAAATAAATAAAAACATATATATCCGTTACCAAGGAGCGTGATAGTTTTATGCTTTGTAGTTTTATGCATGTTTTGTTTTATGTTGAAGATCTCTTGTAACCGTGTCAAGTTCCTGGGAGTTATACAAGGAGCGGATTACACTGGTACGAGACGGAGGGCCTGCAGCAGCTCACGGGTGTTTGTCATGGAGACCCGGGCGTTCACATCCAGTGTGCGTCTCCTCCCGCAGGCCGTTCATCCTTCTGCCCCCGCTGATGGAGTGGATCCGCGTGGCCGTGGCGCACACCGAGCACCGCCGCAGCTTCTCCGTGGACAGCGACGACGTCCGGCAGGCGGCGCGTCTGCTCCTGCCCGGGGTGGACTGTGAGCCGCGGCAGCTGAAGTGAGTCCCTCACGCACACACGCCTAGACACGGGCGGACACGCCGGCCGCGGTGTGTTAACACACGGCGGAATAAGCACGTGCGCTGACAGTGACGGGAGGATATTGATGTTCTCTCGTGTTTAATTTGAGAGTTACACTGGTAAGTGTAAGGAGCCTGAGAGAATAAAAGGACCCAAGTCTTGTGCCTCTGTCTTTTTTTTTTAGTGTGTGAGAAAATTAAATGTAGTCAACGGTTCCCTCTAGAACACTCAAGTGCAATTACAGGCATAATTAAGTTAAAACACTGCCCAGCAATTTTGAGACAGTAGGGAATATTGTCTAGAGTGCCAGAACTGTTTTCTAGAATAATAATTTTCTAGAGTAAAATTGTGCAATACATGGTAAATCAAATCAAATCAAGTTTATTTATATAGTGCCTTTTAGACGTTGTCTCAAAGCAGCTTTACAAGTGTTCGAGTCCAAGCCCCCAGTGAGCAAGACAAGGGTGACAGTGGCAAGGAAAAACTCCCTAAGAGCGTGAGGAAGAAACTGTGGGAGGAACCAAGACTCAAGGGGGGGGAGCCCATCCTCTTCTGGCTGACACTGTTCACCATGACAACAAGATAAATATATAGAAAAAAACACAGTAGTAAATAAGTTATAACAAAGCCCGGGGTTGTGCCACAGCAGGGCGGGGGGGAACCAGGGGTGCTGATGAGGGCCTTCATCCAGTTGATTAATCCTTCATCTGCGTCTGGATCAGTAGGAGGTGGTTGGTCCGGGACAGGTAAGGAGAGCCTTGTCAATCCTTACTTTGTACCAAGGACAGCAATCCCAGAATCTGGTTGGGTTAGTCTTGAAATGAACAGGTCGTGCTCAAAAAGCCTCACATGAGCTGAGAGCTGTGTGTAGATAAATATTTATTATTATTTATTTAAGTAATTAAAATCCATTTTTAAAAAGTCCCCATCAGAGGACGTTTTATATCCAGTTTTAATGATTCCGCCTTCCGTTAGCTGCTCTTAGCTATGCTACCTTCTCTGATTATATGCGTCCTACTTGCTGCTGTCTTGTATGTCCTATTACCTTGCATGCTTACCTGAGTTCTGAGCTTTGCCTGGTCTATCCCCTCAATTTGTATTGTGTTCTTTGGATTTGGCTAATCTTGGATTAAACTTCACACTTAGATGCATCTTGTTGAAGCAGAACATATCTATGGGTATAGCAGAGGTAGGAAGAACAGTTGGAGGACGAGTTTAACCTTGTGGTGTTTTGCCTGCACTGACTGTTTGCCCAATAGGAAAGAGGTTTCCGCCCAGGTTTCCACTCCTGTCCCTTCCTCAGCAGCCCACCTACCCACCCATTCACATACCCATCTACCCACCCACCCACCAATTCACATACCCACCTACCCACCTGCCCACCTACCCACCAATTCACATACCCACCTACCCATCTACCCACCTACCCACCCATTCACATACCCACCTACCCATCTACCCACCTACCCACCAATTCACATACCCACCTACCCACCTGCCTACCTACCCACCTATTCACATACCCACCTATCCACCTGCCCACCAACCCATCTACCCACCTACTCATCTACCCACCTACTCACCCCATAATGGCAACCCCAGAATGATATTTAAATGGATCACCAGCAAATGTAATGAAGTACCCTAGGCTTCCAAAGACCCAGGATGTTTCAGGCAGAGGTCCTTCATCAGTTGCACAAGCAAAGAGCTTCTGAATTTGAAGGAAGAACCAGTTTAAATTTGATAAAGTAACATTCATGGGGTTCTAAAATTTCAAGAGTAGATCAGGTCTTCTTATTCCATTGCTGCCATAGCAACAACTGGCAATGCAAACAGATATGTCATTAATGCAATGCCCATTTGTATTAAAATGCATTGTTGCTGGTCCAAATGTGTTCAACAGACCTTTTCTTGGTTTCTTCAATGTAAAGCTGATTACATCTCATTCAAGTAATACAGTAGAAAAGTCCTGCAGTAATGAGGAGGAATGGGTGGTAACAATTGATCTTTTGTGCTAGTTATTTTAGTGGCTGTGTTAATACATTTACATGTAGCACATCTACAGCAGTGGCAGGCTACAGTACCACAATATTGTATCATTTATCTGAATTAGTATTATCTTCAGGATTATTTAACTCGTTCTCGATGAACATGACTGATGTTTTTCTCTCATCTGTCAGACATGTGGGTGATGTGATCTGTGCATAACCCTGGTGGATTCTTAAGTGTTTCATTATGAAATTAACAAGCTGTATTTATAGGATGATAAGTCAGCACCAAAGGAATTCTTCTTGTCTTATCAGTAGATTGTTTAGAGGTCAGTGCTTCCACTCTCTGAACAAGAACCATGAGCAACAGCATCGTCTTTGACTTCCTTAGGAAACCCACAGTTCTGAAAATATTCACACATTTCCAAGCTTTTCTGGAGGAAGCCTTCATTCTCACTGCAAATGTGCAGAACTTTTAGTAGCTGTGAGTAAGGGATGGAGATTTTGCAGGCCATAGAATGTGAAGAACTATTGCAAACAGGAGAATCCACAGGTTTATATAGACACCGGGAAGAGCTTGAAATGTATACAGATAAAATATATTTTGTTATTTCCTTGTTGACCGAATAAGCTTTGGGCTATCGGCTATGGTGCTTCTAACACACAACATGGAAATCTTTGTGATAGTCTTATGAATTATTTAAAGCTTTGACCATCCTTCTGCTTGTTGTCGGGGAGACTTCTTTATGATATGTGTCAGAGAATCTGCACAGCAGCTTAAGTGTGCGTTGGAATTTAGGACATTGGCAGGAGTCAGAGTGAGCAAGCTCTGTGTACTGTAGGCATCTCCAAGAGCTCAAGAACTCAAGAACTCAGTTGACTTGCCAAGGGCAAGCAACTTACCCTAGGGCAATATATATATGTGTGTCTGTTTCTATTGACAATCTATTGAGTGAGAGAAGAGATCTAAGAAGGACTGGAACACAATGAATGATTCCAGCAGACTCCTCTTTGGCCTTGGATTCAGAAACCAATGCAGAATGGGGAAAAAAGGAGAAAAAAGAAAGAGAAGAAGATGAGTCTGTGCTGCTACCACTTAGTCCAGCTCTGTACTGCTTGCTCAGTATGTCTGTATCAGCCACTTCACTTGGCTCTTAAAGTAGAATTTCACCCCAAACCTTCACCACAATCACAGAGCACTAGATTTGATTTTGAAATCATTTTTATTAGAACACTTCATATTTTAGAGAAAACAGAGATATTATAAAAATAGAACAAGGCATGGATAACACATAAAAGTTTCATTGTGGTCCCTAAACACACAAAAAATAAAATAACTGTATAACAAAATAACCAATACAAATCAAACAACTGTATTTGTCACTTATCACAGTGTCTGCTCTTCTAGGAGCTTTTGAATGAAAATGGGCTGTGCCTGTTCTACTGACACCATCAGTCCTTATGTGAAAAACAGTAAAACTGTGACATAAACAAGGCGTGAGTGTGACAGCCACAGCTAATAAGGGGGCGTGTCCACAACGTAAACAAGGCGTGAGTGTGGCAGGCATAATTAATAAGGGGGCGTGTCCACAACGTAAACAAGGCGTGAGTGTGGCAGGCATAGCTAATAAGGGGGCGTGTCCACAATGTAAACAAGGCACGAGTGTGGCAGGCATAGCTAATAAGGGGGTGTGTCCACAACGTAAACAAGGCGTGAGTGTGACAAACATAGCTAACAAGAAGGGAGAGCAACATAGTCACTGAGTCACTGCTACTGCAGCAGGACATATCCCTGAGGCTGCAGACTTTACAGCCAAGTAGATATACTTCATGCCTCAGATGAAACTCGGTATATTTCTTTGAGCCTTGTTTTGAAGAGGAAGAAAATAGGCAGGTCAAGGGAGATAAACCATGCAGTGCAGATTAACTGCCAAACTGCCAGTTTTTACCCCAGACTCCCCCAACCACTCGTTCATTAGTTGAGGTGAGGTGGTGTTGAGGTCTTTTAAGTTGTACCAGACTTTTTCTTAACCTGAGTCTTTTTAAATATGAATCATACTGGAGATTGAGACTGTTCGGGTTTACATAATCTATTCCCTTTTGGACTTCCATTCAGATTTGTGTGTAAGATCCACTGTTCTTTTCCCCAGACAGAGAGTCTGATCTTTGAGTTTGTGTTAGCAACTTCCTTTTGAATATCTCATATATGTCACATCAAGTTTTATTGATTATGTCTGCTTAGCAATCATTTACCCACCTGTAATTAATCACATTTTCCCACTGCTTTCAATCACAGCACGTTGTGAAGACTTACATATGCAGTATGTCAGTCCTGATATGTAGTATACCTGAATTCCTGAAGTTTACCTACTTGTATTTACCTACTTGGGATCGTCTTTTGGATGTGCTTTATCTTGGATTAAACATCATTAAAAATCTCTACAGAGTAAACTGTCGCCACCTGACATTTATCCACATAGTTGCAGACCATGAAGTTTTATGTAAATGCCTTCTACAGATTTCGCTTGAGTACTGTTACGTTGACAAATCTTACCAAAAAAAACAAAAAAAACAAAGCAAAGCAAAGCTTTAGGGCTATTTTTTTCCAAGGCAGCAGCCTTTCGAAATAAAACCTCTCTTGTAATAGTCAGAATTATTGTACAGAGCACAGCTGCCTTCAAAGTGGGGTCTATTATGGTGCATACAGACCATTAGGTACCAGAGAAAGATTGGAGCTGGTG
Organism: Tenebrosternarchus preto; assembly: GCA_025802075.1. Classification (NCBI taxonomy): domain Eukaryota; kingdom Metazoa; phylum Chordata; class Actinopteri; order Gymnotiformes; family Apteronotidae; genus Tenebrosternarchus; species Tenebrosternarchus preto. The sequence goes on along the minus strand of JAOYMR010000003.1, from coordinate 13,693,849 downwards.
CTTTTCCTGTTTTATGGGTCTATAGAAAAGCAAAGCAGGCCGTTTATAATCTGCATTCATATCTGACTAAAATTTGGAGCAAGTTTCCCGCATACAAATGAAGTGTTTATGTATTTATTATCCAAACTTTCCTGTTCATTGAAGCTTTTATAATTTATGATGGAACTTTATAAATGCTTGTTAATTTTATGGATTATCATAATGCAGGTGTGAAAAGTTATTATAATGCGAGTCTTTCTTTGATCCTAATCGCTATTATTACCAAATCAGATAAAGGGCGACTGCATCGGCTAACAATGCGCTCGGTCTCCAGAGCCGACGATTGCTTCTGTGCCGCACTGAAGCTGGATGCCGCTTCCACGGAGGCCAAGTTCCTGCAGGACCTGGGCTTTCGCATGCTTAGCTGCGGCCGCACCGACTTAGTCAAGCAAGCGGTCAACCTGCTCGGGACGGACGGCATCAACAGCACGAGCGAACAGGTCAGAGGTACTCACAAACAGAACCACGTGGCCTGGGCTCGTGTTGAGGGCATCTGCGGCAGCCTAACCCAAAGCTGCTGGGGTTGTGGCTACCGTTGAACCTGAACGTGTTTCACATTAGATCACGTTCGCGTTCATTCACAGGACAGGTTGGTGCTCGTATCACAGCAGCTCTCGTTGCACTCGTGCTCTGCCAATAGCTTCTGTTAACTGCAGAGCAATGAAGCCAACACAGTAACACAAATACTAATAGGAACAGATCTAGAGCTAGATATAATAGATACTATTCAGGGTAAACAGAAGCCTCTCTTAGTGAGAGTTATGTTCTGATATTACAGTTAGATGGCACTCTTGATTTTTTGCACTTTGCGATTAACCATTCTCAAGTTCAGGAGCAAGGAGTCTGTAGACGAATCCACATCTCTCAGTTTCCTTTACTTGTTTTTGTTTTGCCTTTGCTGCATCACAAGGGTATATAATGAATAGCATCTGTGCCACCACAAACAGTACATCATGTATCTTAGCAGGGCTTTCCTCCAGCTCCTTCATAGCACTGTGAGGAAGCACAGCATACATTGTGATCATTATTTTTTTTATTTTTTTTTAACATACTAAGGTCATTTCTGACATCCATGTCATCAGGTAACATATTTATATTAATACAATTTTACATATATTATTATTGTTGTTGTTGTTGTTAAATGTAACTAATCATAATTGATCATAGCTGATTAATAAAATGATCCATTATGAATTAGCATATCATTAGTTGTGATTTAGTAAGGAAACAGCTAAAATACAGACATTAAATGCAGCTGTTTGTGTGGGATCCAGGCTGTACAGGAATCACATGCTGAAACAATAACGCTTCCTCTAGTTTCAGAGGAATCCAGCTCAGGATGTGTCATGCCGTCACACGTATTGACATCGAAGCCGTTTCACGTGGCGCTGGTTGAGGCGAGCTGGCTCTGACACACTGAATTCAAATTAGTGAAGCTTGCATGTGACAACAAAGTGTGTGAATCCACCTGAGATTTGAGCTCAGTTTTCTGTAGAGTTGTAATGTTGTACAGTTCCAGTCATAACCTGGAAAAACAAAAAAAAACTTGGAATATCACTTTAAGAAACTTTAAGAAAACATTTCAGTGGTAGAAGTCTTAGAAACTTCTTCAGACTTGGGTGTTGTCAGCTCAAGTATAAAACATAAGTAAACTGAATTTGCCTTCTTACTTATTTCTTATGCTGTAACTACTTGGTTCCACTTTACTCCAGAGGTCTCTCATGTGAGGCTTGTGTGTATGGGTGTGTGTGTGTGTGTATCCAGGGTATGACCCCACTCATGTACGCATGTGTTCGTGGTGACGAAGCCATGGTGCAGACGCTGTTGGACGCAGGGGCTGATATCAACAGTCAGGTATGTATTCAGCAGGAGATGCTGCTTTTAGATGATGGTGTGTGTCCAGTGGGTCTTCGCCTCACAAGTGTCCTAGAGTAAAGAATCAACCGTGTGGTTTCCCTGTGTCTTCTGTGTTCTTCCCATGCCATTGGCTTTGCACTGTTTGTCTGTGTCAGTGGGTGGTGCTGCCAGCTGACCTATGCTATCTGTGTCCTTACATAGCACTAAAACATCCTTTTATGTGGCTAATTCAACTCGAATCGAAAGAAAGAAGCTGGTCTTCTTACCTAACATTCACAGGAATGTTTGGAAAAGAATTGCCTGTTTATGAGCAGCAGTGGTTTTGACGTAGATGTGCTTATTGTGCCTTGCTGAGGTCAAAAGCATGAAGTGTCCCATATAGACTGAATTTAGGTGAGATCTTAAGATAAGTGTAATTTTGCCAAACCTGACAGTCAACTCTGATAACACAAGAGTTATTTACAGCTAATCTGGCAGTGGATCAAGCTTCATGTTATTTGACTGATGTTCATATCTACTTTGTTACAGTTCTAGTAGAGAGAGTGACTCTTGAACAAAATGCCAATTGCTGATACGTTGCAATTTTTGCAGTTTTTGTTTGACAGTTTAAAAACAAAAACATGATATTATGAGAGCAGAAATAGAAAAGCTCTGAACTGACATAGACAATCTAAGACATCGAAAAGAATCTTCTTAGTCTGTCAGCTTCGATGCATGTAGACTTTTCTAAAAGGTCACATCTGTCCAGCTGTTCACAGACAGCCAGCTAATTTAGCAGTGCTGTATATCCATTGTGGTTTGTGCCTGCAGTGGATCCCAGTGTGCCAGCCAGGAGGGGCCTTTGCAAGGCCAGACGAGTCGATTGCACTGCGTTTGGTGCTTTGCTCAGGAGTCACCGCTCGCACGGCGCTCCAGCGTTTGTGCTGCCTGCCAATTATCTCTTCTGCAGTCTGACTGATGCTGCGTTTAAAACTTCAGAGAACCCAGCAGGGCTTCCTCCGATTATGGTCAGGTCTTTGAGTAAAAGTGGCGAGATATGTGCAAGTCGCCAGAGGGAGAGCAAGCAATGGGTGGGCTGTCTATCAGCATTTGGGTGGGTTTTTGAAAAATAAAAGTTTTGAGACAAAACTAAGCAAAGCATCTCCGTTCTTTAAACGTCTGGGGTTAGGAGAAGGGGCGGATGGGAAAGAAGCTCCAGCTCTCTGCTCCAGCCCTCCACTCACTCATTCTACCCTTTTTTTTTTCTTTTCCTTGCTTCTCTTTTTGTTCCTCCTCCGACTGAAGTCTGGTGTGCTCATTAATGGCTGAATGCTATTTCTCTCCCTGAACCTCCCCTATATGACTTCCCAGGTGCCCAGCTCAGTACACAGGCACCCCTCAGTTTACCCCGACACCAGGCAGGGGACTCCACTCACTTTCGCCGTGTTGCACGGACACGTCCCTGTCGTGCAGGTAGTGACGACGTGAATGATTCGATGCCTTCCACCTCTGCACTCTCCCTCAATTATTATTATGCTTTAACATAATAATAATGGCAAATAACAAGGCCCTGTTGGGCTGCTGTGAACTGGATACTCCTCTTCAGGGCAGACTGAATGGGTCATTCAACATGACTCAGTTTAGGGTGTGAGGGAAAGGAGTCAGACATGAGGCAGGAAATATTGTTTGTTTTACAGCTTCCAGCAATATCAGTAAAATTAGATGCTTGTGTGGGCCAAACTAGACAAGAGTTCTAACTGTAAATTCTCTTTACTCTCCCAATGTGAAGAAAGTTCACATGTTAAACTGCCCTCAACAAATATGTGGTTCATTGTAACGAACCGTCAACAAACTATTTTAATCCTCCCACATAAAAACATAGCATGGAAGACTTTCTTCTGAAAGCACTTGAAGCTCAAGACTTGGGAGTGTGCTTGATTTCCCAAGAACTCAAGAACCCAGGAGATGCATTGTCACTGAAATGAAATCCTCCTTCTTGGTTTCGTCAAACTTAAGCCGTTTGCTTTTTTACAGGCAGTTGATGCTTTTTTTCAGTGTTTTTTTCTTTTTTTTTTTTTAGACAGTTGCTTTTTTTCAGTGGTTTTAGGGGGTTGTTTGCTTTTGGGGGGGTTGTTCTGTTTTGTTTTTTGATTGTTTTTTTTTAACTCTTGCTTTCTCCCCTTCAAGCACTGACACTGAGAGTGACAGAAAGTAGACTCAGCTCGCCTAGCTAGCTGTAGATAGGCCTAGGCTACACATCCCCATCTTTTAGGTGATCAGTTAGATCCAAAGTGAGCTCAGCACCAGTGTTTTTGATTTATGCTGTAATTGAAGTGTTCTCTCTGTTATGTCGTGCTTGTCCTAGCTGCTACTGGACACCCGAGCCAACGTGGAAGGGGCACTGCAGGACGGAGTAGAGAACTACGCTGAGACACCCCTCCAGCTAGCCTCTGCTGCAGGTAACACGGCCAACCCCCTTACCTTCAGACCGCAGCGTCAAAACCGACGATCTCCACTTTTATGACCCACATCTCACTGGGGACTCAGCATCTGTTCTTTTTTGGTGCACTTTACAGACTCTTATGATCCATTTTATAATGGCTGCAATTACTTTCAGTTGTCTTTGAGGCCATCTTGATTCAGCCTTTTGTAAAATGTGTTGCTAAAATGCTTCTTCTTTTATTAACTGAGATTTGCAAATATTAGACACAAAATCAATAAGTAATGTTAACCACAGATTTGTCAAGGTGAGCAATATAGTGACTTTATAAAGGATCTATTAAACTGGTGCAATACAAATATTATGAGAATTTTAGCAGCCTTTTTGTAGAACTTATACAGAAGATTATAAATTACTATAAATTACCGAGACATCAGAATGTATCAGAATATTAATAGAATATTACTGATAAATAAAAATGAATTGAACATACTATGGAAGCAGTATGTTCAGGACACCCTCAAAGAACAAAAGCACTGGAGAGGTAGCTCCATGGAGTCCGCAGGGACATTCATTACATCTTCCTAAATCCATTGCATCTTTGTGACATTCATTGCATTTCTCCATCTCCCTCCCTTTAATGCTAAAAACGTCTGCCCTACTCAGCCTGAAGGCCCCTATTTATGTAGTGTGTTCTCAATGCACTGCTCAGGCACACCACTCCCTTAGGCCTCGGGGGGGGGGGGGGGGGGGGGGGGGGGGGGGGGCGGGGGGCGGGGGGGGGGGGGGGGGGGGG
>JAOYMR010000003.1:13672326-13688638 GCA_025802075.1 Tenebrosternarchus preto | reverse complement strand
TTCGTTGGGTCTCCTACCATCGCTGCTCCACCACACCACTGTATCAGCCCCCACCCCACCCCCCCCCACCTCCCCACCACATCACTTCTAACAGCACAAGTGTACAAAAAAAAGCATACGCAGGAACTTCCTTGGGCCTGCTAACGAGTGTGCCAGTGTGCCAGTGTACCAGTGTGCCAGTGTGCCAGTGTACCAGTGTGCCAGTGTACCAGTGTGCCAGTGTGGAAAGGCTCCGAGCAGGGCTTGTCTGGTGTGGAGCCTCGTCACGTTCAGATCTCATCAAGCTGCATTCCTCATGCTCCATTTGCAGTTAAGCGGGTCAATTACCCCCGGCGCTCAAGTCTGCAGGGTTTTTGATGCTAATGCAGAAAATCTTAGTTCCCCATTATTCTGTGTGGATGTGCACAAGACGCACCATGCAGTCGGGGCTTCAGGAGGTTCCGCGGAGACACTGAACTGAACTCGAATACTTGCAGAACCATCTGCATGGATTTGGTAGCGTGCATAGTCTGATCTAACTGTTAGCAGTGTTGCTGGAGCAACGACCTCTTCTGACCCCTGTCTTTAATGATAGGCTTTGAACCTTTGATCTCAACTGTAGCCTTTGAACGTAATGGACAGTAGTTTTCAGGATGCAGCCCAAGCCTTACACTTAATCTTCAGTGGTTTTAATGGAATCTTCTCAGTGCCTGTGTAGGTGCATTTAAGGTAAAAATGAGTCCGTCTGTAGACAATCACTTGTAATCTCCATGACCATGAAGTATTCTCCCCGGGCCGTCTGTGGCCAGATTTTCATTTATCTTATTCCTTATGTAAGATTGTGATGTAAGATTTCCTCATTTTTTACATTTCCTGTAGAAAGACATGTAAACATGTGCACAATTCAAAAATTTAAAACAAGAGCCAGATGAAGACGTGCAATGTTTTGAGTGAGACGGACTTCAACACTGATATCATTCCACACGTGCATGAGCACATAACCCTGATCAGTGTTCACACTGGAACTGACAAGGGCCAAAGATGACCTTGGGAATGAATACTATATATGAGTTGAACTATATATATGAACTATATGTATACCAGAGCAATTTATTTTAAAAAATGTTGTGACTCAATAAAACCCATGTCTTCTTTATCAGAGGAAAATGGCTTCTGTCTGGCTTTTAGTGGAAATCAAAAAGAATTGCTAGTGTCACATGCAAAATCAGTTTAGTTGAATTTACTTTTAACTGAAATACTTTCTTTGTATGTACCAGACATTTACTGTTTATATTTTGTCAAAAAAATAACATTTTTGTTTTTATCTTTGTAAATGTAAAGGAAAAACAGATATTTTATTAAACTGAGAATAAACTGATCAAAAAATGTGGTAGATTAATATTATATATTTTTATAATGTTATAAATGGTTAGAGATGAAAATGTTCTTGTTATGTGATGTTTACAGGCAATTTTGAATTGGTCAGTCTGTTACTCGAGAGAGGAGCAGATCCCTTGATTGGCACCACATACCGTAACGGGATTACTTCTACTCCCTTGGGAGATCTGAACTCTTACAGCCTTGCTGCAGCACACGGACACAGGTGAGACATGCGTGCACACTGAGAGAGCACGCCTAAACACGCATGCACATACATGTAGACTACACCTCCATCAATCTACACCTACACTCAGGCAGACATGCGTGCGTGCACACATACACACGTAGAAGCTGCACCTGTGAACAGATATTCACATACAGGCAATACCACCACAAACATGAACACATACGGGCTACACCTACACACAGATGCACACATACAGGCTACACCTACACATGTGTATATGTTACCATAGCAGCAGAGTGTATTTCAGGAAGGAACCACCAGTTTGTTTTTTTACCATAATTGTCAAAGTCCCATTCCAGAATTCCGAACTTCTGACCTGACGATGTTGCCAGATATAAAAGACCAGCTGGTGTTTTTCTCTGGAGGAAACTGTATGAAATACACGTCTGTAACTTCAGCACTATCATTCCTCATGGCGGGGGAACTGTACTGCACAAGTGTTGGCGCCCACACGTTCCCTCACTCTCATACTCAGCACTGCATAATGAGTGCTTATTGAAATTCACAGTGCATGCGTTTTGACTGAGAATCCACTGCATTAGGCAGTTCCCTCAGTGCCACGATATTAAGGCAATCCGTTATGGAGCCCAGGCAGGATTGGAGAAGTATTGCAGTGTGAACCAGACTTGCAAAAGCTGCTTGGTTGCTCCTCAAGCCCCTGAGACATTGGCTTGCACAGAACAAACCCGTCATTCTCCAAGTATACTTGCTCTCGAGTTATAATGACTTTACACTAACTCCCTAATACACATGCCCAAGAGCAAGGGGCAGTAATACATGGAAAAAAAATAATTTTCTTGTTTTGATAAATGAGAGTAATAAATACCAAAGGACTTGGGGTGTTTTAAAAATGCATGCTGTATTTGAAACAATTCCAGGCTCTGACTCATCTTTCTGTTTGGCACAAATACAGGTCCAGTGTTATGTTAACCATCTTTAGATTGATAGCAGAGCAAAATATAGGGAGTTATGAAACACTTTGAATGCACACAAATAATGGCACAGACCTGGCCATTTATCTAAATGGGTCTTAGAAATTGCTGCTAATAGATTAATAATTTCCCTTGTCGCAGAATTGCATTTTGACACCATGTGGCACTATTGCTGTCAATACCGGCATGTGGTGTGTGGCATTACTGCTATAAACACTGTGTGTTTGTGGCTGGCCAAGCTATGGGTTCGCTTCCGAAGCGGTTGAGCGCCTGAATGTGCTCCTACAGGAATGTGTTCCGGAGGCTTCTCTCCCAGGTGGACAAGGACAAGGTGGATGTGCTGTCCCTCGAGGAGATCCTGGCGGAGGGCTCTGAGGCTGGCGCGGAGAAGCGAGCTCCCCACTTGGAGGGCTCCCTGCGGACAGGCAAGGCCAAACTGAGGGCCCTACGAGAGGCCATGTACCACAGCGCCGAGCATGGCTATGTGGACATTACCATAGACATCCGCAGCCTGGGTTAGTAGCCACACTGCACGCCTGCCGCCCACACTGGGGGGGGGTCTCTTAGCACTGATTTCTTTCCACACCCGCAGACATCCACTGCCTGGCTCAGTACAGTCACTGCATGGGCTAGTACTGACTCAGCACTGCAGCCAGCATAGCTGTGGCTAGGGTTGGAGTAGACTGTCACGCCGGGGGCGTTTGGCGGGGGGTTGGAAGGGAGGTGATAGGCAGTGCAGAATGGCTGATGGTGGGCCCCGGTGGTGTGCGCAGGTGTGCCATGGACCCTGCACACCTGGCTGGAGTCTCTGCGGACTTGCTTCATGCAGCAGAGACGGCCGCTGGTCCAAGGCCTGCTGAAGGACTTCAGCTGCATCCAGGAGGAAGAGTACACAGAGGAGCTTATCACACATGGCCTGCCGCTCATGTTCCAGATCCTCCGATCCAGCAAGGTCTGCTCTCCTTCCACCAGCCACTATCACACTGGCTTGCTTTAAGAAAGGTTTATAGCTTAAAAAGCTATAATTAAAAAATAAAATTAAAGTGCAAATTAAAATTAAGTCCAAATTAAAAATAAAATTAAATATCGCTTTTCCATTTAACAGCCAAATACATTGTGTAGCAATTATGAAAATATTTGGTTCCATTTAGGTGGGTGGTAAAAGCTTGGACATGTTTGATGTCATATATCTTTGAAGACATGCTGTTCTACATCCGTGCAAAACTTTGTGTGCGTGTGTGGGTGTGTTTTTGTTTGTGTTTATAATCTGCAGAATGAAGTAATCAGCCAGCAGCTATCTGTAATATTTACCCAGTGCTATGGGCCCTTTCCAATCCCCAAACTGACAGAGATCAAAAAGAAGCAGACTTCCCGCCTGGGTAAGTATTTGGAGCTGCAACTCCTCTTAAAGTCTCCTTGCAGAAAACTTTTTTTTTGGTACACATAGAAAATGGGAGTGGCTCATACACAGTATTTTCATTATCAGAGATAGACAGGATACATGAAGCACAATAAAAGGCCATTTCTGTTCAGTTGAATTACCACCGCCAGTGCTTTGTAGAAACAACACTGGAAGAACAACACTGCCATCTATTGAACAGATTAGGTATTACTTTACATAACCACAAAAACGCCTCCTAGTGTTACAGTGCTGGAGCCTGAGATCATGTATTAAGACTGGTCTTATGACCTCATATTAATCTTGGTCTTGTCATACATTTTTACTTTTAATTCGTTCTTGAACACTGTATACTTTTTTCAAGGCCAGGGACAAAAAAAAATGTTTTTAATAAAAATTGTAGAAATAAATAGTTGTGTTTTTGTTGCTTTGATAGCTTGTTGAGATCATGAGAAGCCAAAATTACAAATCACAATAAATGTTTCTGTTGTTAGGACTAACATTTACATCTGCCCAATTCTTTACTTAAAAGTTAAAATTGTGATTTTTCAAATGTATATATTTTCTCATATAATGGCTTAATGCTGCATGCTATGTTCAATCTATAGCTGGAATTTCAACTGAGATGTATGGTCTTGAAGTGACGTTGCATCTTTGTGGTGTCTGTCTTTACTCATTCTCTCTCCTGTTGATCTTGGTCTCGTCTATCTCACTCCTTGTTGGTCATGGTCTCATCTCATTCTCACTCCTTGTTGGTCTTGGTTTCATCTCCTTCTCAGTCCTTGTTGGTCATGGTCTCATCTCATTCTCAGTCTTAGTTGGTCATGGTCTCATCTCATTCTCACTCATTGTTGGTCATGGTCTCATCTCATTCTCAGTCTTTGTTGGTCATGGTCTCATCTCATTCTCAGTCATTGTTTGTTTTGGTCTCGTCTCATTCTCACTCACTGTTGGTCTTGGTGTCATCTCATTCTCACTCATTGTTGATCTTGGTCTCATCTCATTCTCGTCTTGATCTTGATTCATACTTGATTAGATAAGGTCCTGATCCTGACTCAAGCTCCTTAAGGTTGTCACAAACACTCTGAATATATCTTCCTCGACAAGATGCTTGTGCATTTTTCCACCTTCAAGGCACTGATTTCTGAAATCACTACTGAACCTAAAATTTTTATTTTGATCTCTTGTGCTCTTACAGACCCACACTTTCTGAATAATAAAGATATGTCTGATGTGACGTTTCTGGTGGAGGGAAAACCTTTTTATGCTCACAAAGTGCTGCTCTTCACAGCCTCAACCAGGTAGGATGATTAAGGGTTACATGTACCGTTGGACCAAGATTCATGATTTATTTACTAAATACTAAACAAATCATTATTTACATGACATATTTGATCAATAAGAAATAAGTGGCTGTTTGTTTTAAAGAACCCACTGTGTGTTTTTTTGCCCCTTAGGTTTAAGTCTCTGCTCTCCAACAGACCTGCAGCTGAGAACACCTGCATTGAAATCAGTCACGTGAAGTACAATATTTTTCAGGTTGGAGTGGTTTGGGATTTTAGCCACACCCACATATGAAGTAAAGTGGTGATGCGTTATGGGAATGGCAGTTTTCTGTGTGTATGGTAGCTTGTGTACTAAGTGTGTCCTGTGTTTCAGCTGGTAATGCAGTACCTGTACTGTGGAGGAACCGAATCCCTGCACATCAGAAACGCTGAGGTTATGGAGGTATTACAACTGGATCTCTCTTCCACGTTTCTTTTTTCTCCGTTCTATTCATCCTCGTTTCCACTCCCTTGTCTCAGTTGATTCCTTCACTGTATGTCCGATGGAATGTCTTATATATGTTGTGTTTGTCTATGAAGCTATATGTCTGCTGTATGCACAGTAAGTCTTTAAGATCCTTTACTTTTAGTATAATGAGAAAAAACACATATAAAAGTATGTCTCAATGTATAAACTCAGGGTAGCCTACTTTAAAGGAATTTGGGCAGCACTCGGAGGTTTAGCACCTTTGCCTCTCAGCACTCAGAGTCTCAGGTTTGGTTTATGCCCCCATCTGGATGGAGTTATTATGTTCTCCCTGTGTCTGTGGGTTTCCCATAGTCCAAAAATATGGTGGTTGCTCTAAAATTCTCCTGGTATAGATGTGTGTGAATGACTGTGTGTGTGTGTGTGTGTGTGTGTGTGTGTGTGTGTGTGTATATGCCCAGTGATGGATGGCGCTCTGTCCTGGGTGTTGTCCTCCCTCCCCTTCCAGGCGCCTGTTACAGTCCACCAGGGAGTGTGCATTTTCACTCTTACTGGCCATTTATTCTGCGGTACGTGAAGTCCGATCATTTCTCTCCTGTTTCTTCCATAGCTCCTGTCTGCAGCCAAGTTCTTCCAGCTTGAGGCCCTGCAACGACACTGTGAGATTATCTGCTCCAAGAACATTACTATAGACACATGTGTGGACGTATACAAACACGCTAAGGTAACATATTACATACAGTGCTGGGTGTAGAGTCCCCTGCTGTAGTTCTCTCACTCTCAAAGACTGTTTGATATTAAAAAGATACAGAGCACTTAGTAATTAATATGCAATTATTAGAAATCATTAATAAAGCTAATTTGCTTATTTATTACCAGTTATTCTAAGGTGTTACTAAGAATTTAGATTTTAACATTTTAATGAATATAAGATAATCAGATTAAGCACCTTATCAGATTAATTTGGTATGTCTGATTCATGTGATTTGATTCCTTCTCAGTTCCTGGGGGCCAGCGAGCTCTCAGCATTCATCGAGGGTTACTTCCTGAAGAACTTGGTGATCCTGATCGAGCTGGAGAACTTTAAGCAGCTTCTGTACGAGCTGCCTCCTGAGAGCCCTGGCCCAAGCCCCGCCTCCGACCTCCTCCACAACCTGGAGCGTACGTTGGCCGCCCGCATCCACTCCATCCACCTCTCCTCTTCCAAGGGCTCTGTAGTTTAATACCATGTGTCTATGATTGATCCCCACTTGGACCTCCTGCCACACAGCTGCCAACTCAGCGTGGGCCCCTTTTGTCTGTCACAGCTTTGGGGTGTTTTTGATAGCAGTTTGATACCTGCCAAGTTGTGAGCAAGTGGGACGTGTGTTGGCCCTCTTGTGTTGTTTTCCTTCCCCATGCCATCGTCTCTGTACCTTTTCTGCAAAGTCTATCTGCTGTTTCCATGTGCCATTTCAAGAGCTGCATCGTGGGTCCTTCCCCGACCTTCCCCGACCTTCCCCAGCGCCGCCGCTCCCGGACGGTACAAACGCAGAGGTTTTGTCATTTGTGCTCCAATCACTTGAGCGGGTCTTACGGACATTGGGAACTGTTCCAGATACAATAGCCCGTGCTGCCTGTTCTCTGAACAGGGTTTTAGTAGCTGCATTTCTACCAAGTCAAGATATTTTATTGAATTTCCATTTCCTCTGCCATTTATATAATGCAATTACTAGCCTGGTTGTCTGATTTCTGTCAGTTTGCCCAGTCATTAATGTATATGGAACCAGATGAGCCAGTGTTGTTAGGTAGATAATGCTCAGTATCCTTCCAGGCTCCTTTCAGTGTCCATATCCCACAGCCATATATATGTAATGGTCCAAACATTATGCTAGTATTTTTTTGTGGTGTTCACTGACTATTGAATATATTATTTAAATAATGTGTGTGGTTTTACATTGTTTGTAGCAATGAATAAGGAATAGTTGCCAAACTGCAAACTATGTAAAAACAGTTTTCACAGCAGATTATGGTGTGTATTTTGTATGTCTTGTTTGGCATCCAATCACAATTTAATGGTGATTTTGAACTGTAGTTGATAAGTGAACTCTCTTACTGGATTGGCTGGATTGGCTAACTGCGCTCTCCTAGGCAACCCATCAAGTCCTCAGTGTCCCAGTTTGTTTCAGCCCACAACTTTTAATGACCCATGAAACTACCACTGTGCGTAGTACACTGAAAACTGAGCAGCTCATCTTTGCCTTGAGGGTGGTGTGACATCATCATTCTGTGTCAATAATCCGCACGGGCCCTTTGCAGCCTACGTATGACTTTTGTAATGAAACAAAGGGAGAAAGCAGTGCTCTTCACCTTCACAATGACCACGTTTAGAGATATAGTGCTCTTCTTGCATTCCAAACTGTGGGCACGAAGTACATGCCGGTGTGGAACTCACGGAGAAGGGATCTACTGTGTAAGACAAAGGCAGCAAACCTGTCTAATAGTGTTTACAGGAAGATGATGCCAGTACACTGATCACCACCACTATGACCAAATGTATATATTCCAGATTCCTAGCTTCCCCTCTGCTTATATGTGATGCCAGCTGAAGTATTGCTCTTTTAATTGTGCAGTTCTGTTACTACGGAGAAGCATGGTCGGTCTATGTTGTTTTGGTTTTGTTGTTTTTGTTTTGATTTGATTTTCTCAAGGTGTGTCTGTAACGTTTGGAATGTATGTACACAACTGTCCTGGGAGTGTAATATCAGCGTGTGTGTGTGTGTGTGAGAGTGTGTTTGAAAGTGTCTGTGTGTTTCTGAGTGTGTTTCTGAGTGTGGTGTGTGTGTGTGTGTGTGTTTGAGTGTTTGTGTGTTTGTAAGTGTCTGTGTGTTTGTGAGTGTGGTGTGTGTGTGTGTCCAGGGCTAAACCCAAAGTAACTGATGTTTAAGAGAAATAACAGTTCATCCAAAGAACATCTGAAGTTACTGTTAGCATCAGAAAAAGCTTAACAAAACCACTTGCTTGTCCATTTTAAAGTCAGTCATTTTGATAAATTGCACCCGTGATGGCAATCCACAAAGAATTTACTTATTGCATCTATCATATATTTTCTACAGAGTACACATAATAATATACAAATTTATAACTAAGGCTAAGTATGCGATGTACTGAGAGAGTCATTGAAGAATCGTTTTATGGTTCATATTTTGTACAGGGAGTATTGAAAGGACCAAATGGAATGTTTAATTAGATGACAAGGTTGGTTTATCTTCCTGTTTCTAAAGTGTAATAAAATATTTTAAAGCAGAGTTTATTCATATGTAGCTAACAATAGAATGATCTTGATGCAAATAATTTCAAACTGTGAACACAATTTTATTTGAAATCATGGTATGGTAGCTTTATTTTCTTACAGTAGATGTTTTGTTTTTGTTACACTCCACTATTTTATGTAGGACAAATGTTCTCACTTGCCTGCCAGACATCATTGCTTCACGTCCTTCCACATTTGTGTGTGCCAAAACTGAAGTGGAACATCTGCAGCTACGACAAGCCCGTTGTGTTTGTAAAGTTTTGCTTTAAGGAGCTCATGATGTACCTCTTTAATGAAAAAAAAAAAAAAAACCTCTGTACACTTTCTTTCATTACACCCGTAAAGCCCACAGAACTGCTAGAACTGAATTGTGAAAGCAATATGACACATTTAGGCAACTGTTCTTAAAGATGCAATCTTTGTATTCTACTCAATATATTTCACAAGTGATGGATACTGGGATGGGTTGTCTGTGTGGGTCTTTGTTAATTAGTAAAGTAGTCCTGTAGTTCAATACTACCTGAATGAAGCATTTCGCTAAGGACCAATACAAACTAGAGGCCATTGTGTTGTAAATGGATCCTTAAAAGCACCTTCTTCAGAGTATAAAAAAAAGAAAAAAGAGACTCGCTCAGTGTGTCTTGGCTTTGACTTTTATCTGCTTTGGCTGCTACTAAGACATGCTCTCAGACAACTCAACCTTTGATGTCTCTATTAGACAAAATTTGCATGCTTTGATGGAATCTCATTTTGAGGGAATTTGTTTGCTATCCTAATTTCACTTGATTGTAACATTGTACATTGTACAAAAGATGCACATATAGAAATATATTAAACCTTAGTGTAAATATAAGGGATGTTGTTGACTTTACCAATGGAAAACCGAATGTCACACTTGTGCTACAGTGCAGTTGTTAAATGACATGCATTCGTGTACAGCCAATAAAACAATAATAATTTAAGCATCACTGAAATGGTATTTTATTTTTATTAATAAATCCAAAACGGCAAAGCAAAGGGAATTTAACTGAAATAGAGAATATCTCTTTAGGAACCAATTCTTAGCTTCTAAAATCTGCTTAACGGTCTACTCATTAGTGGAGAAAACATATACACTGTGACAATGCAAGAAAGAACGTGTTAGGTTATGACCTCTAGGGCCATATTAACACTGTTGTTAATGGCTCTGTGCCCTCCTATGTTACTATGTTACTGTCTTCTAGATCTATGTTATTATCTTCTAGATCTTGTAGACCTAAGTTTACTATTTTGTTATTTGTTTGTCTTTCTTTCTCTATACTTTCTCGGGAGTATATAACACATTTTGAAGGTAGTTTTATATTCTTTGCATTGTATTAAGAATGGAAAATAATTAAATGTCATTTCTTATGGACAGCATTCACCAATGCTGTGAGCTTATAGCACTTTGGTAGTGAATGAATTTCACAAGTGTTTTCTTATTTGAAATGGTTCAGTAAGCATCTATTCTTGGATTCTATCACTCTGACAACTATGAGAGAAACAGCACCAGTACGCCTATGCTATAACAAAAGAACAACACATAAAAGAATAACAAAATTGGAATTATACAACATAAAACAGACAAAAATTATTACCTTCTTGTCACCTCCTAGGTAAACACACACAGAAGTGCTAATATATTTTGCATTCTACCACTGAGTGAACATTAGTTACTGGAGGAACATAGCCAAGCTCCTGGCTTCCTAGAGCTGTGGAATGTTGGATGCATTAAATTGGTAACAAAGGGTTGCAGCAGAGACAATAGGTTGCCGCAGCGATACAGCTGGGTGGCCAAGCCCATTAAACGCCTCTGAGCCTTTCTATGTCTTTTCACTATTATCCAAATAAAAGGACAGCAATGCCAGAAAAAGCAACACCTAAATCCACCTGTCATGGCAAATGGTATTTGAGCAGATTTCCATTCCATTCATGCAAAAAAAAAAAAAAAAGTTTAAAATAAGAATACTGTTCTGATTTGCAAACATTCCTTTGTGCACTACACAAAGGGAAGGTATCTGAGGCAGTTGTCCAAGGTGGAGAGGTTCCTCCGCTCCACGAATGGAGGCATATGGTAGACCCTGGACTGTCCATGGTCAGAGCAGGTTGCTGGCGACGGACGGCAGTACATGGTCCACAGGCCTGGGGTGAAGCGGTGGGTCAGGGAGTCAGCCAGCCTCAGCCGCAGGTTGCAGCTCGAGCACACCACATGGTTGGGGCAGCATGGCTGGACGGGCTGCTTGCTGTGCCGGCGAGGGACAAGACCGACGGGGGCGGCCGCAGGCTGGGCCAGAGCAGGACGGGTTGAAGGCCCGGGACGCTGTAGGCGATCCAGGGCTTGCTGGAGCTCTAGCTCAGCTCCCCGCACTCTGGCCATCTCCCTCTGGTGCTGCAATATGAGCATCTGCAGCCTCCGGCACAGACGCACGTTCTCACGCCTTGCAGCGTTGGCCACCCAGCGCTCTTGGGAACAGAGAAGATTACAGTTACATACTCCTTAGATACTTTCATCATTCTATTCATAACATTGACAGATTTTATACTGCAGTATCAAGAGATGCTAGAAGATAGACTAATGAAACCTGCATGGCTAGATGCATATATTTTGTTCTTAATACTTGCTGTTTCAATGTTTTTGTCACTGGAGATGAGTTAGATTCTCTCTAGAGGAATTTCTGACTACTGCTTCTACTGGTTGATAAAGACTTTTTTAATTAACCTAATATTTTCCCCAAGGCCTGACATTGTTGTTTAGCAGTTTTAGTTTGCATTGTAAAAGTACCTTTGTCATTACGTCTCCTACTGCCAGTAGCCATACCTGTAAAGTCAGACATACTCAGTCTAGGAGAATTTAAGACAGATGATCCAGAGTAATTTTGTGCATATATTCTCACAATGTATTGTAAACACAGCTCAAAGCCCAGATCACAATCCACTGTCCTTCCTTTGCAAATAAAGACAAGAATATAGAATAACACATATATAGAAAAACACATATATAGAATAACACATTTATACAATTCATTTCTTCTATTTGGAAAAGTTCGAGGCACAACTCAGAAAAGCAAATATTGGAATTAGAAAAATGATTTTTTTTTCTGTATGCTGAGTAAAGAACCATTCAGAGAACATTTTGAATATTTCAAAGTTCTTGTTTGAGCTGGATTAGTAAATATCACCTAAACATAGAGCAGACTGGAAAACTGATTTGTTAGAGATATCTTTTGATGTGATATGACTTACCTCCACATGAAAATTATTTTACATTGCAGTTAAGCCAGCTGTTTAAAAATAATAGAATATTCCTTGCTAGCAGTCTGGCTATGAATGCACTGGCTGGTAGTTTCCCAGAGTTCTGACTAGAATAAGTACTTTCGCCTCTTCCCTTTACAATAGAACTGGGAACTCATCCATGAATTGTCACCAAGGAGAGCTAGGGTAGTCATCATGCCATAAATTTTGCTGGGGCAATAACCTACCATGACCTCACGAGGTGGGGAACAGGGACCCCAGTGGAAAAGAGTCTTTTCTCTGTCTCATACCAGTAGGTGATGCTTATCATTCTTGCCCATGATAGCTATCCTTCAGAGAAGGTCAAAGAAAAGCTGGTCTCCTCTTTGTGGTTCAGTTAGAATTTGGGCACAAGGTCTTTGTCTGGTCTTGTAAGACCACTCCAAGTAGGTTTAATTGCCCATGTTGTTCAATACAAACATTTAATCTTCAGATGCTAGTGTTACCAGTCCCGAGTATACACGTCACAGCTTTATAAGCAAATGTCCTAGGAAAAGGACCTAGCCTCAATTCTGAAAACAGCCCCAGACAACTCCTCCTTCACACCAAACTTTACTGTTGGCACTATGCATTCCAGGAGGCCAAGCTGCCTTAGCATTTGCAAACCCCAGATTCATCCATCAAACTGCCAAAGAATATGTTTTAACTACTCTAGAGTTCAGTGGTACCAGCTTTGCACAACCCAAGCTGATGTTTGGCACTGCAGAGAGTGATCTTACATCTGTGATTTGTGCTACTCAGTCATGGACACAAGTTTCATGAAGCCACAGATACAAGGTACCTTTGGAACTTTGTAGTGAACGAGGCAACAAATAATAGATGTTTTTATGTGCTACGTGCATTAGCATTCAAGTCCTGCTCTGTGGCTTGGTAAAGCGTTTACTCCTTTACATGGTAAACCTTTTACTCCTTTGTGGTGAAGTTAGTGTTGCTCCTAGATGCCTCACTTTCATTATAACAGTACTTGCTGAAAATCTAAGCATGTCAGAAATTTCATAAAATTTCTACACGTATCCTAAATCCTTAGGTAATATTATAATTTTAATTATAACCTATAGATAATTGCCTAAAACTTTTTGTAGCTAGGTCTTGGATAGGAATTTGCCAGATGAGATAATGATTTTTATTGCAGTTATAAATTTCAGCCACATACATTGCTAAGGTATATAAAATCAATAACATCAGTAGCATCGTGTGTTGATGAGCTCAGAGACTTTAAACGTGGCACTGCCACTGGATGCCACAACTTACTTTGTAAAATTTCTGTTCTGCTATATTTGCTATTATTCAGAGACAGAAGTATCAGCTCAGCCACAAAACACTAAAAACTGCAAACTCACACAGCACTTGCCTGTCCATTTTTGTGCTACTCAGAGTCACAAAATGCCTCTGCAAGCATGATTAGCACAAAAATATGCACCAGAAGCTTATTGAAGCTGATTTTTATGGCTGAGCAGCTACAAATAAGCCCACAATCACTATGTGCAATGCCAAGTGTCAGTTGGTGTGGTGTAAACAACATGCTACCACTGGACTCTGGAGCTGCCGTGGTATTGAAAGCTCATATGTGTGTGATGGAGAGGAGTCCACATCTTCTTAGACATGCAGTGTACATACAGAATACTAGAGTTTGGGCTTCACGTTTTGCTCTACATCTATTTTACTACATCACTAGTTCCAGGAGTAAAGTAGTTTCAGTTGCATGGTCAGGACAGTGCAGGTTAATGTTAGGGGTTTTGTTTGGATGAAGTATTGTCAGTGACAAGGCTCCCACAGTGCATAAAGGCAAACATTTATAAAACAAACCTTGCATTGTTTTTTTTTTTTACAAAAAGCTAAAAACTCACCAAATGTATAAGGGACTTTGTTGAATGTGGATGTTTATTTATTTGTTTGATTTTGGACTATATACTATTTCTAGCATGTTTTAGTCTGCGTGACTCAAATCAGCACATATCATAAGATAAAAATGTTCAAGCAGCTGCAGGGTTACATTAACTCATTTCAGAACATTCAGAACAAATTATTAATCATCACTTGACCATAATTGTCCCTAAAACACTTAAAACAATCAACCAAAATGTAACTAACAAAATTCGAAAGACCAGCTGAAACCCCAGTGAGAGCAGACAAACATGGAAACTAAAGCCCATTAACAGGTGAGATTAGAGAACAACATCTATTTTCCTTTGTTTATTTTGTCACAAGGTGTCCATTTTCAAATACTTTTCTCCAGTCCTGGTTTCCCTGGCTGGCATTTCTCCTCTACAGCTACTTGTCACCTTATTCTTATTGTTATATAAAATATTTTGAGATTTCTAGATTTCAACAATGTAGCACAATAGAAAAATGTCTGGATTTAATACATATTAATAGAAATGTTTTGGGGGTTTTTTAAATGCAAAGAGTAAGCATTATTACTTCTACTGTTACTTTAATGTCCCTGGCCTGACAGTGTTTTTAATGCATACTCTGCAGCAAAATAATTGCTTACATGTGAAAAGTTAAAAGTGTTTGTCAGAAAAAAGGGGACATGTTATGTTTGGGACAACAACATAACGTGTGGTTAAAACACATTTCTTTTCCTGAACAAAATGCATACAAAGCATCAACTGGGGCAAGGAGTGTCCTGAGGTCTTTTGGTTTTGCAACATTACTAAAGTCATGTTTTTAATTCATATACTCAAGATACTAGCTTCTTTTTTAAATTTAAAGTTGTAATGTAAATATATTGTATATTAAATTTAATGTTTTGCAATGTATTATATACTGTAAAATAATTCTCTGTAGATTTTTCACATGCTCAGGAAATATTCTTGAGTTCTTAAGTTAATATATAGTGGTTATTCTTATTAAAATGGAAATGTTGTGAGTGCCACAATGTTTGTGTGTTTCACTATATCCTACAATGCACCCTAAATTGAGGACAGATGAGTGATTGATCTGACAACTAATATTCAGTGTAAGACATTAAATACAGGTGCTGGTCATAAAATTAGAATAGCATGAAAAAGTTTATTTATTTCAATAATTCCATTCAAAAGGGAAAACTCATATTATATTCATTCATTACACACAGACTGATACATTTCAAATGTTTATTTCTTTTCATTTTGATGATTATAACTGACAACTAATGAAAATCTCAAATTCAGTATCTCAGAAAATTAGAATATTAATTAAGACCAAGACCAATCTAAAAAAAAGGATTTTTAGAAATGTTGGCCAACTGAAAAGTATGAGCATGTACAGCACTCAATATTTAGTTGGGGCTCCTTTGGCCTGGATTACTGCAGCAATATGGCATGGAGTCAATAAGTCTGTGGCACTGCTCAGGTGTTATGAGAGCCCTGGTTGCTCTAATAGTGGCCTTCAGCTCTTCTGAATTGTTGGGTCTGGCGTATCGCATCTTCCTCTTCACAAGAAAATCTATGGGGTTATGGTCAGGCGAATTTGCTGGCCATTTAAGAATAGGGATACCATAGTCCTTAAACCAGGTACTGGTAGCTTTGGCACTGTGTGCAGGTGCCAAGTCTTGTTGGAAAATGAAATCTGCATCTCCATAAAGTTGGTCAGCAGCAAGAAGCATGAAGTGCTCTAAAACTTCCTGGTAGACGGCTGCGTTGACCTTGGACTTCAGAAAACACAATTGCCCAACAACAGCAGATGACATGGCACCCCAAACTATCACTGACTGTGGAAGCTTTACACTGGACCTCAAGCAGCATGGATTCCGTGTCTGTCCTCTCATTCTCCAGACTCTGGGACCTTGATTTCCAAAGGAAATGCAAAATTTACTTTCATCAGAAAACATAACTTTGGACTTCAGCAGCAGTCCAGTCCTTCCTGTCTTTAGCCCAGGCAAGACGCTTCTGACCCTGTCTCTTGTTCAAGAGTGGCTTGACACAAGGAATGCAACAGCTGAAACCCATGTCTTGCATACGCCTGTGTGTGGTGGTTCTTGAAGCACTGACTCCAGCTGCAGTCCACTCTTTGTGAATCTCCCCCACATTTTTGAATGG
>JAOYMR010000003.1:13657744-13669244 GCA_025802075.1 Tenebrosternarchus preto | reverse complement strand
AACTGTCAAGTCAGCAGTCTTCCCCATGATTGTGTAGCCTACAGAACTAGACTGAGAGACCATTTAAAGGCCTTTGCTGGTGTTTTGAGTTAATGAGCTGATTAGAGTGTGGCACCAGGTGTCTTAAATATTGAACCTTTTCACAGTATTCTAATTTTCTGAGATACTGAATTTGGGATTTTCATTAGCTGTCAGATTTACAACAACTGTTGTCACAAAGCATCTTTACAGATGTCGGGGTCCAAGAAAAAAAAATAAATCTTGCCAATACAATGAATGCATTTCTTCAAAAGCAATGGCAATTTAGACTAACTCTTCAGCGGCAGCAGTATCAGTAGACATAATGACAGCCTGCAGTTTGACGTACTGCACCTGCATGTTCGTGATGAGACATTTCATTCTCTCATCGTAGAGAAGGCGATCATCTCTGAGATGTTCAGCCAACTTTAGGAAGTTCTGCAGCAACTTTATCATTGCTTCAAGCAATACAAATAAGCGTGTTTGCAACTCTGCCACATTTGCTATCCCTACAAAACAGCCAATGAGTTTGACAGAATTCCTTGCCTTGGCCTGGAAATCAGCAATTTCTCTTTTTTTAATTAGGATATCATTAATGCTCTTGGCTATCTGATCCAGCTCCCACTGTGCCTGTGAGATTTCAGTGCGTGTGTCCTCAATCGCTCTTCCACATTCAGATACCTTCCAAGAGTACTCACAGACCCTGGCTTCAAATCCTTGTACCAAATTTCCAGCCTCGTTGAGCTGGTAATTTACTTGATCTATGTCATTTCCAGCTACAGCCATTATTATTGGACCTGTTTTAATTGAAAGTGTACAAAAACATTAATATAATTAGGCTTTTCTGTTTTTATTGCAGTGGATGAGAAGTATAAGCATGAATTAAGTGGGACTATTGCTTAAAATTGGAAGACAAAACTAATGCCACCATAGTTACATATGACCAGAAGTTTCCTAAATAAAAGATGATGATTTTAGTAAAAACAATTACCAGCAATCCATCCAATAATAGGAATAAATGTTATCCCAATTCCTATATTAATTTGTTCCTCTGCCTTTCTCTTCCTCATCTCCAGGTCCCAAAGTACTTGACGCATTGTAATAAAATCCTCTACTGCACTTTCTAATGACATTTTGTACACGTCTAGCATAGATTTGTTTGTTCTCTGCTGATTTTTCAAATCCTGCAGTTTGAGGCTTTTGTTTTGATGCTCTGTGTTTAGATCGGCTCTTTTAGTGATGAGCTGTATGTAGAATTTATCCACCACATCGAGCTGTGAGGATGCTGCCAGTTCTGCTCCCTGTAGGTTCTTCTGTGCATTAACTATCACACTGCGAATCTTTCCAAATCTGTAGTCATCTGTAGCTACAAACTGTACATCTAGATTTAAGAGGCTGATGGATAAGTCATTGAGAGCACCAATTCCATTTTTAATGAAAGGACCCACTGTCTTTACAAATTCCCGCTCAATATTTTCCATTTTGAGTGACATATTGAAGCCTGTGGAAAAAAAAAATTAATAGAAATCATAAAATGAAACTCAATGCTACTTACTTTTCATAAAGTTTTTTAAAAATATCTTTATTTGGGTTTAACTGAATAATGTCCTTTTCCAGCATTTATCCTGGCTGGTTTATTTTACTTATTAGGCAAGAAGTCGTTAAATGGTGTTAACAGTGATTTAATAAATTCAAAAGAATTAACAGGATAGCATGTCATAAAATAAACTGCTGTAAAAAATTTGCATTTGAGTGCTAAATCAAGGAATGTTGTAATAAATTAATCTCACAAAAGTTCATTCATACCTGCTTTATTCAAGCGACACATCCAGTAGATTTCCAGTTTTTTAAGCTTCAAAGCTTATATAGGCAAGTGTTTTCACACTTATTTTACTGACACTGCCGAAAGAAATACATAAAAACAGCAGTTCAGAAGTGAACACCAGACATCTGTAAGTGTGCTGAATCTTCAGTGACAAACCGACTCTACCAGCCTCAAAGGTGAGGGGATGAAGCTTTCTTTAAATAGAGTAAGCGAGCAAAAAAGATTGGCAATGTAAAACTATAATGTAATTTTTTTTTTAAGTGCTGTATACAATAGCATATCTCTCTGTTTATTTATTAGCATATCATATATGTATGTTTGTACATTTTTTTGGTGAGCTCACACTCATGAACAATCAGTGAATATAATACATTTATAATAGTAATTATAATTTAAGTATATTCAAGCATAAATTAACCTTTATTAAATGTCCTTTGAGAAAATATTCTAAATTGCTTCCAAGGTAAAAATGCATATAACATTTAAAAGGTTATAATAGGTTTATTCATTTGAATCTGTCTACAGACATCTCTCTAGTGCAATGCTATAGAAATAGCCAAAAAGGGTTACTTCAAATGTAAAATTAATTATTAGCGAGTTTATGGTTATAGTATAGGTTTGTTAATACCAGCAGCAGTATTGTTAATAGTAATATTGGTAAAATTACAGCTTTAAGAGGATGTCTTAAAGGGGGAATTTAAATTGTTCAAAAATGTCACCAGGGTCCCAGGGACAGCTTGGATCTGGCCTAGAACCAATGTGTGCATGGTAGGTCAGAGCCAGATCTTATCCAGAATCTGCTTCTTTCTCTGAGGCATCTGTAAAGGTTTCAGCCTCTGTAATCTATTCTGAATCCTGACTTCTCAATGAACAAATTAGGTGCAAACTTTGAATAATCAATCATTCCCCTTTTAGGAATTAACTTTATGTGTGCAAATTTAAAGAATACTTCATTACAACCTTACCCAGGCTTTGTAATTCTCTCTATATTATAAAAAAACTATGGTAAATTATTTAAGATTACATATATACAGAGTATATTCTTGTTGAATCAAATATTTTTAATACTGATCACTCTTCAATAGGCCATACCATGAGTTCCTCAGACATCATCAAAGCTACACAAAACATCACTAAGGCATCAAGCTGCAGAGATGACACCAAAATGATGATGCAGCCCTACGCTAACTGGGAAGAGTACTTGACACCAGCTCCGATTTCTCTCGCCATCTTGGGAGAGCTAGTGTTCATTTCTTCCAAGGTTGACTTCTCAATCAGTAAAAACGCCCCAAATGATGGATTCAAATTCATCAAGTACCCAGAATCTTTCAGAGCTTGTCTCATGCAAATTTGTAATGCCGGATGGCGTGCTTTCAATGAGACTCATAAGAACATGGATCAGATTCGGCTCCACACTGGCAACGTTCCTGAATACGTAAAGATGTGTGTGAAAATTCTTCTTCAAGATAATGATGAACTCATTAAAAGCTTTCTCCCTGCTCAACTCCAGAACATTAACAGCATAGCTATCGACTGTGTGGATCTGGCAGTATCAGCTGAGAAGAAGTTCATGGAAGTCATTGAGTTGATACAGGAGGTTCTAGAGGCTTGCTTAAATGCCAAACAAAACTACACGCAAGAGCTGAAGGATGTCAAGCAAAGGCTAGAAGAAGAAAAGTTTAAGAAGTTGTTGTTAAAGGAAGAAAATGAACAGGCTGAAAAATCTGTAAATCAACTTAGCAGTCAACTTAAAGAGGTTCAGACTACATTTATAGAGTCAATGGATACCTTACCAAGTGGGTGGGAAATAATTGGATTGGATTTTGCTGAGGGTCTTGCCAACTCAGTGAATGCTTTCTTATCTGGTCTAATCTCTCTGTGCACAAGAGCAATTATTACTAATTTTTTTGAAACTAAGCCCAATACAAGCAGCAGTGAACCAATTATGGACCAGAGTGAAAGTGCAAAATCAGACCCGGTTGCCCTAAATGAAATATTCTCAAGCTCAAGTAGCATTTTAACCTTGTGTAAATGTTTGACCCAGGTCATTGCTAATGATGAAATCAGCTTGACAGAGATAAGAAATCAGAGCAATGGAACAATAAAATCAGATTATTTAAAACGTAACTTTGAAATAATTAAAGAAAACATCAGCAAGCGCGCAGACTGTGAGCCAAAGCCAGAAGCCCTCTCAATCTGTGAGAAGGGCATTTTGATCTGCAAAGATTTGGCCACATATGCAGAGAAAGGGGTATTTGAACAAGACAAGAACAACAAACTGGTTTCTGATATACACAGTCTAATTACACTGGTGCAAATATTTGATTCAAAGAGTAAGGCTGTAACCAGTACTCCAGCATTTGTTGTAAAACCTCCCCAGCTTCTTCAAACACAGTCTAGCAGCTCAGAGAAGACTGCTAGCCAGGCATCCATTGAAAATGCTCGTTTCCGTATAGAGCAGAGTCGGGTTCAACTGGAGCACGTGAGGACAACTTATGATAAGAGTGTGGAAGAAATGAAGAAAAAGAAGGAGGAGCTAAATAAGGTCCTTATGGAAATGAGAAAATGTGAAGTTCAAAAGACTGATTTTGACACCACCGTCATGTTTTTGGTCAAAGGCCTTGATGCCATGGGACAAGTTAAAGACCAGTGGGTGAAAATGGTGCGTTTCTTCCAGATGGTGTCAAATATCATCAAGACGTGTTTGAGCACTTCCTTAAATGATTTCAACAAGACTGTTAAAATAGCATCCACTTTGAAGTATTCACCAACAATGTTTACAAAAGACATGATTTACACTCAGGCCTTCTATGCCTCCAACATTTCCAGTTTGGCGAATATGATTGCAAGCACCTACACTGAGGTGTCCAACAAATACTTAATCCATACTGTAATTAGCCTTGGAAAGCTCATGGCCTTGGACCCCAACAGCCCAAATTTCATTGTTCAGCGCCTGCAACTGGCAAGCTCCTGTGAGGAGGCCCAGAATGGCATATTACTACTCATCAAGGAAAACAAACTTCATTTTGAAATCCGAATGCGTGCAAGATTTACAACCATTCAAGAATTGAAAGCAGTCATGCCACCACCATCTGCAGAGGAAACAGACAAGCTCCAGGAGACTGTCAAAGCTGGGTTTAAAAAAAACACAGGATCTTGAGAACCAGTTGGTTTGAATTCTTCTACTTGGCTGTATAGTAAAAATCAGCACATTAAACAGTAAACTTGATGGCTTTTGTTACATATATCTTCTATATCTTCAGGAATAATGGATGATTATTGTGTATTTCAGGTGACTTGAAGTGTAAAATTCTATAAGTACTCGTGTTTAATGAAGTCCTTTTGTGACTTTACTGCAGTGTAAATAAACCTGTAGAAACAGACTGCAATATTTTGGAAAATACACACTAAATGAAAGACATTTTCTTTTCCTTTAAAATGAATTTAAAATGTATTAACTCAATAAATGAAAGTCCCTTAAGGTAATAATACAAAATATTTGTGGAACAGTAATTAATGTTATTACTTGTACACCTACTCTATAGCTGCATCTAGTTGCCTACCATGTACTTTACAAACAATTATAATATTACTACTTGTTATGCATTTATGCATACATACACAGCATATACTTATCCTCTGCTCCATTATTCATGAGTGAAAAATATCATTTATAACAGAGGAAACTAAAATCATGGAAAATTTACTTCAACTTACTTCAGGGTACAGACCTAGCAAAAACAAAACTGCTATCCTGTAAAAGTTTTTTTTTTCTCCATTATTATGAACCATAGTTATCTTATTTTTTAATAGGATTAAATAGTTGCTGTTTTTAGTTGATCTTGTTACAAGTAAACTTATTTTTATTACGCTCACATTGTTTAACACTTAGATGCTCATATGCTGTACAGAAAAAAAAAACTTAATAAAAATAAAACCCATTAAAATGACATTTTTCATGCATGTCTTTAATATATCAGTTTTTCATATTCACAACAAATACATTAAGCTCTTTCCCCTTTTATATTATACAGTCTTAAATATTTTTACACAGATTTTTTTTTTTTTTTTCAGAATTTCATCTATCAAAATTTATTTTCTTAACCTTTATTTCTTCATTGGAAACATCTGTATAACTCATGTTATTTTTTTTTTTACTCCATGCCTCCTAGCAAACAGACAATATTTTCTTTGTACAGCTATTTACAGATGAAAAGAGTCTCCCAAAAGCTTTTATGATAGTTCTTATTTGAATGAACTGCCAGGGCTTTAAGGTGCAGGCAAGGCAAAGGAAAGGAGACAGCTGAAGGGCAGATAAAGGAGACACAAAAACAGGAACGCTAAGAAACAAGTGGGGGCTGAAGAAGGTGTGAGGAGGAAAAGAAAGATTTTAAAAAGGTCCCCAAATATTCCACAGTCAAGTTAGAGTAATCCTTCAAAAGATAAACCTCTTTAGTAACGTTCTCATATAAAATAAGAAAATATTGCAAATAAATACAACACTCTTTAAAACCTGCCCTCTCTTTTCGCCCTGCTTTATGTACGCCAACTAAAATGAGGACTGGGTGTCCACAGCATGTGGGCAAGAATCAGTACGGTCTCAAAAATAGATGCACCATATACACCATAATCCCTTCAACACCCGTCTGTACTTCCTTGGGTACTTTATGCAAATTTTAATTAAATTCTGCAAAATATTGATATTCCAGGGAGGAGGAGGAGGGGATTAACAAATAAGCAAGTGGGTAAAATGCCTTGCCTGTATTAGAGTGGAAGTGACAAACTAAGAAACCTCTTCTCTTTGTAACAAATATTTTGGGGCTCTGAAGGTTTAATCAAGTATGTAGTCTTTTACATGTGAAAAGAGAACTTCATGGCCATTTACCTTGATAACATGACGGCAGATACATGCCAAAAAAAAGCAACTGCAGCCCGTTTACGTGTGCAGTTTGTGTTATATCAGAAACACCCAACAAGGGTCCTTTACCATCAACACAGTGTCACGAATGGTGTTCTGGTCCATTTTTACCTAAAGCTTTGGCTTTTATAACCCTTGGCCATATCTCAGAACAATACAAGTCATTTAAATCACATTGTGATACTGGGGTTTAAGTCATGCTTTGAACACTCTGACAAAAGGTTTTGTCTATAGAAAGGCAAATCGCTCGTTTGCATCAATCCAGTTTACAAAAGTGCAAAGGACACAGTTTAACATCCATTTACTCAATCACGGAAAACAACTAACTAAAACAAATAAGCCTGTCCTAGAGGTAAGGGGGGAAAAAAGGCAATAAAATTAAAGCTACATAAATACATTTAATTATGCAGGCCTGCCTGTCCATGAAAAAGAACACAAACAATGTAAAAACCTCTTAGTCAATATGCTGGAATGAATGAACGCCTTAAGGGGCAACGAATGATCCTTGCTGCACCCAACCTCAAAACCTCGAAGGCGTGGTGTTTAAGACAGGCCCGTCTTCATCAAGTCTGAAGTCAGAGACGAAGAACATGGCCTAGCTTTTGCGTAGGGGTACAGAAGCAGGATGTTTCACACGGCCACTTCACAGTGAGTGTGGCGGCAGCCACGAGGAAGTACTCCACTAACACAACGCAGAAGATACTCGGAGAACTGCAGAGCATCAACTGTCAGAGTAAAACTGCTGAGCTAGGAGTAAGCTGGATTCGTTTTGGATGTTTTACACATGAACTGATCCCGTATCACCACTTAGTCATTTTGAAGCACGCAACCTTAATTTTTGTCAACTAGCAGAAAACTCCTGGAAGGTTTTGTGCAACCTACAACACACAATGAATCAGACCTTATCTTATGTTACTGAGGCAACAACACTACAAAAAACTGAGTTTCTTTCATCTAGCTCACATCACACCACATTCATATGTAACTCAAAAAAAAAAAAGAAAAACAAACTGTTGAAAGTTCAAGCATGTATACTCCTTCTCAATGCTGATCACAGGAGAACAGGATCACTGACCACTGGAAAGGAGGAATATTTGCTTGGGCCATATTAGACATATGTAAAAGAGTAGAATATCTTCTTATTTAAAGAGCCCAGCAGAGAATAAATTAGATCTTCTCTTGATGCACATTTACCTCTCTCCACAAATAGATGTCTGTTAGAAGGAACTTAATGGACCCATGTAAATGTCCTTAAAAGGCAAAGAAAGAAACTTTACAAAACCAAAGAACAGAGGGAAAAAAATGTAAACAAAAGGGGGGGGGGGGGATAAACATTAAGTCAGCAGCTCGGGCCATAGGCAACATTGAAATGTAACAAACGCAGTACAAGAAAAAGAATCGTCTGTAAATGTCGTTCAAGTCATCTTCTCCGATCCTGGCAATGACCTCACTTCATTCCCTCACATCATCAACTGAACTACAAGTCAAGGTTTTGCTCGTCCTCTGGTAGACCAGCACTGCACAGTGCCCCCTGGTGGAGGACAACTGAGGCAAGACATCGCTCAGCTCCAGGAATCAGACCTTTCCTCCAGAAAGACTCCAAACCCCAGCAGTCCTTCCTCTTTTGCTGGGTCTTCCTCCCAGCTTCTTTCAGACTTCCATCTTGTTCCACCTCTCTGGTTTTGCGAATCATTTCACTGTCAATTGTACTTTATGTGCATCGTTTCAGGTTTGCTTGTTTTTGGGTTGTGATTTTTTTCCATTTTCATTCGTTCTTACGTGTCTCACCAAATGGTTCCCAGTTGTGGGGGACAAGGGGGGGTGTTATAGTTTATTTTTTTTGTGGGGTTTTTGTGTGTGTTTTTTTATTGTTTAAGCGATTCCATCAACATCATTACTCTTCAGGTAAAGAGGAAGAAAAATATCACATTCTTTGAAACTAGATGTTTTTTTTTCTGTGTTATGGATGAACCCACTGTAGGAACGCAAGACATCTTAAAAGGTGACAAGGGCAGCACTACTTAAATGCTGAAAATTCCCCTGCAAGAGAGAGAAAGAGAGAGAGAAAAAAACTATAATTTGGCATTTCAACTTTTATATAAAAACTGTATTTATACATGCATATGTATATATATATATATATGTGTGTGTGTGTGTGTGTGTGTGTGTGTGCGCGCTTACCATAGCCCCCAGCTTGAATGGGTGTTTTGGGCGAGGCACAGACGTACAGACTGAAGTCTTCCGTCTGGAAGCCAGCACGATTGAGCGATGGTTCAGATGCACTGCGATGGATCTTGGGTAGAGAGCGTGCCAACAGCTCAATGGATGCCAGGATCTGGCAAGAACAAATTAACTTAAGTGGCCATTTGTCCATTTCTAAATAACACATAAATATATTTTAATAAAACGTATATACGTAATAGGACTGAATTTTGATAATTTCATTGAAAAACACATTTAAATGGTAAAAGTGTCTAAAAACACTTAATTTAAGCAACTGAGCCAACACCAACAGATCACAGAGTTAAAACAGGGAATACAATGAGGCAGGTGCAAGATGTTGCAACAACAGAAAAACACAAAAATGTTTTGACTATAAACATTCACCAAGTACTTGGAAAGAAATGCTTTGTAAGTGTACTCTGAGAAATCAATAATCTATATATCTGTTGCCATGTTCAATTCAGCCCTTCATTTGGCACTTCCTCTGGGCTCAGCTCCCAGCTGGCCTGCTGTTGGCAGGATGGTTTTGGAGGCCTGATCACA
Source organism: Tenebrosternarchus preto (assembly GCA_025802075.1). Classification (NCBI taxonomy): domain Eukaryota; kingdom Metazoa; phylum Chordata; class Actinopteri; order Gymnotiformes; family Apteronotidae; genus Tenebrosternarchus; species Tenebrosternarchus preto. The sequence goes on along the minus strand of JAOYMR010000003.1, from coordinate 13,659,717 downwards.
GTCTGTGTAACAATGATGTTGACACAGCAGTATTTTTACTGTGATGAGATTTTAGCATGGACACCCTTACTGACACTATCGCCATGGAAATGGTGCTGAACAAAGAGCAGCATAGAACAGCTTTGGTGCCATCTTGTGGTGACATCCAAATACACATCTGTGCATCTTGTGACTGACAAATTTGCTCACACATGCAGATCAAGATTTTTCTGGCATGTACAATATCCTAAAACCTGCCTTGCAATGTGAACAGCAAAAAAACACAGTAGATCAGACCATTTTTCTCCCAATCAGATTAAAGTCACACTTTGTTTCAAGTCCAATTCCAAAAGCTTTTTTTGGACATTTGACAGTCTCTATAGTCAGATTATATTGTTTGTGTTCCAGTCAAGCCAACCTTGCTCATTCTTTGGTGACATTTTTGCAAATGAGGTAAACCGCAGATGAACAAAAATGCATGACAAATTTCACCACATTATTATTTATTTAACAAAAACTAGGCCAACATGCAGAGGCAGAGTGTGAAAAATTAAGTACTCCATTACAGCTTCCATAGGAAATAAGAGGGTAAATAGAAGCTGGGTGATCAAATACTGGTGTGTTAACACAATGCCAAGGAGGAAAGGCATAAAAGCACTTCGAGAAGCAACTGTTGCTGGCCATCAATCTGGGAAGGGTTTTAAGGCCATCTCCAAACAATCCGAAGTCCATTATTCTACAGTGAGAAAGATTATTCACAAGTGAGAAACACAAGACAGTTGCCAGCACTCCCAGGAGTGAATGTGCCAGGAAGTTCAACCCAAGGTCAGACCGTGCACTGCTCAGAGAAACTGCAACACCCCCCCCCCCCCGACTATACAGTTGTCATATAGCATGTTAAATATTCAAGATCATGGCATTACAATTAGAAAAAGGCTGAGCAAGTACGGCTTGTTTGGACGGGTTGACATCTTCCTAAAAAAATACGACGACAAGTTTGCAAAGTTGCATCCAGACACACAGAAAATTATTACTTCGTTATTGCTGCTAAAGGTGGTTCTACAAGGTTCAACAATCCATGAGGTGTGCTTCGTTTTTCATACAAGACTTCCCTATTTTGGTTTCATTTCTGTTCAATAAATAATGACAGTGGAATCTGTTGTGTAGTGTTGTTCATCTGACGTTGTCATTACCTCATTTTAAGGTACTTACAACCTCAAATTATGCCCTTTCACGTAAAACAATAGAATCCAAAAGAAGAGTGCACTTCTTCCACATGACCGTATCCGAAAGCAAAGCAAACTCTACATGTTTGTAGCTAGCTGGCTAGTGTGAGCATGCCTGACGTCATAACCATGACAACCGATATGAATGTGAGCAAACGTGATCACAGTCCAAACAAGCAAATGCGATCTTCCACTTTATCGCCATTTGCCGTGGTGTGTGAACAAAGCGAACAAACTGTAACCAGTCCTGCTCCAGTGTTTCCTGCTTCAGCATCAGCTGAACACGCGCTAAAGGCTTTACAACGGACCAAAACATCAGTCTAAGCTTTTGCAGCAGAGGAAACTGGAACCAGCGCAGTACAACGTTGCTCCCAATGTAGGAACAGTGAATAACCACCAAGGCTGACCTACCCGTCCAATGCTGTGTGACCATCACAGCAGCTCTGCCTTCAAATACGCATTTGCGCACACAAGAAAAGACCCCCCCAACAAACCCGTCTTTGTTCACCTGAGGGAAGAGGGGGCGTTCCTCTCGCTTCTTCTTCAGGCAGTCAGCCATGAGCCTCTTCATGGCTTTGGGGCAGTTGCTACGCACCTTGCTCAGGTCAGGGGACAGGTACCCCCGTCCTACCATGAAGATGATCTACAGCACAGTGAACACATGGAGACAGGCCTCCTTCAGAAGCATGTTTACACTTACACTTACACACACACACACACACACACACACACACACACACACACACACACACACACACACACACACAC
>JAOYMR010000003.1:13634751-13652431 GCA_025802075.1 Tenebrosternarchus preto | reverse complement strand
CCCCCCCCCCCCCCCCCCCCCCCCCCCCCCCCCCCCCCCCCCCCCCCCCCCCCCCCCCCCCCCCCCCCCGCCGCGCTGGGGTGTGTGGTAAAAAGTGCTGAGGGTTGCTTTAAATACTTTAAAGCAAGCTCGAGTGATTTAATGGCAAAAGCTTTTGTTAAAGGCGACCCAGAAAGAAGAGGGAAACAAGCCCTGTGCATTCATCATATTTACTGTAGGGAGAAACAAGAGATGGTAGGAAATGGCCTATCCAGAATGTTTTAAGGTCAATGACACAGCAAAAAAAAAAAAAGTGATATGAGAAGCAGTTTATCCTTCGTGATGGTGAGTAAAAGTGTTTATGTTGTGTTTATACAGGTGGGAGAACTTACCTCCGTCTGACCTCTGTAAACCTTGATCACGAATCAAGTCCTGAAAAAGAATGTGGCAGAGATTTACCGAAGCAGTCTTACAAAAAAAAAAATAATAATAAAAAACAAAAATATATATAAACAAAAAGACATTGTATATTTTATCAGTACTGATTCTATGCAATACTAAGTACAGATTTAACAAAACATTTTTTTATACCATTTCACTGCTGTATGTCTGCAAACACTCACCTCAATGTTGACCGGCTCGATTGTGTTGATATGGACATTGGGGGCTGAGGAAGAGCGATCTCTCTGGCCAAACTGGTTACGGTGGTCTTCCTCGCCTGGCCGGAAACTCTGTGGGATGGGGATGGATTTGGACGGGGACACGGCCGGGTGGCACAGGGACCTGGAGGAGACGACGGATACAAGCCCGTCAGCGCCGGGACGCGAGCGTGACGGTACGAGCACGGCGGATGATGGCTCTGCAGCTCAGTCTCAGCGGCCGGTCTTACCCCACAGAGTCAGATGGCGGGATGGACGGACACACCTCCGACACGGGCGTAGTGCCCTCTGACGATACCTCCTCCTGAGTAATGGGGTGGTGCACCAAAAATTTGGACGCTAGTAATAAACTGCACGGAGACAAAAACAAAACACAGATTGATTGTGCAACAATATTGCGCAATAGTGCCTGGTAATGTTGCTGTCAGCATACAGTTACTGCTGTGACACGCCACCACAGGACTCATCCTTCTAACCTGTTTAAATCTTAAATCTCCAATTTTTCATCGACTAGGACAAATATATCCGTGTGCAAAATTAAATAACTGTGCAAATTCAAACGGACTATGAGAACTTCTACCGCTACTCTATGAGGGCAGGCCTTGGTCTTTTGCCTACGTTTCCCATGGGCACTCACTCCAGCTGGTCGTAGTTGACACACATGAGCGGGACCTCTGTACTGCACCGCTGGTGGAACTTGTAGCCACAAGTCTGACAGCGGAAGCCCTGGAACAGCAGCTTCCGGCAGAAGTCACAGAAGGCCAAGGTGAAGAACGTCTTCCTCACCTGGCAACAGCAACCATGGCAACAGTTAATAGTCCAGATCTGTGCTAGACACCTCAGTTACAAATGCCACCTAAACATCACATGTTAGAACTTGTATAGTAATAAACAAGACCTATCTGGGAAATCTACCTAAATGGTGATCCTTTTATTCCCTAGTGTTTGTGAGTCACACAAAGAAAAAAATGTTAGTCCATAAAACAGAGCGAAATAGAAATCCATCACACTAAACAAGCAGAAGTTCAAAGGCCAGGCAATTTGGAAACATCCCAAACAAAAGGCTGCTAGAGCTTCATTTAAGAGACTGACATTAGCCAATTTATTTTCTTTGAAAACTTCAGGCGAGTCCTTTTATGGTAAAATACATTGCTTCATTTAAATAAATAAATAAGTAGAACACAGTCACTACACAAAATTTCATTGTCATGGCGACCTGAATGTGACCCACCCTCTAGCAGGAAAGTTTATCTTTTCCCAGTAATATGGACAGGCCTGACATGGACATACATACATATTTATTTATTTCTTCACATATACATGACTCATCTTCGTCCCCAACCTTCCTCAGTAGGATCTGTGTTTAGATTAATTTGCACAATTTTCCAACACTTAATCCAACAAATACTCACAAAATTATGGGTTGTCAGAGGCACATTCTCTAGAACCTCCACATGGAGCTCCTCCCCCGTCAACCAGGAAATATCTGTGTCCCAGCCAATGGGCTTCTTCTCTCTGAGGAGAAAAAATTCTGATTATACATGCCTTGGTTATGAGTAATGGCCAAAGTGTATAATGTTTCTTTAAAATGACATACAGCACGTCCCTTAAAGCAGAGGTTCTCAATGCATTAAAAACAACTGTTAAGAACTCCTTTCAAACCGATCTAAAGTTAGCAGGTAGGGCTGGTACACACTGGTTACTGGTTATGTGCAAGTTGTTACAGATTAAATATGAACTCACAAGGTTTCTTCTCACCCTGCTAAATACTGTGCTATGCTGATAAAGACAAAAAAAAAGGTATGCGCTCAGATTTCCAGAACCACACCACCCAAAACTGGACAGAATGCTTCTTCAGAACTCAAAATACGTCTGTAATATACTCATGTTTTTCAGAAGTTGCTATGCTGTCATCAGAAGCTTCCAAGTCAGGTACCCTGTGGGAATGTCATTTCAGGACCACTGCCCTTAGGACATGAAGTGGGGCATTATTTGCGTCTGCTGAGGCAGGCGAACGTGAGCAGGGACGCTCTGTGCCATTACCCATCTTGAATCCTGTAGACAGCACAGCATTCTGGGATCAGACCTCGCATCATCAGCGCCTTCTTCAAGGAGTCCCTCACGGTCATCCCGCAGCGTGCCGGGACCTGAGACACGCCGAAGGAAAACAGATCAGCGAGACCCTCACCTGAACTGGACTCACTCAGCTCTACAATTTGAACATACAAGAACAACAGTTCACAGTGCTAACTTTGACTGAATCCCAGCTGTCAACTGGAGCCAAATCATCAATGCCAAAGCAAGAAAAAAAATAGAAATGGCTCTCAAACATGTCCTTGTGGGCAGAAAACAAACAAACAAACAAACAAACAAAAAAACAACCACCACCCTAATTCTAAATTAATAGAATCCGTTTTAAGAATAGCTGGGTAAACAGCAGCTGCAACTCACCACAGTCCTCTGTTTGTTGGGCAGAAAGACTCTGACGATCGGCTTCTGAGGCGAGCGGGGATTGCCCCGGGCAACGTCGCTGGGGGTCTGCAGCATCGTCAGGGTGGTGGGAGCGGCTGGGGTGGACTGAACAGTCAGCTTCACCTGCAGCGGGGCGGGACTGGGGGAAGAGCAGAACTCCGAGCTGTTCCCGATGGCCTCCAAGAGCTGCTGCTCTCTCTGCTGTAGGGCATCCAACTTGCTGGTGTACTCTTCGTAGGCCTGGAAGGAACAGGTCAGCACCGTGTTGTAGTCACACGTTTTGCTCACCCTTTACGTCCATTTACGCCTACTTCCAAATGAGCGCTTTGTGTTCGGTATGTAGGCGTTTTAGAGGAATCCCATTTGAAAGTGTATACAATTTCAACAACACTGTTCAGAATCTGTTTAAAACCAGAGACGTTCTCAGGGTAGGGCTGTCCACTTCAAGTCTGCTCGTAGTTGGGTCTGATGTGTTCCACAGTATTTCCTTGGTTTCAGAAATGTTTTAATTACAGGTCTTAGTCACAGCACTTTGGTCAAAATCTTTTTTTAAAGACAAATTGGTGCTCTGGGCAATAATGACTATCTGCCAGTCCTTACTGCAGTCTTCCATCTTACCAGTTGCTTCACCATATGTTATCTCTCTCACCACAGCTGAGGAGTGGCACTTTCACACAGCTACTCAACTTACCTCCAGGTATATAGATGGGGGGTTGTGTTCACCACCAAACTTGTCCAAAAGTGCTTCTATATGCTCTTGAGTCAACTTAATCATCTGTTTGATATTCCATATCTGTACAAAACAAGAAATATAAAACACTCCTTTAATAAACCTACAGTCTCATCCACATCCGTGTTCCTTGAGCCGTAAAGGTAAAAGCCTGCAGATGACGCGCTGCTTTACAGTTAGACTTGCAAACTAAAACCTCACTGCAGACGCTTTTCAGCGAGGCATAAAAGTTGACCCAGGATGCTCCAGCTCTGGCGCTACTCAGGGGAAGCACCGCAGCGCTTAGCTGGGCACTGCGAGAACTTCCAGGCTCCCCAGCCAAGTACAAGATCAGCTCTGACACTCGTTCTCTGACCAGACAAAAGCGTCTCTCCAGTGGACACAGTGCTTTCAAGCCATGAAAGGGCCATGCGTTCAGGGGTTGGTCAGATAGAAGCGTCAGCAGATACAATGCAGTTGAAATGTTCAGAATAAACACATGAACCCTGCAACCATGACTCAACAGAAACACCTTAGCAATGATGCTAAACACCTGAATACAACATTAAACTTTAATCAACTTTAATATGCACATTAAAATTGCTACATTTGGACATATTGGATATATTTAGGCCTCATAGCGAAGACATTTAATTTCCCTGACAATGGTAAATATTATTTTGGGTTTCCCCATAATACATATAAATAAACTCAGGAATTCCCCAGTAAATTTATAATGTCCTACAGCCTACACAATGTCCCTTTGCACACTGAACTGGTTATATGCAAGACAAAGATCAAACAAAGAAAGCATCATAAAATAACAGCTGCTTTAAACGTTCACTGACGATACTGGAATGCTTAACAGGTTAAATGACTCATTATTAGAGGTTAGGCCTAATGAACCAGTCTGTCTAAAAAACCGTAACAAGTTGCAGCATTCATGGGTTACTGCTGGCCTAGTTTTGTCTGTGGTTACACAGACTGGATTCAAAACTAGTTTTGCTTCTTACATTCCAATGATTGTACAGTTAAACTTGGCACTTAACCATAAGCTTCTGTGTATATAAACTGCCTTGTGGCTTTAATTAAGAATAATAAAAAAAATCCTGCATATTTTAATATTACTGATAGGACAACCAGCAAACCTTTACTTTGCAGTGTTGCTAGCACAAATCAGTGTGTGATAAAGCTGACCCAACGTTTGTTTAAAAAAAAAATAAAAATAAAAAAATAAAAACAGCTCCCCGTTATTGTCATTTGCAACACGCACCTTGTGACAACAGGCTACACGTGCCTAATATGGTCACAAACCAGTACGAGAACTATTGCAAAACTAGCTGTGACAAACTCCATCTGCAGTATCTGCAAATGTGTGAGTAGGCCTAGCATCAAGCAGATCCCTGGCAGGCTGAAAGTGGAGTAAAAATATTTGAAGCAAGTATTGTTTTAAATTAAGACAAGATCCCTGGGCTCCATCTGAGGCCAATAAAAGATCGAATTAATTATTTATTGTTTATTAACAGGTGTTCTTGAATGTACCTTCGTCTTCTTTTATAAATAATGATTTTTATAAAGGTAACGCTGCATAGAGAATCACCAGCATGCCCTGTTCCAACGTCAAAAGGGGGCAAACTAAACCTGTAATAATTTATCATATACGTAGCAGGTTCCCGTAATAATGTTGCCAGCTAATGCAAAGATAAGTAATGCCAATGACGGCCCTCACTTTGACATTATGCTGGCAGCTGGTTGGGAAATTAGACCATCATGATGTCCGCAAAGAGCCACTACCTTACATTAACATTCTGTAATAAAGCTGTATTATTTCGAACTAGACACAACATCAATCATTACAATGATAAAATCATATACGTTTAGCAAACAAGGCTTGCACGAGAAAGATGACAACACTAGAAATTTGACCAAAAAAAAAAATGCCTGCGATAGCTGTCGCGCAGGTTCGGGACTCTGCGGTTCAGAACATAAAGAAGGCAAACAATGCACGCGTAGAATCAGTAGCTATGTATTTGGAAGGAAGTAATTAGAATTATTTCAACGTACAGAGCTAATGAACTAGCGCGGATGCTAACGAGCTAGCCTTCTCGAGCTGTTGGCTACAGCTGCAGTGGGCTCAGAAAAAAATAAAGCGAAAAGCGAATGAAATACGGGCAGGCCCTGTAATAAACATTGGGTCAGAGAACTGCAGTGAAAATGGAAGAAAAGAATAATTGTCTTTACTCGATAATGCACCTTGCGACTATATATTTGCATATTTATTCACGCACGACATTACATCTAGTCAAATAGATTTTTGTGCATCATCTCGCCCCCCTGCAATGCATCCCCACGATCCATATTACAGCCGGTGTTTCCTGAAGATCTACATCCACCAAGCTCCACTCAGCACCCGACTCCCTAGCTCTTCTCTACCCTGTCACCCACCGCGTACCTCCTCGGGAATGTCCTGCTGACACTCACGAACCCCCCCGGAGCAGGTGGACCCAAGCCCCGCGCCAAGCTCATGTAGTCCCGGCTCCCGATCCGGATCACGGTCCATGGTGTCTCCGTTGAACACAGGCGGTGGGGACTCGGCGCTGCTCAACGCCGCCATTTTAAACTGCGAGAAATAGTGGAAAAAAATAGAAGAAAGAGAGAACAAGACGGGAGGTGGAGACAGATTCAAGAACTGTAAACCCTTTCAGGAGCAAACGGGGATAGCAGAAATCAGGACATTTTCATTTTAATGTGGATTTATTTATAATAATGGCATTATAAAAATGGGTAAATAATAATGGATAGGAAGTATTATCCTAGGAATGTTTAAAGTTTACATTTACTTCCTATTATAGTTTACTATTCTTTGATGGGGGTTTTCTTTCTTTTTTATCTTAAGGTTATAAACCTGGTCACTTTTTTGCTGCATGGTACAAATTTAATAAATGTCCTCCTGTAAATGAAACTAAGAGCCTAGCTATATGTGGGTAGCGCTCCTTGAAACCTTACCGGTGTGCAGATTGTGGTATATATTGAACACTGAAAATCAAAGATATTCATAGTCCAGTTATTGAATAAAATTTTTTAGCTCTAAGGCACTAGCAAAGAGGGCAGGTGGACAGCACAGCACCTGTGAATGGTGGGTCAGCCTTCAGGGTGGGAACATAATGCTAAACTGGATTAACTGATCAGGGGCTTTGGTTCGTATTCCTGTGACCAGGGCAGAGCCTGCAGTTGTGCACTAACCCTGTTGAGCATGTTTGGTTTGGAATCAATATTTTTCATTTTTTTTTGTAATATAGCAAGGCTCTAAAGGAGCCAAAAAAAAGAACAAACTTGACAAGAATTTGGTTATTTGGTACTTTTACACAGGTAATTCAATGCATACAGTAAACCACTTAAACACTTGCCATGCTCTTCATTAGAACACAGCAATAACTGATAGGTTCGAGTGTAGGCAATTTCACCTGTCTCAAGCACACTGATTAAGCATGGGTCTTGAAGCATTTTTGAATACTCCAATTAAACATAGTGAGAAACTAACGGTAACTTTTTTTAAATTATTATTTTTAGAACTAACTTTGCCCATGCACACTATAAACTACCTTTCATTTCACTTGCATATATGCCTATTTAGTACTAATTGATAAGGGTCTTCTGTATAGGAAAAAAACTAAATGCCAAAACTTATGCTAATGAGAGCTGAATCATGCAAGATTTCGGTCTATTCTGTGCATATTCTAATTTATAGTAATTTCTTTGCACTTAAGAGAAATGTAAAGGTAGAGCTACTTTTATAAATAAAAATATATATTTATTAATCAATCATCAAGCATTTTCATCCTTCACTATTTTAAAAATCAAATAACAGTTCTGAACACACCATGGGACACAAGGTGAAGATCTTAGCCAAGTGGTCAATAGCTTTCTAAAATTGAACTGAGATGACATAAGAAACAAAAGCGAATATTTAATCCAAAACGAAGATACAAATCAGTGATAATTTAATTTTTCATCCTCATGTACTCAACATTCCACAGAGAACTTTGTGTTAACATGGAAGTCACTACATTCAAAATGAATGTCCTACGGGACATGTGACAGTTCATCTCCCAGATGTGTGAAGTTTGCTCCCATGAACAGGTCCTTGTGTGTACCAAGATTTGCCTATTTCTTCTTTAATGCTCTCTTTCCTTCGCCTTTCTTGGGCCGTCCTTTTCCACGCAACGTCCTGAGACGCCGCATTTCCTCCTTGAAGTCTTGATGCTCGTCTCTACGGTACAAAAAAAGACGAATCAATATTGCTACCAATTACCAACATCACTATAACGTCATTGAAGAAACAGCGTACCTAAACAGTCCCATGTATCGCAGCTTCTGGGTTAAGGAATAGTAAATCTTATGCTGCGGATACCAGTCATACACTTCTTTCCTCTTGGCCAAGGGAGGCTCTGAAAAAAGCTTCACCACCTTCATGGACCTGGAATCCGTAGTCCGCACAACGTCTCCAAATATGCGTGCACTAAGGCGCGCCATGCGAACGGCGTAATTTGACAAATTAGCCATGACTAGATAATAAAAAGATGTTTATGTTAGTTTACTTTAACGGAGGTCGGATGTCATACATTATGCTCTATCCAAATGTCATTCAGCATCAAGCATATATTACATTGGTTAAATTTACAACACTGTAAGGGTCATTCATACTGTCCTCCTGTCGAAAGACAAAATGGCTTACCGTTCACCGAAATCCCGAAGAAATCACTCCAAGATTAAAAAAACTGACGAATGAAACAATTGTACAGTACAAACATAATACTATAAGATCATATAGCTAAGTTACATTCGTAGGTAGACTTACTATTTGCTAAAGTAACTTATCTCAATGAGAGGCTAGCTAAACATCTCGCACGCTACTCCGATAAAACACGCGAGCTGCGCAAGCGCCAGGGGATGCTTCTGATTGGTAACTTCACGACCGGTTGGTAACTTCCTCGACTTTTCAAATAACCAATTGATTGTCAACGAGAGACCAAGATGGGGCATTTATGTACAATTCAAATCGAACAAACTTTTATAAGAAGGAGGGGATACGCATTACCCTTTATGCATACCAAACCATTTCAGAGTTACAATCATTTCAATAAAGACTTTCATCAAACATTATCAATCCCGTGTATTTGCACCGATCAGTAAGCGCATCGGTTCATTTTTTATGATTGCTAAACTATTATCATAATTTGAGCCTTAACTGTAATTTTACTGATGAGCTCATTTAAAGAAATACAACTGGTTCACGTGTGTGCCCTGTAGCAGTTATAACTGCTTGCAACGTATATATAAGAATGACAACAATAACTGCGAGAGTGATATTAATGCCTCCTTTATGTAGACCGAAATATAACATGGGCGATATGTTTAATATATATCTCTCTCTTTTTATTATTATTATTAAAATATTATATTTAACGAATGGTGAAAATAATAATAACATTTTAAATGTTTGCAAAAAGATGCCACAATTTGAGCATCTAAAGGCCTGGCCATAGGCATATTAAAGACGAGTTTATCTTTCACTACAATTTTTCCATCTTCTCTTGGTTTCGTGGAAATTTGTGCGGGTCTACGATACAGCCAGACTTTTAATATATATATTTTTTACTTTTAATATGTATTAATATTGCGTTTGTGTTTAATTATTAGCCTAATAACGTGGAATGTAGGATTTAAAACTACCATATGACGTCATGAAAATGGTACGTCTTCGTATTTACTCCGTGTATCTAACAAGCTCTGAACGTAGTTCTGCACTGCTTGTGTCAAAGAACCTCAACATGCAAACCTGAAGCTACCATTTTCACATTATGCCAAACTTTCAATTATCGTATTTATTATAACCAAATGAACTGAATCTATAACTAATAACCCCTAGAAGCAAACAATCTGTTTGTCCAACGCACTTTTCAGCATAAAAATGACTAAATCAATCCCTCTACAGAATTTCGGTTTAGTCTGTCTGTCTTGCCCAGTCTAACCTTTGCCCAATCGAACTGCAAAACCTTACGGGATTTTCTCTGACGTTTAATTAAGTAGTTAACGTTATCAAGTTCACTGTTTACTACCTGATCCATTCGTTCAGGCTCTTACCTTCCAGAGCCGATTAGAGTTAAGCAATTATGTTAGACCTATGTTAATATCTTAATACAAATTACAATAAGCTGCACGCTTCATAATCAGTGGACCCACTGTTATCGAAGATCAGAACCTATAGTAAAAATGAGAACTATTAAAATGTAACACGGATATCACCCATAATGTTTCTTATGTTAATTACATTACATTTCTTTTTCGTTTATCACATCCATGTCGGAGTAATTCCACAAGCAAATTCTGTGGAAGCCTGCATCCCAAGCGGACTCTCTGGAGTATGCATTACTGCCTAGATGAACTAGATTAGATTACACGGTCCTTTGATAGCCTTGGAAACTAAATTAAGTCCACGAGTCTACATTTCCAGAGAACGGAAAATTTAGACAGACACATGTCCGTCCATCCACACGTCTGTCTGATTTCACACGAAAGATCTAATCAGAGAATAAGACAACAGATCTATGCAATACAAAATATGTTGCTTGCAAATACAGTAATACACAACTAATGTATGTCCAACAAAGTATACAAATAAATGTATACAAAAATAAATAAATGAATTAATTAATTGGGAAAAATAATAGTGGCGTGCGTTTTAGTCAAGGCACATCGAGATATTGAGATCGGGCAACTTTTGTCATGTGTTTGTTTGTCCACTAGATGGAGATATTCCCACGAAATCAAAATCAAGCTAAAATAATATTAATAAAAACTTCGCATTGGTAAAAGACTCACGTTTTTCTTCACCCACAGAGGATGTATCTATTAACACAGTTCTGGGGACAAAAAAACGTATCCAAGATAACGCATCCTCACACAGCGCAAGACAAATTGCTCTGGTGTATCTGCTGCACTTCCAGATTACATTGTCTGGCACCCCAAAGTGCTGCAAATAAGTTCCAGCCTTGCCTGCAATATAATTAAAATCTGGCTGTCAAGCTGTCATTCATACTGTCTTACAGAACATTACTGTTGCATAGTCTAAATTCAGTCTAAAGTGAAAAAATAAAAACTGTCCAGGCGAGGTGGGGATGATGGTGGACAGACGGATAGAATATGAGACCTTGGGATGAAAAGAGTGTTCTGTACTCATTTTAACTGCCTCATTAAATATATAATTATTTTCATCAACTTCTGCAGAATAAGAATATTCTACGATTCCAAAAATGGTCTGACACTTCATCTCTCTTTGTGGTAAGCAGCCTTTACTACTTTAAAGTCAAATAAAATAAATGTGAGTAAAAGGTCAAAGGCACTGCAATGACATTTTTTACATTATGTGAAAAATTTCCACACAGTGCACCACTGAATATCCTCAAAACATTCAAAGACATTCAGTTCAGTAACTTTTCCTGGCCTGTCCACACTGTTTAAGTGCTGGACATACTTTAAAGGTTCCTTATGAATTTGACAAATGTGTGTGAAGAAAAGAATGGGATGTTAATAAACAAGTCTTCCTTTCGGAGGCACAGCTCCAACTGTCTCCCATTGGATCATCTGGCCCAATTCTTCAAGTTTCCCTGTCAGACAGGGTGAGGTAGCTGAACTTGACCATCAGCACGAGCTCCGGTACATTCTTAGTTTGGATCCAGCAATGACTGGTTTGTACTCCTCTGGCCAACTCTGTGGCATGAATTCTAGATGGTACAATCTAGATTCTTCCTGGGGTGCCACCCCCTTCAAGACATCAGGAGCCACAGGCCTGAGGAGAGACATATGGTTTGAAGGCACTGCAAGGTAATCTCTCAGTAACTGGAGCATATAAGGAAGCCTGTTTATCTGCTTGAGTATCTTAAATGGACAAGGGAATAGAGGCTTTTTATGACTGGTAACTGGAGATTGATATTCTGGACTGGTGAGTCATATTCAATATCCTTGCCAGTATTTTAACGACTCACAGTGGTACTGGTTTTCCTGCTGTCTGCTGCTTCACATATCTCACTGTAGCTGTTATGTGCTGACCAGAATTTCTAGCTAGTGTGGAACCACTGAGCCACTGCTGATCAAGGTTTAGTCCTGTTGAGGAGCTATTAAGTGAAATCAAACAAACACATCATTTATCATCGCAGTAACTGCACAAATAATGAGGATTGGATTAGCAGAACATCTGGCCTAACCCGCCACTCTTGACCTGTCTACAGGATAACACAAAAAATATGAGTTTGAGTCTTCAGTTAGTGATGGTATCCTTAAGTGTGAAACCCAACCTTGGTGTTCTAGAACATGGGCATACAGTCTGAATACTGGCATTACACAGTTCACCTTTAAAAAAAGATCACGTCTACAAGCTTGTGGTGTGTCCTCCAGTGACTGGGAATATAGACACATGAGTTCAGGGCCAATGAGAGGTAGATAAGCATTTTAATTTACTTGCTGGCAGGTGTCAAGCCTTGGCACATGTATCTCAGGATAGAATGTAACCATGTATGGCACTGTTCATAAAAGGCTAACAGTATGGAGCAGAGGTGAGCTGCTGCACACAAATGGTCCCAGGAGGTGGAGGTTAGTGTAAGAAGATGTGTGCACCCAAACGATAAACCAAACTGCAGGAGCATGCAAGTTTATCCACTGGTCTGGGATCTGTGCCATCGGCCTGCAGGAAAAAGGGAACAACCAAGATGAAAGGCAGTTTCCTTGGACCCTGGGAACCCGAAACTGTAGAATCTTGTGTGAAGAACGCCATAATTCATGTGTTCATGGTCAATGAATATCTGCTGGTCTTTCATTAACAGATGTTTCAGGGTTGTCCACCTGTCCTCCTTAATTTAGATTTCCACTGGACCTAATCCTGAGTCCTACTGTGAAACAATTCAGCTCCCACAAACAATCTGTGTTCTAAAGTCAAAGTGAGTCCTGGTCTCACATGGTGGATATGTTGATGGGAAAATACCATATTTTTGATGGGAAAAATACTATTGTGCGTATTACAAGGACATTACTGATGCAGGCTCATAGGAAACACTCACTGCAATAGAATCACTTTAACAGATATAACTTTTAAAGCGATTAATATAATGATGTAACTTTTTTTTAGATTTTACATAATTTTCATGATTTTGTAGAAGTGATATGTACATCACATTATTTTTTTTACTTTTTAGCAAATGCACTGCCAATAACGTCCTGTGAAACACTGATTTTCTCTTTTTTTTTTTGTAATTTGAGAAATGTTTGCTTATTCTACACATATAGTACCATTCCTGAGATTGAAGTATCAGCATATGCTTTTGAGCTGAACGAATGCCTCTCATTTAAAGTCACTTCGGTTTACTTCAGTAAAAGTAATATTTTAACATTGAAAACTGAATCATAGGGAGATTCAGATAGAAATGATTTTTGATAACAGAAAATGCACATTGGATTTCTGACGCTGTAGTGTTACAGCTCTGTTTTATAAAAGTGCTGAATGCTTCCAGCCACTATGAAGTTGAGACTCGGTGCTCAAATGTGTGAGACATGCAGTGCAATCACCACGCTGATGTCAATTTATTGGCATTTATTTATTAGCATTGAATTAATAATACTGGAGTCTATAATGTCCAAATGAACCTAAATAGACCCTGATAGGATCAATTTAACACTGGCAGATTTACTGGGTGTGGTGTTAATTGCAAAATCTCACCCTGAGACTAATATGGCACCATATGAAGATTTCATTAACATGTGGTCTATACATCTGAGTATAACTGTATCAGAAAATAGATTTAATTCCATTCTGACACTTTATAGTGATTGTATTTACTTTTATTTGACAAGGTTTGCCATTACTCTTATTCACTTATTATTGAATGGACTTTAATTGAATGAGTATTTAATTATTGATTATTACTGAGCATTTTTATAAGTATTTACTATTTACTGAATAATTAATGTTGGATTAACATGTACCATTCTGTGGCACAAACTCCTTCATAATGGTACATAAATACCTCTTGCTTCTACCACCATTAATCAAGAATGAATTTACAATTTCTTAAAATGCTTTCCACAAAAAGTGTTCAGCATCATCGTTCCATATTAGGGTTACAAAGACGTCAAAATACTGTGTGAGTATGTGTGAGTATATAAGTATGAGAGGACAGTCTGTCACTGGGATAAAAATAATTTCAGAATGATATTAAAAACATTAGCCTACCCAATAGATTCGCTGACACACCAATTCAGTGTCTGACAGATGACTACTAGGCTCATCAATTATTGAGCAATACGCCCTCACTGCAAGCTGTGGACGGTGCAATAGTTTCTTAATGGATCTGTTGTTGCGAGATGAATTGCTTTAGTCGTATCGTATCACCGCACGTTAAACATATGCTGCAACATAGACAGCAACCTGCGCATGAAACAGCTACGTTTATAGGTTCTCTGCCGATGAGAGACGTGCCAGGAAAATACTACAAGTGTCTTCCTGCCTCAGAGCCATGGACGGCACTATTCCTTTAAGAAGGTGCTTTAATAAACAATGAACGTCTTCCACTGACAGCATGACATCACCGCTGTATTTTCTAGAGACAGAAACATGCACAGAGAATGTCGAGGCCATATTAGTTTAACCGCGGAGTCTGCAACATCCGATTTGTAATATATAGGCCTATAAATATATATGTAATTTTTTTTCGGAATTTTTCACGTGTTTTTGGAGGGCTTAACCTACGTGAATAGTCGTTTGAGTGTGTTACGCTGTCCAAGGCTGAAGAATAATTTAGATGCACTGACATCAGATATTTCGTTTAGCTTTACACTATGGCCACTATTGTCGATCGAGAAGGAATTAGCGAAATGGCCTGAACCTATAGCCCGGGGACCAGCATTATTATTGGACGGTGAGTAGGAATGACTGAATCATTAGGCTAACTACTAAATATGAGGCCCGTTGATTTTTGATCTGTGTGTACGTTTTGAAATAAGCACTTTTCTTATTCCCAAGCATTCCTTTACAGTGGTCTGTTATTTAATTAATGGAAATCTTCGTAGACTCATAAAATGTTAACGATTCCCTTGAATTCCACGCATCTATCTCAGTTTACATTTATCATGAAGACTCGTCATATTGATCTAGTATATCCTTGTGGAAATCATCAAAACACGAGAAAAACAATAATTGTTTGCAACTCTGATACTGTCTACAGTAGGAAGATCAGAGTCCACGTAACGATACAGTAGTCTGTTACTCAGGAGCAAAGATGCGGTGTGTCATCAACATAGAGGGGTGGGGTGGATGGGTATACCGACAACAAAACATTTAATTAATTAGGCTAAACCATTTCTCTCTTTTAAAAAAATCATTTAACGTCACGCCATAGTACGATTATGCTGTCATTTAGGGTATAATTCTGGCTTTAATTACACTGGAATAGTTATTGCATATGTTTAGTTTTGCATATTCATTTTGATTGGTGTATACATATAGATATAAAAGCTAATAGAATATTCATGTACACGTTTCAAAATTCTATCGTCATCTGACTTTTCCCCCCTTAAAGGGCTAAACCGAATGAACGCGTTCCTGGACAGGCTTTAGTATTCTGAACCCCTTCCCCCTCCCCTGTCTTGTTTCATTCAGACGAATTACAAGGACTACGGATGGACGTTAAAGCCGGTATACGATAGGCATCTTTTCTTTCGTCAGGCATCCGCACAAACGCTTCTGCTCCCTACTCTTCCCTGTTCAAGAAAACCAAATTCCGGAGCACCGACGAATATCTGTCATTTCTGTCCGTTTATTTTGGGGTAGACTGCATCGTACTTCCCCGATGATGGTCTTGCTATTGGTCCCGCGAGGTGATGTAAGCTGAACAAGTCGACGCGTGTGCACGCCAAGGAGCTGTCCGAGCTGTTTGTGGTGTTGATGCGGCTTTGAGGAATGCGAGTATGGCTGCTGGAAAGTTGCTACTCTACGCCGGTCTGTCTCTGTCCCTGTGCGCTCTTGGTATGTTGGCTGTGGCTATCTGTTCTGACCATTGGTACGAAACGGATGCCCGAAGGTACCGGGAGCGGTGCCGAAGTTTCTCAAGTCGCCGGAAAGACCCGGGTTTTATTTACATTCCCAACATCAGCCTCCCGCTGCGCGCTAGCCGCACGCGCCTGGATCGCTGGGAAGAAAAGCTCCTCCTGGCCCGAAATCGACGGCAGCTGTTCGCCATGAGCGCCGCGGACGAGTGCAGCAGACAGTATAACTCCACTAACATGGGTCTGTGGAGCAAATGTCACCGCCTTGGATTCGACCAGGACATCGAGGATCTCATTCGGAAAGGTAAGGCTTATTGTGATGCGATGCTTGCTTGTATTTTTCTTAAAAGTCTTAAATTATATTTAATGTAAAGTAGTTAATTGAACAACAAATTGCAGTTGGCACTAACTTTCACTGCACTTGCACTGTGTGAGAGGTACCTGAGCTGCTACAACGTCGACCTGACTATTTAACAGATCCGACATAGGTATTTACAGTTGGCCTGGGCCATTTTTTCTGGTCAGCCTGAGAGTGTAACAGATATCAAGACAAGGTAGAGTTCCCACATATTTTGCATGTACATTGGTTGGTGCTTCTAGCACCATATATTGGTTATATATTCATCATAGTAAGATTGGACAGGCCAAACCCTGGACTATGGGATGCTCCTCTGTGAAAATCAGTGTGCCAAGATGACATGGCTAGTTCTCACAAACAACAGAAACATTGCCAAAGCTACCCTCCAGCACTGTCTGCCAAGGTGAACATGTTTTTATCTGCAGGTGGCAGCACAAAATGGACTCTGTGAATTTCTCTTTCTCTCTCTCTCTCTCTCTCTCTCTCTCTCACACACACACACACACACACACACACAAACATTTACACACAAAGCACATAAACAAGTGTGTATGTGCAAGATTATGTAATTGGGTATCTGTGGTGAGGAGGAGGCGTCCTCCTTGTGGTTGGATATGAAACGAGACTGCATGGCACAAGCTGCTTGTGTTCTGTTTGATCAGCAAAAGCTCATCTCCTCTCACATGGGGTCCATGTCAGCTACATTCATACATCTCACACCAAGATTAGCAACGTGATTCAGGTACATCTCCATCATTTCAAAGCACATACTCCACAGTTTACCAAGTTGTACTCTCTACACGTTAATTACAGTGTACGTAATGTAGTATAATTCGCAACAGAATTCTATCTCTGTATTATGGAGATAACCAGCTGTCAGATTTGTCAGACACCGTTTGAAAAACTGATAAAAAATATACATGACTGTGGAGGGTGTTGTATGTCTATAAGTGACTGGTGCCCAGCAGAATATTATTATATGTAATTATCCAGACAAGACAAAATAGGTCTTTGTTTGAAATCTGCTGAGTACTCAATTTAGCATTGCCCCTCACCCATAAGAAAGCTCTGTCCCTACACATGCAAACGGAAATCCCATGAGGGGAGGGGGAGGGGATTGATGGATGAGAGAGAGTAATAGTAGAGGAGAGTGAACTAATGAAGGGCAAACATGAGTGGACGAAGAGGTGCTAGGCTTCTGCTTATCCATCACCATTTATTCATTTTTACCATTTGTATCATCAGAAGAGGTGCTAGGCTTCTGCTTATCCATCACCATTTATTCATCTTTACCATTTGTATCATCAGAAGAGGTGCTAGGCTTCTGCTTATTCATCACCATTTATTCATCTTTACCATTTGTATCATCAGAAGAGGTGCTAGGCTTCTGCTTATCCATCACCATTTATT
>JAOYMR010000003.1:13595677-13634651 GCA_025802075.1 Tenebrosternarchus preto | reverse complement strand
TGTATCATCAGAAGAGGTGCTAGGCTTCTGCTTATCCATCACCATTTATTCATTTTTACCATTTGTATCATCAGAAGCCAACAGCAATACCAGATACCAAATGCCAATGCCAAGAAGCCTTGGTAAAAGTTACAGTGACAGTGGTTAAGAAGTCAACACTAGTCAAACTCAATGAAACAATGACATCTTTAAAAAGCTCCAGTTAGAAATGATGTTTATTTTAAATACTGAGGTTCTTCATCCAACACTGCCCCTATGGAGGAAAGTATGGAATCATTCAGACAATAAACAGAATCATAATCAGGCTTTGTTGGCCAAGTATATTAACTAATACAAGGATTTTGTGTTTGGTTACACAATAGCTTGTATTATACAGCATTATTTACAATTACATAAACACCCATTCCTAAATATTCCACACATAAAATAAATGAAGAATTTTAATGACATTAAGAACACTCAGATTAGTCATTAATTATCACCTTAGATATATGTGCAGATAAATGATAGAAGTAGAAATGCAGAAGTTGAAGAAACAGCTGATAGATGAGTAAAAGGGAAATAATGACAGTGGGTAAATTTGATGAATAGGAAAAAGAAGAAGGTAAAGTTACAGGAAATGATGCATGAGGTATCTGGAGTTACAGGTAATGAAGAAAGTATGAAAGGGACAAAGAGAGAGAGAGAAATCGTGCAGGGAAAGCTAACCTCTTACATCGTCCACCATCTGTCCCCATCTCCCCACGGGAAGCCCATCAGGAGATGATGAAGACATTTAGACCATAGAGCTCAATCACAGGGAGCAAGAGCCAGAGTGTGAGACAGTCAACCCCCTACCTAAACCACACAGCCTGTCCTCTAATCTAATGTAAGAGACAGACGGACAGAGAGGGGAGGGGGGGGGGAGAGAGAGAGAGAGAGAGAGAGAGAGTAGTTAGATGAGATGAGGATAGGATTACCCTCCAGGGATCTTCCTTTTCTTTGGGCATCTAAATTTGAGCCCATGGGTAGAAGATGCTCTGGCCTCCTGGTCTAGTGCCTGAAGCCTTGATGGTACAGGGACACCAATCAAATTAAAGTCCAGCAGACTGCATCTTAAAGGAACCCAGAATTTCTAATTCGTCATAGTGTTTTGAATTTCACTTGGAAAATCCCATGGGAAAGTTCAATGGTGAGAGTTTGCTAAGTTTGGCTTTTGAGTGTTTGGCTTTTGAGTATTTGGCAGGTCTGAAATGTCTGAATGGAAACCATTAAGGCAGAAGAAACTTTTGCTAGAAAAAACCTAAATTACATCCATTTTGGGGGTCCTTTAGGTATTACATAAAGTCTTTTTTTGTGCACAATCTATAAAAATATTTTTTAAATGGTTCTATACTGGCTTGAGGAAGTATGAGTAACCCAAAAGAGAAAACTTTTTATCACTGTTCTGTCATATCTTTTTTCTGATATTCAGTCTCTTTCTATTACTGTAAAGCAGGGGTGTCAGAGTTTGGCCCTGGAGGGCCAGACTCCCACAACATTTGGGGATTTCTCTGCTCAGAACCTACTATAAACCTGGCAATTGATTGATAAGTTGAATGAGGGGCATTAAGCAGATCAGTCACCCAACCACACTGGACTCTGGCCCTCTTGGGCCAGGATTTGACACCACAGTTTTACAATAGTTAATATTAAATGCACCTGATTTAACTCATTAATCAATTTCCAGGTTTAGTCAGTGTGTCAAAGCAGAGCAATCACCAAATATTGCTGGACTGGGCCTCCAGGACCAGACTTTGACAGCTCTGTTATACAGTGAAGGGATTTAACCCTAAAATCATAATTTTTTAAAGAAGTCTACCATTGTGCCTCTATCATAGTTCAGGCCACACATAACAGAATTCATAAAATATTGTTTTCATTACAATCCTGCTTCCTTCTTGTAGCAAGGAACCCTATGAGATCATGGAGGAAGCAGAAAGCTGTTTCATATATTTAAACTGATGCATCCAGAATTCCAGAATTCCATTGAGAATCATTTCATAAGTACCTTCAGTCAAAGCAGCCTCCTCTACTACTTCATTTCTTAAGATACAATAGATGGGAAATCAACATTAGTCAATAAAAGCCAATCTAATGTTCTCTTAATTCATTTGTTTAAAATGACACTTATGTGATCACTGGGCTCCTTGTCAATAGATATTGATTTTACCATCCAAGTAACCAGCATAGGTCATGTTCTGTGTGAGGTTCAACTGAAGATTTGTATTACTGGAAATATTCCAACAGTAATGTTTGTTGTATGTATTGCTTGTTACTTTCCAGTTCAACATAATAGATAAAGATATATTTTAAATATGGTATGATGAGCATTAATTCAGTAATTGGGATAATGAGTTCTGCTGGCTTTACGATGAGTATTTTAACATCTGAATCTAAATATGTCTGCGGTAATATATAAAGTACCCTAGGTTACGCTTATTCTCATTAAACTCTTTTGAAACAATCCTGCCCTTGTTTAGCTGTCCTCCTTGAAAGTTCCTGAAACACTCACTGCAAAATGCAAGAAATTGATTAAAATTAATGGATTTTTATGGTGTTTTAGTGTCACTGTCATTTATGGGCAAAATCTTGTGTCTGTATGGTGCCAAGGGCACATGCAGCTCTTCCAGCTCAGCTGTGTAAAGGGAAAGGACTGTGTGACTTTAAACGAGCAACGTGGGCAAAGGGGAGTCATGATAAACGTTGTTATTTCACATGGCCAGGAGCCAGAGAGCAGGCATCAATGTTTCATGGCCAGAAGTCGTTTCACTTTTTTTTTTTACTCCGTGTCTTCCCCAGTGAGGCCCACCATACTTGTCTTCAGAAGCAGCCTTGCGTGGTAAACACTTCATAGCTGAGACGTGGGATTTGCTCACACAGAAGGTAGCTGAGAGGGGACAGCAACTGGAGGAGATGCTAACGTTCACTCACGCGTTAGCTGGACTTGGCTTGTTTTTGCATTTACAAGCAGACATGGAGGGAGAAGGAAGGCCAGATGAGCTGGAGGTGGTGACCCACCTCCACCTCTGTGTATCTAATTTTGCTTTGGGGAAAAGTTAGAAAGAAGATGTCCTCTGTGTTGCCTTAGTTATACACCTACTACCTACTTTTCATAACCCAGTCTTCATATTTTCTTTCAAATTCGCTTCTCTGAATAGAAATAAGACTGAAAAGACAGTTGGACCATAACGCATCATTCCCTATTCTCAAGGCTGTCCCTTTCACAATGATGTTCACCTTTTATATATGACATTTCCATGGTGACAAGTTGCCAAGAGACTGAATGTAAGGGCAGCAGAGACCTTTTAAGCGTCTGGTTTTAAACTGTTATAAACAGTGAAACTGAACCTCCGCTGATAATTGTCTTGGTTTGAGTTTTGAAGTAATGGTAAGGGATCACATGAATTTTATTTGATATTTGTGAGGTTAATTTACACCACACTGACCCAAAGGTAATAAGCTCTTCTGATCACTGTATCATCATGAGGAAACAGTTGTGCAAATTTGGAGATTGAAAACAGACATGATGGAGAGCAAGACTGCAGGTAGAATATGCCTGAGCCAATATGTAAAGGTGATCTGAATATCTGAGGACCTTGGACACTGTGTCAATAATATACCTGGATGGTCCCAAGACTGCAAAACCAAATCCCAATTAAAACCACACATGAGGGCAGCCAATAACATTGTCGTATGTTAATCCTCATTTGGCCAAAAAGTCCACTCTTTCAATTGTGCCACATCACTTTAAGCAAATGTTTGTAATCTCACCAAAATGTCATAAAACACCTTCATAAACAGCTCGGTTCATGCAGGAAAACTGAATTCACATATTTGATGCCCAGAAAATACCTCATAAGGTAAACGTGAAAGTCAAAAAATGCTGCTCCAGAATAACTGTTTTCAGAGATCAATAAATGAAAACATAACTATAACAATATCTCTAAGCAAAATCATGAAATTTGAAAATCATGAAACTTGAGTTGTTCACACTGGGTCTTAAAATTTATACCATCACATAAGTAGGATATGGTTTAATAAATTAATAAGTTGGTTTAAAGGGAGTGGCCCTTGGGTGGTTTAGTTCTTACTAAAACATTCTCAGAGAACATTCATACGTTCAGAACATACAGAACGTTTTCATTGAGATAATTCATACATTCAGAACATACAGAACGTTTTCATTGAGATAATTCATACATTCAGAACACACAGACCATTCTCAGCAAGAACATTCATACATTCAGAACATACAGAACATTCTCAGCCTGAACATTCATACATTCAGAACATACAGAACATTCTCAGTGAGAACATTCATACATTCAGAACATTCTCAGCAAGAACATTCATACATTCAGAACATACAGAACATTCTCATTTTTTTCCATTCTGTGCTCACATGACTTGTTGTGTTATATAAGGGCTCATTTAGGGCCTGTTCTCTTCACACTGTATATACTCCCATAAGGGAAAATAGTCAGAAGAGGTGGATGGCCATCGGTTATCTTCAGTACAAGAAGGCAAATCATAGGCCAGTTTATTTGGTTCTTCCCATATCATTAATATCATTAGCAATAACCTTGGTCACTAGCTCTATTGTGCAAAGTTGCCAGTGAGAAATATGTGGTGAGAAGCACTTTCTTTCATCTTAGAAATACTGCTAAACTTGAGCCTTTCCTTACTTTGTCTGCCAGATAAAGTCATCCATGCACTTGTTCCCTCTCAGATTGATTACTGTAATTCTTTATACACTGGGATTAACCAGTCCCAATTGTATCATTTATAGAATTATGCTGTCGGTTACTTACTAGTACAAAGAAAAAAGAGCATATTATATCAGTTCTTCGCTTCATCTCATTGGCTTCCAGTTGAATTTAAGATAGTTTGAATTGCATTTGTTTTTAAAGCTCTCAGTGATTTATTTCCATCTAATGTTAATTTGTTAATTTGAAGACCCTATGCAGTGATCGTGGATGTTCAGAGGACATGTCTGAAACTTAAAGGTGACTGTACATTTTCTGTCTATGTTCCAAGAGTGTGGAGCAGTTTATCATCTGTTATTCTCCAAGTCCTTACAGTCTCTGTTTTTAAGTCAATGCTCATAGCATATTTAAACTGGCATTTGAACACATTGGGAGATTGTTGTTGTATTTCATGTGTCAGTGTTTTGAATTTCTTTCTTTATCATTTCCATAATGTTTATTTGGCAAAACATTTCCATTTCAATTTTTTTAGAACTTCAAGTTAATGAAATAAATAACTAAAAGCGACACAATCCATTAGTCTGCAGTTGATGATTGTGACAAGTCTTAATAACTAATCTGTTCATAGTTGTTGCATGAAACTCATTGTATGGTTTACCTGTCACTGCAAGAAATGCAGCAGGTTAAAACCATTTGAACTAAAATGAGAATGGATTGTATTTATACATGTGTGCATATAACTTTATCCCATCCGCACTTCCTATAGCCTTGACCAGGCCTGAACAGAGCTGAATTAGTGCAGGTTGGGATCACGACCAGTTCTGATATCTGCTGTATGACCGTGCCCTCTTCCAGCTGGGCACCCCTCCCTCTCTCCCTCCATCCCTCTTCCTTCGTTCCTCCCCCGCCTCCCTTTTGATTAGAGGTTCATCAGAAGGGCTGGACTTGGCTTGGGCCAAGCACACAGGGAGTCGACACCAGTCAGCTTCCTATTCATGGAAGGGGAGAGATGTGTTGAAGGCGATACAAACGGGAAGAGCTGGGCTGTGTTAATGACATCCACGTCCACTGCAGCTGCCATGCTGAATGGGGACCTTTCAGACGGTCCACAAAGCGAGAATTATGCGAGAGAGAGAGGAGCCATACAGCTGCTTGGGCTCCTTAGCCCAAAAAACACGCAACAGACTAAGGCTGGACTAGTGGAGCCTAGTCCGTTTCCAGGTGATACTGTCGCCTAGTGAAA
Source organism: Tenebrosternarchus preto (assembly GCA_025802075.1). Lineage (NCBI taxonomy): Eukaryota > Metazoa > Chordata > Actinopteri > Gymnotiformes > Apteronotidae > Tenebrosternarchus > Tenebrosternarchus preto. The sequence continues at coordinate 13,628,681 of JAOYMR010000003.1, read as the reverse complement.
CTGATCTGTAAGCTATGGAATTAGGCCTTCCATTCAGAGGGGAGGAGGTGAGTTTCAAACAAAAGTCACAAATTTTCTTTGCGTGAATCACATAACTGCAGAGGAGCGACGTGGAGCCCTCCTTTCTCTGCACACTGTGCGTGCAGCTAAACAGCGTTTGGCCCTTTTTCAGTTCCATAGCAACATTATAATGACTGCAGACGTCATCACAGCTGGGCGTGTCAGGAGTAGGCCTAGCCCGCAGACTTCGTGCCACAGAGAGAACCACAGAGGCGTTTCAAAGCGGCCAGCGGGTGTAAGATGTTTTGTTCCTCGCTGCTCTCGGTGAAACAAACACGCCGAGCCTGAGCAGGGAGCCAAAACGACGTCATCCATTAGGAACAGAAAGAAAAAGTGTAAACGTTCCCCTGCTTCTGTTGTCATGGCAACGTGAGGACACTGTTTGACAGATGTTATTTCTGCTCTCTGAAGCAGGCAATCACCCCCCCCCCCCTCCACACACACAAGCTTTTTAATTACTTTGGTATTTGCAGAGAAAAACTGCAGAGACAGGAGGCATGACATGTGTGTGTGAGCACGTCTGTATGCATTTGCGTGTGTGTGTTGTTTGTGTGTGAGCACAATTAACTTAGATGCAAACATTGCTTCTATCATATGATGATGAACAGGTCTGTATGTAAATCCAGATGACTAAACTGTATCACCAACAAAGGTGTCCTTGTTATACAAGCATCTGTGTACGTGTGTATGGTAATGATTCAAACCGTGTACGTGTCATGTTGACACTCGTATGGCTTGGTGGAACTGTGCAAGAGTAGATGAAAAATAAAGGGACTGTGAGAGTGTGAGAAAAGAGGGCGAGAGGGAGAGAGATGAGCTTACTCTAATGTTAATATAAAAAGACAAAGTGTTAAGTGAAGAGATGAAAGGACTTTCCATGGGTTAAGTGGTGTAGCTTTGTTTCTTTTTGCACTCACACTAAATGGGCACAAGCGCATTCACTATGTCCAGAGTATTCCACCAAAAAATGTATTCACATTCACACCGAGCCATTGATTTTCAAATCGTTAGTATGAACAGGCAAGTCTTCTTTGTTCACATCGTTCACTTTACAATGCGCACAGACAAAATGTGCTGCTCTTATTCACACCATAAAAACAAGTTTAAATTAAAAAAATGGCGTTGACATTTGAGTGACATCTATTTCCCAACAAATAATTGCATCAGTCCCTACCATTGATGATAATGAAATAGATATTGGCTTCCTCACTGCTATGTGCTTCATCTGAAGCTGCTCGGTTGCCAATGGTGTCACAGGAAAGAGCAAGAGATGAAAGAAACAATCCCATACTAGATAATAACTGTTCATAAAACAGAGGCTGACTGCTGTGCTAGCTATTCTGAAAGTCTTCGTTTAATTCTTTATCTTCTAGTTTTAAGACCTCGTTTTCCCGTTCATTGCCACACTTACTCTGACTTGATGCATCTACCGATGTTGGCTACTGTTGGAGAGGTGCACTGATATATTTTTACCTTGTAATGTAAAGTAGCTTTGACTGAATGAGCTGCTACTTATCCAATGAAAATATGTGTTTATGTCCTTCTACTTAGGTTTTGCCCAAGGCATAATATAAAGATTGCATTTATCAGAATTTAGGTACAAATAGATGGGTAAAAATATAGAAATTATATCGGTCTATTATATGACGTTTATGGCTGCAGAGTTCCAGATTGTAGAATTTGTGATGAAGCCTTAACTGTGGAGACACAACTCATTAAAAAAGAACCTGTTCTTCTCCAGGTTTATGGTCTACTCCTTGTGTTGGCTGAAAGAAATTAAATTCAACCTGCTAAAATGCAGCTATTACTGCCCACACCTTTGGAGACTTGAAGGTTATGCACAAAAAAGCTTCGAGTGAAGCAGCAGGCTAGCTGGCTGTGTCGTTTGCTAATGGCCAAGTCAGGATCAAAAGGCCAAAACAATGCAGGATAAAGAGTCAGGTAGGCCTTGCTCCACCAGCCTGCACCAGAGTGCAGTCTTATGGAGGAGTGCTCATTCTGTGAAACTCGGAAGGGCAAACAATGTTAAGGTAGTCATTTTAAAAGAAGGTCGTGTTAATTAATAGGAAAAAAAAGAAACTGCTGGACATGCTTTTCATGTGCAGTACCAAGTTGCTCTGGTTGGAAAAGGGCTCACCCTACTCATTTACAGTTTGGACATCCATTGGTAGTCAGATACAGGCTTCTTCAAGATGTGCATTACTGCATGCCAGGCTGCAAAGGCTGTAGCACACAAATGCTTCCTTTTTTCAAACCATTTGCAATGGAAACTAGAAATGCTGTACAGTAGCGAAGCATTTCTAGTTTTCCCACCAGAACGCAATGGGTCACAGTCTTCATCTCTAAATGGAGTCTGACGTTAGGTGACAGCTGATAATGCTTGACGTTGACACAGAATGACATCTCTTATATGAAACCTTGGGAAATTCTTACATAATTGTCATTAGATGTGCTCAGAGCAGACACAGACATTTTAGATCCCTTCAAAACCGTCTTGCTCTTCCTCTGGGTTTTGGCTTTCGGCTTTGAAGGTTCCTTATCTGTGTGTGTTCAGCAGAATAAAGCAGGAAAATAGTACCTGGGGCCAAATTCGCCCACAGGTCAATCATTTTTGCTCAGTGATGTGTATGTAATGTCCCTTCCAATATGGACATGTTTGCGTAGGATAATCTAGGCAGATCATATTGAATGTGAAATTCTACCACCCACAGTGTGCATACAGTATGTAGTAATGATTACTCAAAGTGTTCTAATAGTCTAGTCTGCCTAAGAGCAAACTCTATTGTGTATTGTAACATGAAAATACAGTTTGATTTGTGTGAGAAACATTTCTTAAAAAAAAAAAAAAACAGGCAAAACATCCTCATAACTGTCAAAAATAATAACATTTGAAGCATCTTTCAATGTTTGAGAATTTTTTAGAAATCATTTTATTGTTATTGTAATAATAAGTGGTGTTTATGATAATGATTACATTAAACCCCAGTATAATCAGGAATGTCTCGTTAAGAGAGTGACGTTGACTGTTGGTGCTGGCAGTGACAAAAGAGGAGCTGAAATGACCAAAGTGTATTACCTGAAAATTAAATATTTTAAAAATCGAATAAAATGGTAAGAAGATAAAACCGACTCTTCTCTGATCCACTGTGGTCTACAGCGTATCTGTACAAAAAAAGAATGCATCAATTATACCGTAATTCACGGTGACTTTAGATGCCACCACTCTTGAATGTGTAATGTTTCTCCTCTCTTGAGCTCTATTGTGAGTCAAAGTAGTGGAGTTTTTAAGCATTGCAAATATAGACAGTCCGCTTGGTTTGGAATCGCATGTTAAGCAAAGCCATGTCGTGCTCATAGATTAACCAGCTACAGGATAATACTGAGCCACATCAAGTGATGTTGAAGCATTAAGTGATGCAACTCAGATTCATTAGAGCTGTGAATGGTGAAAGGGAGCTGGTTTCTGGATGATTACCTCAGCCTTTCACCAGAGAGAGAGCCTCAGGCTACATCCCAACCAGTCAGTAGGGCAACGCTTGGCACATGGAGGAGTCAGGAGACTACTGTCAAGACTAGACCAAGCTGATGGACAAGAAGGGGAAGAAGAAGAAGAAGAAGAAGAAAACAAATAAAAACAAACCTGTTTTTTTTCTGAATCTACACTGGACGGATAGACTAGAGAACTAGCACTGAGAAGTATGGTCTAAGATAAGAAAAGGCATATTTTAAAAGGGAAAAAGAAAAGTGTGGCATCAAGTTTCCATGTATGTCCCCAGTGATGGAGGAGGGCCTGACTGTTCTCATGCAGAGAGAGGAGGTGTAATTCTCTCTTGCCCGAAGGAAGTGCCACTACCATGGCAAACAGTGATGGGCGAGAGACCCCGTTGATGTGGCTCGGTGCAGAGCTCTCTCTCTTTCCATCTCTCTCTTCCTCTTATTACAGAATAGGGCTCTTGCGACATCTGTCCCCTACAATATATTTGTTCAGTTCTGTATCTTTGGTGGAATTACTGAGAAGTGTTCTTTGGGTTTCACCTAGCACGTCCTCCTGAATGGACACTGACCTTATCTGATTTCAGTGTTACAACCAGTGCTTCTCTCCCATTCAAAATGCATAAACCCAAAGTACTTTCAGTATACACCTCCAAGGCCGCATTCCAAAACCAACTTACGTCCACAACCTTCATCAAAAACGTCAGACAGTATATTTAAACTATGAAAAAAAAAAACGTTGGTTCCTGTTTATTTGCACAAAGGGATTTATGAGAACTGAATCAGCCTGTTAATTAGTTTACGTTTAGTTGCATCTTTACCCAAGGTTAGTAATTCAGCAAATACAACTTCAATCGAAGCCACACAGAAAGGCAGGACAAATATCTAGGTGATTTTATCTGTTCTGCATGAGATACTCTATATATTGCATATATGTGTACAAAGCACACATGCACACACGCGTGCACATAAACATACACACACATACACACAGAGGACAGATAATCAGAGCTAACATTTTTCTCACTAATTCGATCAGTAAATTATGCAACTGTTCCATAATTGCACGTTTGATAAAGTTATGACTAGAAGGGCAAACAGTGACAAGGCCTCCTCCACACAGAAACGCTCAGGGGGAAAGAAAGGTCTCATTCTCATCACTGCTTATTTGCAACCTGTCAGTTCATGTGCACTGATCTGCAGAGCCCAGGAGATATTACCAGTGTAAAGAGCCACGAGCAGCACGTGCAGAGGCAGGACAACTTGATTTGTGTAGCACGTTTCACACACAATAGGAACTGATACAAATATACCAAAAACAATGAATATAATAATAATTAATATAAATAATTACAAACGTTTACAAAAGAATGAAAGTAAAATAAAATTACAGCTTGACTGTCAAGATAATCAGATAAAATAAATGACTAAATGAATGTGGAAGTAAAAGAAATGCAAAGTACAAAAGGGCTACAAAAGAGTTCAAATTTAATTTAAAAAAAAATGCCAAGAAAAGAAAAGACTAAATTAAATGAAGTTGCATTTTATAAGTGACAACCACTGACCTTTTGGTTTTTACCAACAGCTAGTTTAAAATGGGAATACAGGTATCAAAAACATAAATATGAATTAACTAATTATCATATGCAAAAATGTTTGCCAGACATGGATTAACATCAAGTGCTGTCTTGTCCTAGAGGTGCTCTGTGCGTCAGGAAAATGCTGCATGAAATCAAGCATGGCCAAGTTGCCAGCATACATCTCACTGGTAGATCTTTCACATGCTCTACCCATTTGAATGTCATTATGAGACTCATCTGCTTCCTTAGTCCTTCCCATGAAGCAACAGTCATCGGTCGGCTTCCATCCATCCTCCCTGACTCGTTCAAGAGTGGCAGCTATAAAAGTAAATTTGCCATGCCATTCCATTCTCACGGCATTCCACGCCAACCTGCTGCCATGGCAGTCGTAAATCAAACTGTGCAGTCAGAAAAAAAGGCCCCATCAGGTTAGAAATGAAATGAATGGGGGGGGGGGGGGGGGGAATGGGGGTTTTAAAATGTGTGGGAGGGAGAGTTTGTGAGTGGTGCCTTGTAGCTGAATAAAGAAAAGTTAGAGCTTAGTGGATAAACAGAGAGTTTGAGGGAAAGAGAAGAGAGAAAGAGTGAGAGAGAGATGTTTTGTAAGCATTTTCATTCCAGCTCTCTTGCTCTCTGCTGATAATGAAGGTGAGGCTGATAACTGTCTCTCTGGGTGTATCTTCAGTTGCCCAGCAGTGAGGAGCCTGCTGGATAATTGCCTTTTCCCGGGGCTATCTGCACCTCTGCTGGGGCTCTCTCTCCTAATCCTGAGCCGCTCTCCTCCCCCTCTGCACACACCTGCATGCAGCCACGTGAGATCAGCTCGTAATAGCACAATGCTTCCTCATCTGTGAACGTGCCTCGGACTGGGTCAAACATGCACCTATAAACACAGCAGGGTCAGGTCCTAAGGCAATGCTTTTAAACTAATGCAAACTCTCTTCTCTTAACTTTATACCCACCCACTGGGACATCAAAGCACAGATCAAAATGACAGACTGAGGCCGTGAGCCCTAATCAGCTTCCAACTGCTTTCAGCCAGATGAGTTTACATCCAGACTGTAATAACTCAGGAGCCCAGGCCAGGCCGCCACTGGCCAAGGTAGAGCACCATGAAAATAATGACAGGCCATCACTCAGCTAATTAAGTCTGATTGGTTGTTTTGCTTCCATCATGGTAAACTTTCCAAAAAATAAAAGACCTTGTTTGTTTTCCCTGAGGAAACACTTTTTAAATGAAACCAAATGCTAATGCCAGGCATGTAATTATCAGCAATCAGACATTATTCACCCATCTAATTCATCTGATGTTTACATCCTTCTGTTAGAAGTCCTGTAGTGTGTGGACTGCAGTTCAATGCCGTGACGTTAGATCAATCAAGTCAGCGACTTTTCAACTTGACAAGGTCCCCACTCTGCTAATGACACATTACAAACCCGATTACAGGCTAGAGATTCGCTGTCTGTGCCTAAGGGAGCCCCAGAGGGACACAATTATCTGCAGAGAAATGACTTGAATGGGAGGAGTGGGTGGGGCTTGAGGCAAATCTCAGATAGAAGCAGGCAATTGATTTTTCTCTCAGCTCCTCTCTCCTAGACTAGGAGGGGATGTGTGTAATTGGCATGTCTGTCCAATGGTCACATGCACCTACTTCCATATTAATGTGAAAATAAAAGCAAAAAAAAACAAGTTTATGAGATTGAGGTTGTGATTGGTCACAACCAGCACGTTTATGCTGGTCCTTAATTCTAGCAGCCATGATTTTGAGCCATCTTTGTTCCAGGACATTATGCTGCATTGTGGGGGTCTCAAAATTTACATGTGCTACTTTGAATTCTTGACCGGTTTATTTGAAAAAGACTAAGTAAAAACAGTTGAGATTGTGAATAAACTAATCAAAATACAAATGAGTCGCTATGTAAACTTGTAAACAGCTATGTAAACAGAGTAGTCAGTGTAGCTAATCAGGAAAGTGTGTTCTGTAAATGAAGGTCACAAATTATCCAAGAGACAGGACTCTAATAATCCTTTGTAGTCTGTTGTAGAGTGAGTATACATGTAAAATAGTTCATTTAAAGTAGGTCCTTTATTTGGTCTCTTATTTGGTGTTTAAAGCATACTGCCTTGTCTTACCTCAGATTCCTGTCCTCTGCACTCTACGAGACGTTCCTATGAGCTGTACAAATGAAGCGCTGCCCACAACTGTAGTGTTTGTTTGTTTTTTCAAGTGTAACATAAAGGCTGTCCACTCCAGGCCTTGAAAACATTATTGCTAATCCAGTAAACATGCCCACATGGGACCACTGTGGGTTGTCTGTGGATAGTGTGGGCTAGTGCACACCAAAGTAATCATGTACAAGATGCATAAGACACTACGGCTTAACCGATATTGAACCCACTGCACTTCTCCCACATGTAGACAGTGGTGGGTGTTCTTTGGCCATTGTATATTAGGCCAAACCCAGACACATTCTACACGTCCACAATTGATGTGCACAGTGCCTTGCAGTCATCTAGGTCTTTACAGACTAAATGGAATTCAGTATCTGAATCAGAACCACTTTATTCACCAAATGTACTCTGTACATAGTAATTTAACTTAGCAGAAAGTGAAAGAACATATATTGTACAACAAGTAAATGTGCGAAGTCACTGAAGTGTGGGTTATAAAATGCAATATGTACAATACAACAAAATACAGGCACAAATGCCAAGATCACATGCAACACTATATATTAAAGAAAGGTCAGTACTGCTTATTGGTTATTGGCTTGTTGAGCAAGTTAACCACTGCTGAGGAGAAACTGTTCAGCTTCCATGTGGTTCTGGTGATGCTGGAGCAGTACTGTTTACCTGAAAGGAGTTTCTGAAACAGATCGTTCTCCAGGTGTTTGGGGCACATGGTGCTTTTTTTTAGCTCACATCCTGGTCCCTGATGTCATGCTGTTCTCGTATTAAGAGCTGCTGCTAACCAGCCAGCCTTTCTGCTGTGCTCACGATCTTCTGCAGCCTGTCCTGTCAGCAGGAGGAGGAGGAGTCCAACCACACAGATATGGTGTGGAGGTTAAGATGCTTTTGAGGGTGGATCTGCAGAACTGATAAAGGCATTTATTAAGAAATGTTGAGTTTCTTCAACTTCCTCAAAAGGAACATTAAACATTAATCTCTCATCTGAAATCGGTGGAGATGGTGACACTAAGAATTTGAAGCTCATGTGTAAAATCACTAAAATCACTCAAAACTGTCCTGAAGGCAGCTTTGCCACTGAGGATGAATGAACATAAATTGGTAAACTGTCAATGGGTGGAGATTAACGTGACTGGTTTAATAAACAATGTGCAGAAATTTTCCAATACCGCAAGTTTCACTTGGTTCCTCTGCTGTGACCTGCTAAAAATGACTTTAAGAGCATGTGTAAGAATGTACAGCAGCATACAGTGGGATGCAAGCAGTCATGCTCACAGTTGAAATCTACATTTACAAGTTATGAGGGTACACTATATTAGAAACATTTAGTATCTGCTGAAAACACTTTCTAGGACAGGATGGTGGCTGTTTATACAATGTCCATTCCACATATCAGAAATAGCACAAGTAAAAACAGAGAATTAGTTCAAAAAAACTAAAACAACCAAAATATGTCCCCTGTCAAACTGCATCACATTAAGACAGCCTGTCAAGTTAGGTAGCATTTTTAGCAGTTAACATTAGCTTACCTGCTAAACATCTTACAAGATAACAAATAAGTGAGAAAAGAACATGCTGGCTTTAGAAGTTAGTTAGGTTGTCAGGTAGTTTCCCAAGAAAGTAAAACCACACAAAAAAGACTGATTAAAACAAAATGCAAAATCACAGTTAAAAAATTGTACATGTCATACAGTGCACATAAAATGTAGCTACTGAGAAAGCATGTAGTTTTTAAACAGAAGCTCCTACTGATTATTTTGAATGACATTGGTTATGGTTTTAACCAGTTAGATACATTCTGCCTCCAAGGCACACTTGCCTTCAGAACAGTTTTGAGTAGTGGTTTTGCACTTTAGCAAATTTGAACACCACCTCATCACACTGTAGTTGATTTCGAGGGTGAGATGGATGGATTCTTATGGGAATCTTTTACCATCACTGCTGTTTGTTGTGTGTTGGGCTCCAAGTTGTTTACTGCACACCACTTAGCTAAACGAGCCCCTTCACTCCTCTACGTGATCTCATTCTTGTTGCTAATGAGACCTAGTCCAGTTGTATCATCAGGTAGTTTTACTAGCGTGAAGGTAAGGTCACTCAAAATGCACTCACTGGTGTCCCAGGAGTAGGGGAGTGGTGAGAACATAGTCCTGATGAGACACAGTAATGAAGACCAGCCCATCCTCACTTCCACTGGTCTCTCCTGATAGACTGTGTTTAGATGTTTCCTATGCGCACTCTGGCTAGAACAACTTTGTTTTCTCTGAATATTCTCATTACCTCTGCCAAATATTTATATTAGTCTTTTATTAAGTCTTATAAGCTGCTCTTAAATGTTCATAGCAAATTAAACTTTAAAAAGAAAAAAGCAACTGTATTGTGTTTTAAGAGTTTGCTATCCAGTGTTTGACCAGAGAAGGGAAGGTGACTCTTCGTCTGAGCTTTTACCAATGTCTCTTCTTCGTGTTCTCAGGGGGTTTTCCCTGGTTTGTCACCTGGCTTGTTTGTTAGGGACTTGGAACTGGATTCTCTATACACATGATTTCTGTAGAGTTGCTTTGTGACAACAGGTGTTGTAAAAAAAAAAGTGCTGTACAACTACATTTGAATTGAATTGACTAGGGGCTCTGACAGGTAAGGTCTCAGACACACACATTGTCTCCTGTCTGACAGGAAGTCGACAGTTCACTGGCAGATTCACAGGTCCACCCTCAGTGGAAGCAGTTTGTCACAAGAACATTCTGGTACATCTGTGTTCAGAGTAGAGCTGGAAGCCTGAAGGGTTCAGATAAACAGAGGTTGACTATTGTCTACTGAGCAAGTTACTCTATAGGCAAACTTCAGCTGTTTGAATCTTTTCATAACTACTAATGTTAAAGTTATGGGTGTGCAGTTATTTAGGCTGCTTGTCCTTGATTGATAATGGAGCTTTTGAAACATGTGGGCACAGTGCAGAGGAGTGGTAAAAAATATGTGCTAATGAACAGAAATCCTGCATAGGCCTAGTGAATACTTAAAATTAGGTCTCGTGGACCCAGTGTGACCAATTTGGCAATTGAAAATTGGCCCAAGTGTGGGAGACTACATAGGACCCTTCGGATTTGAAATTTGGACTTCCTAAGCTCCCCATGACACAGGACCTCATGGGGACAGCCCACAGTAGACCATGCTGGGCTTGAATGGGGGAGCCTGTCACTCTGCCCATGTGGGCAGTATAGAAATGGAGCCCGTTGGACTTTCAGAATGGGCTATGTGTGGCTTCCCCACTGTAGACTCCTTTTTGAGCCTTAGTGAGTTGCCTACAGTGGACTTCTTAAAGAGAACTGCATAGCAGCAAAGGCGTGAATGTGGTACACTGTGCATCAGATGCAATTGTTTTCCATTGTTTTCAAATAAAACCCTGAACACCAGTGTCAAACTTGCAACCACTGCAGTGTCCATCCAGGATAGTTTTCAAATTCGTTTTATTTTTGTCCGTGATGATGAAGCAAAAAAAAAAAAAAACCCTTTGGCAAATAGCGAAGAAAAAGAGAATTGTGTGTGTCAGCTAATAATAAACATAGCTCATATTCTTGCTAGCAAAAGCATAGAACATAAAATTGAATTAGGCCCATGGAACATGTAAATTTGTGTATGTTTAAGTACATCAATTTCAATGGAATGTGGAGAAGTGCGTGCCTAGTGTGCGAGATCAAAGAGTGTTATTGCTTGGGATGCGTTTCCAGTGTGCTGACGTGCGGCCGCCTAAAAAGATCCACGTGTGTAGACTTCATGACAACATCCAACAGTAGAGACCTTTCAGCTTGAAATCTGCACCTTGTCTGGGCTGAGGGCCATTGGCCCCCAACCCCAAGTTAGCAGCTTACTTTGGAGTTACACACTTTGTGGTCCCTTTTTGTCTGGAATGCGGGGCCCACTATTGTTCTTATATTGTGAAATGTCCATGTCGGATCCCATTAAGCTTGTAAGTGGGAAGACCAAGGGCCCCACGACGTGGAACCTTATCTAGGTGCAACATCGTGCGGTCCTTGTGTAATTATGGATTCACCCATTTCATCTAATGCTCTGCACTTCAGACCTTTCTAAATCTTGTAATGTAATGTCACTGTTAAGTCCTCTTTAGAACAATCCAAATCCAAAGTCTGAAAAGCAGGCAGTGTGTTATGAATGCTAATCTAGGATTAGTTTTAAATTTCATTTCTTAAAAGTCATTTAATATCAAGTGAGAGCAAACAAGCTTGGATTATCACAGTATTTGATATGCATGGACCACTTCATCTAAATAAATGTTGCATACTCATCAGCAAGTTGCCCTAAAACACACACCGATAGATCCTGAATCATAAACAACGGCCTCTGGGCCCTAGTGCCAGTTTAAGACTCCAGTCACACACGCAGTTCTCAGACACTCCAGCCAGATGCAGTTTATATTATATCACCAACGGAAACACGACTGTAGTGACATTTACATCAAATCACCAATTTGCCCTCATGCATACATGAACAAGTCGAGAATATTAAGACTTGTTCTAATCTTTAACAGTTTGCAGTGACTCCAGAACCAGGCTTCATTAAGTTGAGTCTGGTGTGATGAGAGAGAGAAAGGCAGGCTGGAAGTCTTACGCATCACCACACCAACTCTGGAATTGAATTCCTCTTCTAGCAGCAGGTCTTGGGTCATTTTAATGTGCTGTCCACGACCACCTAAAGGATTGAAGGTGGGCTATAGAATACCAACATCTAAAGTTGCACCACAATCATGGTGGAGAACAGAAAATTGTAGCCAAGTTGGAAATTCACTATATAATTTATACCGCTATGTTACAACAAAACGTTTTCAGAAACATCAAAACAAACTGAGTGGAATTCAGTCTCAATCAGATGTCATTAAAATTTATGAAATAATCAATGTAATCAACAAGCTAGCTAATGTCTTGGCGCAAAAGAGTGTAGCAAGGAAATGACTAATATGAGAGTCTATTGTGTGATATAAATGAAATTAAACTATTCCTAAGATAGAAAGTGTTACCATCTTGACCTGGCACATATGACTATAAAATTAAAATATAAGTATCTGCATTTTGATAGCACAGGCATGGAGAGTTAAAGTGTCTGTTGCATCCAAGATTTCATTTGTAACAAGGAAGGATGTGGAGAGAGCCGCAAGCCCTCTTAATGAGATGCTAATGCAGAATGCAGTTCTGCTTTACAAATGTGCTGACAGTCCTGTAGTAACCTCACCCATCTGGAAGGTGACACAGAGTAAAGAGGCTGTCTCGCCAGTCTGCAGTCAAAGATGGCACCCGCCACAGTGCACGCCTACCCGATGTCTGTATTTACGGCCGCTTCCCTGCCTGTTTGCTATTCCGGCCCACGCCTCCTACCCAGACGGGCTGAGACACAAAAGCAAGAAAATGCTAGGGCAAAGTGGCAAACAGTGAACATATCACAGCACGTGTAATTACTAGGGCCTTTCATGCTGCCTTTCGAGCCAGGTGCTGAGCAAGGGGACGGAACAGAAAAAAAGTTCAGAACCTCCCACCACACCACGGCTACCTGTAAAAGTTCAGAACCTCCCACAACACCACGGCTACCTGTAAAAGTTCAGAACCTCCCACCACACCATGGCTACCTGTAAAAGTTCAAAACCTCCCACCACACCACCTCCCACCACACCACGGCTACCTGTAAAAGTTCAGAACCTCCCACCACACCACGGCTACCTGTAAAAGTTCAGAACCTCCCACCACACCACGGCTACCTGTAAAAGTTCAAAACCTCCCACCACACCACGACTAACTGTAAAAGTTCAGAACCTCCCACCACACAACGGCTACCTGTAAAAGTTCAGAACCTCCCACCACACCACAGCTACCTGTAAAAGTTCAAAACTTCCCACCACACCACGACTAACTGTAAAAGTTCAAAACCTTCCACCTCACCACAACTACCTGTAAAAGTTCAAAATTTCCACCTCACCATGCCTACCAGTAAAAGTTGAAAACCTTACACCTCACCATGCCTACCTGTAAAAGTTCAAAACCTTACACCGCACCACGACTACCTGTAAAAGTTCAAAACCTTCCAATACACCATAACCACCTGTAAAATTTTAAAACCTTCCACCCACCATGAAAAGCTCAAAACCTTCCAATATACCATGACTACCTGTAAAAGCTCAAAAGAGATTTTTTATTTGGTTAATAAAAATGTTCCTTCAAAATTATTTATTTTTGTTTTTTCTTTGAACTGAGCTAATTCATTTTTTTCTAGCACATAACATTTCTCTGATTTATTACAGTTACACCACACCCCTCACGTCCCAGTACCTCTATCTACGACCCTCTACCCAAGTGCCACTTTTCTTATAAAGCATGTAGTGGAAAAGCATGGAGAAAACATCACAAGAAGAGACACCACATCTAGTTGTCTAGCTGACATGTAGAACACTATAAAAAAGGAAGGTAATCTTTTTCCTTTAAAATACAGGCAAGATATTTTAAAGGAAAGATTTTCCTTTCTGGTTCTTTTCTATTGGCAAAAGAAACTGCTTTGTATCTTTTTTTACTTGGCACATAGGTACTGGACATGGGGTGTGGACTTGGGGATTTCTATGAGGTGCGGAAGCAGACACAAACATTTAAAGATATAACCACAGTTAGTGTTGGGACCATGTCCTGAAATACACTTTGCTGTGTCTGTTTGGAGACTGTTAGGAGTGTGTTTATACAGGCGGCTAAGAGGGATACCCCGGTCTGCAGCAGGTTTGCTAACGCATGAGTCTGCTTCTGGGTTTGGTCCACGAGCCACACAAGCAATTTCCCTCTTCTGTGTTCCTTAAGTTTGCAGAAGCTACAGAACTTTTCACTGAAAGAAGCAATAACAAACCTTCCAGGCTTATCAACCTCAAGTGATCATCCCGAGTCCTCTGAGGCATCAGTGTAATAACCACTATCATTGTTACATGGTGCTGATCAGATGGAGTCTAAAATGGGGGGGGGCAATTTGGGGTCAATTATTCAGTAACTATTTTAAGGTTACCACCCAGCATAATAGTGACAGACATCTATCATGTCTAGAGATGAATGAAGACCAATCCTCCCCTTTATTTAGAGGAAAGAGGAGGTTCTATAGTTCCTACAGAGGCATCATTACAGATGGTAATTCAGACACTTGGTTGCTCTTATTTAATGATGAGGTTTGCTTCAGGAAATCATGTAGACAGCATATCATTAAAATCTAGCGTGAGGCAAGCCAGAAAAAAGGCAGATGAGGAAAGCAACATTCGGTTCGCGTCAGTCGAGCAGTCGGCGGCCCAAGTGGCTGAGCAGCATTGGTGAGAAATGGAGAAACGAAGAGATAAATATAGAGAGAGTTAACGGCTGGGAGCTCTTGCAGACAGCGGAGAGGTTTTGAGGCTTACCATGTGAAAAACGGATTCGCCAACAGCACTAGCTATGCATGTTACAGCAAATGCAATCTATTAAGTGAAGGCGAGTCTGATCTGAGAGCATTTCTTGTCAAAGTGAGTCGCTGGAATATCAGTAGGAGCCACAATTGCCTCGTATGTGTGAATTAGAATTTGGATGGACAGATCCAACCAAGAGATAAGTCCATGCTTATGTTCCCTGCTGCAACAATACTCTGGCATGAGGACTGACTAACCCAGGTCCAGGCTTCATGCTGTGGAAACCTGCAGTCCAATCAATCAATTAAGGCACTGTCTGTGGGTGGACAGGTTCCACTTAGAGTTTGAGGGCAAGTCTAAGTGTGTACGCTACTATAATGGGCACAGGACTGTATTAAGCACACTTGAATAGGAGATCTGCAGTAGATAGTTATCTCCATGTGGCTGAGGAGTAATGGAGATCATCTTGTTTTCATCTTCTCCACTTGGAGTGGACTCATTGTAAGACAAAACCTATAGAGAGAGAGGATATATACCTCCCATATCCTTCCCCAACTCCGCTCTCTCTCTCTCTCTCTCTCTCTCTCTCTCTCTCTCTCTCTCTTTCTTTTTTTCTTTCAACCCTGCAGTGGTGCCCAAGTATTTCCGCATGAACGCGCAGCGATGCTGGAGTGTGTGTATGGCACGCTGGGATGGAAATGGCCCACGTTGTCTGGCATACATTTAGTGCGCAGGAGGAGCATGTCGTTCTATCTGCAAAAACATGGGGCCAAACAGGACTGCACGTGGCAGCGCAGTCTGACGGAACTTGACTCGATGGCGCTCTGTTTCCTAACCTCTCAGTCTGCTCCTGCATGGCTCAAACTGTCACTTTGACCTATATCTTCAGATATAGACTGTCAGAGAGTGTTTCCAGACAGTGGAGAGTGCTACAATAGAAAGTGCAGGACTGGGAACTGCGAGGAGATGAATGTGCTTGTGTCTTTTTTTTTTAAATAACGATCTTCCTTAGTCTCCCAAACTAGACAAACATTAGAGGTCCTCTGGGGTCATCGGGCGAAAGGCATACCAAAAGTTATTTCACTTCTCTAATGAAACTGACTTTTCTAGCCTGCATTGTGAAATCAATGGGATTAACATTGATTGTGGGTGGCAGCAAGGAAACAGGAGATGTATCCAGTGGAATATTTGTCTAATGGAATGAATAGCATTCTGCTCTGACCATACAACAAGACAATGAAAACTGTCTAAGTTCATCTGAAGACTATGACTGCAGTATTCTCCAACTCAAGAGTGCTCAATGTGATCTATTAATGGCTGCAGTGTCTACAGAACAGTCCTCTGAGAAGAGAAAAAAAAAAAAACAGGATTTACTCAGCTTGAACTTTTGAAGTGTTTGCTTTAGCAGTGCCATGTGCATTTGCCTTTTGCTCTGCATTCAGACAATGATTATTAAATTGAGCATCTGATTTGGTCTCATTCACCCAGTAGTTCCTCAGTCCCTTTTCTGTGTAACTGATTTCACAAATGAGCTCATATCTATAACTAATAGGGAAACTTAATTAGTAAAACAGGTGAAACTAATAACTGTAGATGTATTGGGGTTTTCCATGAATCATGTTGTGGACAAAGGCTCTCGTAGTCTGACTTCAAATCAATCAACATGCTCTTTTTTCCCATATGAAATGTGTCATTTTAAGAATGGCAATCAGTAGGAGGCATAAAATCCAAAGGATGTTTCATGACAGCAGCATTGACCACATTTCCAACCCGGTTCTCCGTCTCCTAAATCTCTCTAATGGCAAGTGATCAGACAGATCCTTACATCAGTCTATGGCTGCAACATTCCATAATTCTTGCCAACTCCAATCCCCAAAAGAGTAGACACAGTCATGGCCTGGAGCAGAGAGGGGTGCTTCTGGGAGATTTAGCACAGCAGCAATTTCTCTGAAATGACTAGTGAAATGAAGAAAGGTTCTGAGTCTTTCTTTCTATCCTCTTCAGCAGTGGGAGTTTATAGGGAAGAGCAGATATCATAGAGAGTGGAACCCTCAGGCTTATGAGGAGCCCAGTATTCATGGCATGGATTTTCATCATGCAACTTGACTTAGATTTATATGTGAATCACCATGTGTTAACTGTAAGCAATTTATTACATTTTCTACACTTAAACATGGCCCTTTCTTTGCCAGCTGCCTGCATTTCACAACTCAACTGTAAGGGGGTCATTCGAATGTTCTGATCCATCATTGGTATTTGTGGCACCTATGCCAGGCAAGGCCACTTGGATCTTGAGAGACTGCTCTTATGGGGTTGCACTATTCAAGATTCCATCTCACATAAACCCCCTGTGGTGCTCCTAGTGCATCTATATTTCCATGTGCTCTGGTGCGAAAAGGAATGTGTTTGCTCACTGACTCCATCACATCATCATTCTCTGGATATTTGGGCCAGGAACAGTCTCCCAACATGCATAATCATCCCCTCCCATCTCTGTCTCACTCCAGCACTCTCCCAGCTGGAATGTCCAGGCTACATTAGCACATATTTGTATGTGCACGTATCTGTAAACACATATACGTATCTTGTGCGGAGCTGAAGCAGCAATGAACTTCAAAGTATTTTTTTATGTACATCTAAGTGAAACATCATCACATACCAGGGAATTCCCTGAGAATGTAGGTGGACGCTCATGGCAACAAATTCATTCCTTTTGGCTCTTTTGATCTGTTCTCATAAACCTCATACAGGAGGTTTGGGACCAACAAATCTATTCAATTCCCTTTCTTTACAGGTTGTGAAATGGACACAAAAAAGGTTACCTTTGGCTAATGGCAAGGTTTGGTATTTTACTCCATAAACGAGGAATCATTTCCTTTTGAGTGTTCCTCAATTTATTTTGCTGAGTGGTTCATTGTATAGAGCAGATTATGATCTGTTCAAAGCTTATAGAATTTTGTTGCCCTTCTTTAGCCCAGTCAAATAGCATGGAAACAATCAGTTGGATATTTTGCCAGAGATTTTCAAGGAATTGTCAATTGAAAGGCTACAACAATATAATCATACGATAATATATCTAAGAAGAGCAGCATCAGTAAATTTTACTACTGACCAAACCCATCTCTGAAATCTCTAGTTTACAGGGTCTTTAGAGAGTTTACAGGGTCTTTAGAGAGTTTTGATGCCACTAACAAGGTAAAAAGATCCATGAGTCCAAAGGAGATTAGTTACTATCCACATTAAAGCCTGTAAGTGAGACAACAAAAAAGGAAGCTATAAAATCGCTAAAATGTCAATTTACCTTGTTCTTCTTTTGCTTTGCCCTTTACCAGCAACTCTAAGAATGTAAATTCTGATCACTCTTATACGATATGGACAAAGTATCAATACACTCTTCTTATTCATTTTATTGAGGTATTTCATTCAGTCCCGTTGCGACAGGTGTGTTAAATCAAGCACATGACCATGCAGTCTGCCTTTGATAAAGAATACACTGAATTCTAGTGTGGTATTGTAAATAGGATGCTTCAACAAGTCACTGTGTGGAATTTCTTCCCTCCTACATGTACTACGATTAACCGTGAGTGTTATCACTGAAAAGTGGAGACCTTTAGGTACCACAGCAACTGAGCCATGAAGTGGCAGACCAAGTAAAGTTACAGAGCAGGGTTGCTAAGTGCTGAGGTGGATAGTGCAAAAAATAAATAAATAAAGTCACCAACACTCTGCTGACTCAGTAACTGCAGAGCTCCAAACCTCTTTGGCATTAACATCAGCAGAAACGCTGTGCACCACCAACTTCATGACATGGGCTTTCATGGCAAAGCAGCTGCCTGCCAGCCTTACTTCATAAAGCATGATGCCAGGTATGGGATGGAGGGGTGTAAAGCACTGCCATTGGACTCTAGAGTAGTGAAAACACGTTCTGTGGAGTGACAAATCACACTTCTCTGTCTGGCCAATCTGATGAACGAGTCTGGGTTTGACAAGACAGTGTTACCTGCCTGACTGCACTGTGCCAACTGTAAAGTTTGGTGGAGGAGGGACAATGCTGTCGGGTTGTTTTTAAGGGGTTGGTGTAGGCCCCGTAGATGCAGAGAAGGGAAATCGTAAGAATTCAGCATACCAGGACATTTTGGACAAGCGTATTCTTCCAACTTTGTGGGAACAGTTTGGGGAAGGCCTTTTCTGTTACAGCATGACTGTAATTCAGTGCCCAAAATAAGGTCCATAAAAGCAGGGTTGGATCAGTTTGGTGTGGAAGGACATGACCGGCCCACGTGGAGTCCTAGCCTCAGACCTATTGAACACCTTTGGGAGGAACTAGAACAGAGATTGTGAGCCAGGCCTTTTTGCCCAAAATCAGTGTCTGACCTCACAGATACTCTTCCAGATGAATGGGCAAAAAATCCAACAGTCACAAAATCCTGCAGAAATCCTTACCAGAAGAGAAGAAACTGTTAGATCTGCAAAGTGGCGACCAACTCCATATTAATGCCTATGGATTTAGAATGCAATGTCAAATAAGCTCCTGTAGATATAATGTCTAGGTGTCCCAATACTTTTGTCCATATTGTGTACCTCTAAAACCTGAAGAAAGCTTCAAGAATGTTTGATAATGTCCCAGATGTATGAAGAACATGTCATTTGATAGTTGAGCAGAAGGTGGTAGGGATAATCATCTAAACTACAGCCTGGGGTATTTGATTATTTTGTAATAATGCCAAGATCAGCAATTTGGGTTAATATCTATAGACCCAATAGAAAGTAACAATGACTCTTTTTAATAATAAATAATAATAAATCCCTGTTCTTCTTTAACTGGCCTCCAAAGGTCAGCTGACCATATAATGTAGTATAATTCAAAACTTTGATTTATAAATGAATTATGTCTGTTCATTAAAATGTAAAGTGCTTACATAGCATCATTTATCCATACCATCTCTACAAAATGTTGTTTTAACCATAGCTACAGCAGCTTCCAATTGCACTGTATGTTAAACTAACATTTTACTCTAAGTCAGCCTGTCCAGTTGCTGTGATCACCTGTAAAATAGCAGTGTACTTCCTGTGCCTGTCAGACTGATGGACAGTCGACTGGCTATAGTTCCCTGACCTTTAATTAAGCTCCCTCCCAGCATCCAGATAGCATCAGCCAGTAATGGCTTCCTTCACTTCTATGAACGGTTTACTACAGATAATGTTAATGTGACTATAATCATCTCATCCTCTGCCAACGTGTTACCATTAATTGATAGAAGCAAAGCGAATAGCTGAATACTGCACGAAATCCAGTCCGGCGAACGTCTAAATTGTTACATTAAAGGATTAAAAATAAATAAAGGAAATTGGAGAACAGTTATGAAACTGAAACACCAGGATTGCATCGCAGTGAAATGATGTTACAGAGCACTGCAGGTGAAGGATGAAGCATAATGCCCCACCCACTGTGTTTAATGACTGAGTGGAATGGCTTCTTAATGATGCCTTTTTTAATGGGTTCTGGGTGTGCTCCTCCAAAGCTCTCTCTGCATGAAGCTGAAACAAAACAGTAGGCTGATCAAGTCTATATGACAGCTGTGACATTCATCTGTAATGTGGTAACACTGTCACGTGGAGATGTAAATGTATCGGAGGTTCTTAGTGGGTTTGTGGTGATCTGGGAACCACCCTCCTTATATAAAAGCCGTCTCAGTAATTTCTTAGGAGTCCTTGCCGTGTTTCTTTTGATAAAGTGACTCACGGCTAGACAACATGCCATTGAAATGAGTTATTAATGAGAACGTCGTACGAACATGGGAAACACAATAATGTAAAGCTCAGCACTTCATGAACAAAGCTTTTAAAAACCCTTAGTTTCGGACAGGAACATTATCTGTTTATTCCTTAGAGCATCTCTTTGAGGGTTCCACTTGAGCTGAGGATCTGCAAAATATATTTAGATTTTTTCTGTAAACTATTCTTTAATATGATTCATCAATTACTTGAGCGCCTTCTCCAAGGAACGACACAATGTCTTCTTCCCAGGTGGTTATAACGTGATCTATAGCATGGGCTGTATATAAATATTCTCACAAGTGGACATGAACATTAATGTATATTAATGTTCATGCTCACTTGGCAAACATGCAGGAAGACACTCAGTCAAGGTCAGCGTTTCCTTGTGAGTCCATTAATCATGAACTTATTCCCCAGGGTGGGCTGGTATGTAGTCATTTACTGCCCCCCCCCAGGCTTCCCTCTTAAATATGAGCAATAGATAGATTTAAATTACTTTAATATATTTATTATAAACTACATATGAAGTGAAGTTACTGATGGAAGAAGTGTGAATGTGAGAAACATTCACCAGACAGTCATTACCTGTCACATGAAAAAGACGTGTGTTTACATTGTGGAGTGAACATAAAGCACTGTTCTATTGGTCACACCTGTAGACCTGTAGACCTGGTGCTGTTTCTTGAAATGTACTAAGAGATGCAATTTGAAGTCATAGGCAGTCAAACCCGAGCGGACGTTTTTCAAAAAAATGTCAAGATATGCGAGTTAACTTTGATGTTTTAAATATTAGCTATGCAAATGTTTGTGATGGTCAGTGGAATCCATATCGAGCAAATTTTAAGCATTTTTGAACGATACCATCAATTTGTCTTCACTGACTAGTTGGAGTGTCTGTAGTGTTTTCTGTGAGGTGTTGTGCTATAGTGAAGTGGACAGGGTGAGGGAGACAGCCGTGCACTGCATGAACATAAAACACTCAGAAACAGTAATCACCCGGAGTGGTGTTTATTTATACTCTCACGTATTGGAAAGTGGAGATATGTGCTGAAGTGCTCCAGGTCAAATAATAAGTACACCAGAGCGCTAAGACTTCCTTAGGAGCCTCCAGCCACGTGTAGTTCCTTCTGCCTAATTGGAGCAGCCTCTGCTATTCACTTTGGCTGGTTGCTCTCCATGGTCCTGAAGCAAGCTTGTGATGTTTAGATGGCTGCCCGAGTGGCTCGGAGCTCTCTAGCCCTGTCCAGTATCACACCAGACCGAAACACCAGCTGGGCCAGAGCATTTCCTGGTTGTTGTGACATCCCTTCTCACCCAGTGAACAGTTGCATCTCGATCCATTAATCCCGCCTGCCGTTGCTTGGGCTCAGGCTGAGGGTCACTGAGTAATGAGGCCGGGCCACACGCCATGTCACAGAGTCCATCTGCCAGCTGCATGTGCACATGTCAGCCGGAGACGTGGTGGGCTATAAAGGAAGCGGGGTGGGAGAGGGAGCTTTATGGTCCATCTTCAACCACACGTCCACCTGGACTTGTATAGAACCTTAAACAGACTCTACCAGCTGACTGTGAAGGATTACTGCTCCAAACATTCATTACTGATCCTATGCATCTGTCTTGCTACAATGTAAATAATTGTTATTTCAAAAAAGAAAATTGCAAAGCAAGAAAAGGACTATTTTTTGTGATCAGTATATTCTAATATGTGGAATTATAAGTGGCTTCGAGAAAATATTCTCTTTACACTACATGAATATACAGTTCTGTCTGAACTCTGCATTCATTGTTGTGGTTGGGGAGTATGGCAATGGCTGCTTTAATTGTATAGACACTAACTTATGAAAGTTAGGTCAACCTCTGGTTTGTGTTCTCATCTAACTCCACTGCTGTGTACATCTGTGGTTTCTCAGAGACGTAAGGTTGCTCAAATAAAAAAAATCATCACAAATCACAAATGGCCAATTGTTGTTCCTGTGTGATATTTGATGGATATCTTACAGTATGTGGTGACACTAGTATGTAGTACGGTTAAATTGGTCAGTGGAGCAAAATCTGTATGTTACTGTAGGAATGAACGTGGGTGTTGCAAACAGAGTACTTAGTATTTCCTGTGTTGTATTTCTATTATTTACAATATTATTTATATTGGCTCATTACAGCATCTTCCCAATCCTAAAGTGTAACTAAATGGCTGATATTCTCCTAATAACCCCTTGGTTTTCTTGAACTCATTTGAAGCTCAGCTCATAAGACATCGTCACATAATATAACAGCCTAACTAACTATAGTGAAGAACCAATTATAGTTTTATAGATTGCCAACACCAATTCCTTAAATTTTTTGTAAAGTCTCCAATTTCTGCTGCACATATTGACGAGCTTAAATCATAAACGATGCTTAACCAAATGATAAACATCTGACAAAACTGTTTTACCAACAAGAAGCTTCAGAAGGTTAGTCTAGGATATTCTCTTAAATACTAGGCTATGCAATAGACTGTGCTCTGCTGAATATAATGTTAATTATAATTTGGAATCAGACAGATTTATTCCATTTTACACACATTAAATCTGGCTGTAGGTAAGTGGTACAGTAACAGAACCCTCCCACAATTAACATTAATCCTTGTGTGTGTTATAAATCTAGTACTTCAGCTATGCTCGGAACATGAAAAAGCCAAGGTTTTATCAACCTGTTCTGCCTGAAGTCTTGTGCAGTAACAGCTTGTGCTTTATGCCAGGCAAAGACAGTGATCTATGCTGTCCATATGGGCATTGGTGACAGGGTAAAGTGGCTCTAAGCACAGACTTGACTCATGCACTCGAAAAAGTCTCCCACTATCTTTATCATCTCCATTACAAGGACATCACCACAAGGCACATTCATAATTAGGCCGCAACACACAGGCCAAGCACTGCCAGACCATCGGATCCAACTGGAACTCAAACAACTAGGGAGCGCCAAACTTGATTATTCAGCTACACTCTGACACTCGTTCACTATCCCAAAAAAGACTGAGGTCCTGAGGCTCACTGAATTACAAGGATGTGCCTGATCTAAGTGTGGATGGCAGTTGTTACTTTATTATATCCAATATCAACAAACCTACTATGACCTAGAAGCCAGAGATTCCCTGTTCAGTATAATTCAAAGACTGCAATGTTTTTTTTTTTTTTTCTTTCGCTTTAAGCACTGAAAGTTCTTGGTAGAGCATTTGTCAGCATTATAAAGGTCTAATGGTGAGTGGTCATGACTACATGATAAATCAGGGAAAATGGTGCTTTTTTTACAAATTTGTTTTATTTGAGGTTAAAAATTAAATATGTTGGGGCATTTTTTTTCTCTATAATATTAAGTTTTTCACTATGCATAGTCTCTATTTATATCCACTTGCACCAGCAGCTCTGACCACTTACATTCTTGCAGCCTTGTCTTGGATTGGAGATGTACTGCCAACACAGGAATGTATAATGCTGAATTCAGCAGGGCCAACCAGCCAGCTGTGCAGTCCAGCTCCTGTAGCCCCCTGCACCGAGGGCCGGAGCTTCATGATTGATTAGGAGACAATTGAAAAGCAGCGTCTTACTTTTCATTCTGCACCTCCAGAATGACTGCGGCCATCGGCCCCGTGCATGCACACGGCATTCGGTAATAAAGCAGCACATTTACCTACAGAGAGGTCATTCCAAAAGGATTTCTTTTGACACAGAGCTCACAACTTCTAAGAAGGGAGGAATTTGAAGCTAAATGCTTTTCCAAGGTCCTAATGTTAAATTGTCATTTGATATTATCCGTTTTCCTTAATGCGTCAATCAATAATGCAAAAGTTAAAGGGTCATTTGAAAGCACTGAAATGTCTCTACAATCTGCAGCCAGAGTTCTGGTTGAGAATTACCCAGAATACACAGAGAAAGCTTCAGTCATGCCAAGTTCAGGCTTCTGCGAATCTACAGTTCTGAGGTCCCTGCTATTTATGGGGAAAACAAATGTGTGAGACTAGAGGAATCATTAATCCCCTTTCCTATTGAATATGGGAAACACGTGATGAAACACTGTCAGTCTAATCTCCAGTGCCTTTGACAGAGAGTTTGCACATGCAAGAGTAATTGGCCGTGCTTGTATAAATATTAGAGAAGGAGAGAGCGCTGTGCTCCTGATACTGTGTTTGAGAAGGAGAGAACGCTGTGCTCCTGATACTGTGTTTGAGAAGGAGAGAACACTGTGCTCCTGATACTGTGTTTGAGAAGGAGAGAATGCTGTCCTCCTGATACTATGCTTGTATAAATATTTGAGAAGGAGAGAACGCTGTGTTCCTGATACTGTGTTGTATAAATATTTGAGAAGGAAAGAACGCTGTTCTCCTGATACTGTGCTTGTATAAATATTTGAGAAGGAGAGGACACTGTGTTCCTGATACTGTGTTTGTTCAGGAGAGAACACTGTGTTCCTGATACTGTGTTTGTATAAATAATTGAGAAGGAAAGAACGCTGTGCTTCTGATACTGTGTTTGCAGCAGGATTGTTTCCAATTGCAGAGGTGATTGAAGGTTCTTTTATAAATATTTAAATGAGAAGGCTACCTAAGGAATAAACATTTTACAGAAGCGAGAGCTGTGTTTTAGAAGCAACCTCTGTGAATTAGTGTCATAATGCACATGCATGAGTTCAAAAGATATCTTTTAGAATTTACTTTGAGGTTGGATGATTGAGACTTTACCCATATGTCTGCCATTCAGCTGCACATAAAATTTATTTAAAAAAAAAAAAAAAAAACCCAGAACTTTTATGCACTGTTTATATTCACAATTCAAATGAGATGTCTGCAAGGTCAAAGACAAATCCAGTAGCTGAAGAACAGGTTGAATATTCTGTTACATAAGCTTGATCTTTTGAAGCTAAAACTAAACTCTATAAATGTGACATTTAGATCTTAATAAGGCTGAATCCCATCAAGGCTCCCTGCTTCATTTTGGATGTTAAGTTAGAGGAGCTAAAGACTGTTGCACATTGGTGAGGTGTCCATACCATATGGGCACTAGACAGACTTCACCAAACGCAGCTGTACAGCAGAAATCAAGCATGAGATTATGTGACTTTTTTTACCTACTGACATGTACTACTCAGCCATTGCAACATCATGCTGTGTGGTACGTCGTCTTGTTGCCACAATTTTGCTTGGCTCAGCACAAAATATGCACTGGCCATAAGATTTTCAAATATTCAGATGGGTATAGCTTAGGGATGTCTGTTAAAAATGGACAGTCACATTAAAAAATCACAATGCAGAGGATCGATGGGAAATACAAAACTCAAGGATAATTAATTCTGCAGTTGGAACTGTATCACATTTTGGAATCTGATACGAGGAAAGCAAGTGGCTTATTTTTGCATTTGGTTGAATAG
Organism: Tenebrosternarchus preto; assembly: GCA_025802075.1. NCBI lineage: Eukaryota > Metazoa > Chordata > Actinopteri > Gymnotiformes > Apteronotidae > Tenebrosternarchus > Tenebrosternarchus preto. The sequence goes on along the minus strand of JAOYMR010000003.1, from coordinate 13,602,775 downwards.
TGTCTTCGCCCGTGAAAGAGGCCCATGATGAATCTTGCCAAAATTCAGGTGAAAATATCCTTGTGATATAAGAGAAACATGCATCAAACCCTTCCTTGTGAAGAAAGGTTAAGAGAAACCCTCTTGGTAATGCCTGATGTTCTAGATGGAAGGCAGTAAATTAAGCACTAGAACACAGCATCTGCAAACTTTCCCAATGCCTTTCTGTGAACTCAGGAAGAGTAACTTGAGCAGGGGAGCACGAGGTGCTGGCAGGCCCGTCGTTCCTGTACTGTAGTCCATTTCAAACACTGAACCATGCTCGCACGCCTAGGTACTTCACCGGGACCGAATGAGACCTAGAAACGAGAGGATCCTTGTTGAGGGAGGCAGGGCTGGAAACGGGAGGCTCCATGACAGATATGTGGTGTGTCCGCACGGACCTCAGCTGGAGCAGAGCGAGGTGACCTCTCGCAAGAGGCACAGCAGACTGCAGATGGCTGGGGAATGCAATGTGTCAGCACTGCTGTGGCATTATGGGAAACACTGTAGAAGGACATTGCAAGAGCAGCTGGACTGTATCCAGCAGCGAAAGAATCTGAATTGCTGCCCATTACGAAACAATGATCAGGTGATGAAGCTGCTAATTCCTTTCTCTCTTCCTCAGACAAATTTCCTAATAGCTATTTAATGGTGTTCCTTTAAAGTGGACCTTTGAAAGTATAAGCAGATGTCCAGGCTTGATCAAACACAGTCAGCAACCTTGTCACCCTTCAGGGCTTTTAAGAGAAGCCATCCCCTACTTGCGGTCCATCCACTAGAGGCGGCGAAGAGGAATGTTCTCGGTTTACACTCCCCACCCCGATCAGATGGTGGCCCTCAAGAAGCAGCTACGCGGATTGTAATGAGAAACGTAAACCACATCTGAAGAGACAAGTGTGGAGCAGCACTCACAACGATGCATTAGAGACAGTAGTAATCGATCAGATTTTTTTTGGAAAGATCTTCTTAGTGACATAACCCAAGGGTTACATTGGTAGTCCCTATTCCTACAAATGCCTCTAAGGCATTTTTGTGACCCCTTAACTTGAAAAAGCCCAAAAGGGCCCTTCCTGCATTGAGACAACAATTTTCAAACCATAATACTAATCACTAGTTAATCATTGTGACACTGGAATAGCCCTCTCAAGTACTATATACAGTAAATTAGAATTGAGGCACATGTTCCTGGAACAGCAGGCCAAGTGCTGCAATTCCCTACTCAGGATGAAAGGAAGTGCTTGTGCCCGATCTGCATAGCATTATAATTAACAGGAAATGGTATCTAAGATGGTGAGGCATGCTGGAATGACTCCTGGCATTTACAGTAGCAAGGATTCAGTAGATAATAATTACCTTTCTCATCAGCTATATTCCTTCTTGTTTGTGCACCTGTGTGTGTGTGTGTGTGTGTGTGTGTGTGAATGCTCATTGGTGTGAGCATTTGTGTCCTTTGGACATGTGAGTGTACTTCTCTGCTGCCTAGAGAGAAGGGGTGGGTTTTCCTGCTCCTGTTTTTCGATTCATGCAGCAGAAGCCTCAAAGGTGCTGTTCTACCTCTCTTCAAAGAACAGACATGCTAGTGTTCACAAAATGGTCGCTTATGGCTGGAAGCTGAAACGAAAAAGACTTGAGGTTTAGAAGCCAGTCAGAGGCTTTAAGAACCTGCTGTCAGATCATAATCAGCAATGTACCTGTCTTACTGTCCAACGGAGAACAAAACAGAAGCATAATGCTTTTTGAGTTTGTTGACAGAAACACAGATAGACAAACGGACACAAGGAAAAAAGAAGAAAGGAAAGAAAGAAAACACATGCAGTTATGTTTCATGTTCAGATTTTGCTAAGTGCAGTAAGATCAAATCAAAGGCACTGGATGAAGTGGTTGGCAAAACACATTCACTGAAGTGTGCAAGTGAGATGCACTGTAAATCAGCAGAAAATATCTGTTCACAGCTTTGCAAATAAGTGAAACATTTTACTGTATCCTACCATACCTGGTACTGTTATTTTTAATAGTGTGATTTTGTACTTTATTCACCAGAATATGTTTGCATGTGGCTGATAGGCTCTTAACTGTTTGATCTCTGTTTGGTTCTAGGTGCTATTGCAAGATGCTCCTATATCAAATACCACTATTCTTCAGCCACAGTTCCTAAGAATCTGTCTTACAACATTACTAAGACCATCCGGCAAGATGAGTGGCACTCCTTACGTAAGTAACAGTTTCTCTTTATTTTAGCTCATGATCATTTTGTTGGGTTGTAGCATGACGTTCATTTGTCTAGCTGACACTAGATCTTGTGAGAGAGCCCTCCGCAAACAGTTTTGTCCATTAAAGAAGGAAGTGATGTCAGTAGGAACAGTGGTAAACTTGGCAGGTCCATTCCACTCGTGGAATTACTTAGGACTCACTTCACTTTCCCAGAATGCTGTGATTCAACTTTAATGAAACCAAAAAGAAAAACAAAAAAGAGCTTGGGAAGGTTGTGGAACTGTGCGAAGCACTACACAGTCAGTCATTTGCTACTGAGCTCCCAAAAGAACCAGCTAATTCAGTATCGTCATGGCAATTTGTTGTTTCTAAATAGGATGCTAGTCCCAAGTACTTATGCCAGACATATCTTATACAGTAAAGTTCACATTGCTTTAAGATGTTGTGGTGAATTTAAACTGATGCTAAAAAGCTATGATTCATATTTCATAAAACAAGCACACTAGCATTCAAAAGCCTTCCCTGGCAGCTGTGAATATAGCATGGAACTGAGCTGACTTTAAAGACCACGGAAGAGGAAGCACAGAGAAAGTACGTGACATTGAACCCTGAGGTCTCTTCTGGGCTGAAGGCCGTGGCCACCAGAACGCAGAATTTCACTTCACTAACAGCAGGCCAGCATGGCAGCAATTTGGGCTACAATTTTGAAAGTAGCCATTGAGCAGAGGTGAATGAGTGGAGCTTAGGGCTGGAGGATGGGTGGGGACATGGTCCTCCAGGGGTGGTGGCAGTTGGTGGCCCACGGCAATGGGACAAACAGAGACGGCAGAGGCAGAAGGATATGGTGTGCCCTCAAACTGTCACAGTTCTGCACGCCATGGAGTTCAACCTGTGTCAGGTAACACTAGAGATGACATCCATTCCCCACCCCCACCCCCGAGCCTCCTGTGGACTTCCCTCCAGCTCTCCCAGGCTGATGGAGAGGCTGCGCTCAGTGCGGTCAGGAGCTACCATGGAAAAATGCACGTTTTCTGCAGTGGGAGGTTTTTTCCTGTGGTTTGAATTTTTTCCCCCGTTTGGCTCAGAACTGTCACTGTGTTATCACTGTCAGGTGAATCAGTGTGTGGTGAAGGCCAGCTCCAGACAGCTTTAGTCCTTTCACCATCCACGTCACTAACTTTTTTCGGGAACACCTCTCCCTCACAAATCTCTCTTCTGATCAGCTTTACATCCAGAAAACAATGCCGAAGGCAGCTCAGCACCACGGATAAAGAATTAGCCTGTTTTCAAAGTCTTCCTTTGAACACATCTTTGTCTGTTGAATCAGAAACCCTCTTGACGGTGGTTAAAAGCCAAGTATAGGAGAGAGACACCATTCAGTCAGCAGGGGGTTGGATCTGTGTACTAAACTGGTCAGTGGAGAAACATACTACCATACTACTCAACAAAGTAGAAGGTCACCTTCATAGTAAGAGTAGTGTCAGGCTGAGAGATTTAACACCCTATTACTAGTCTTGCTGACATGCCATCTCATGTGAAATGGCCAAACTGTCATTGTTGTAAAAATAAAGTAATAAAACAAAACAAAAAAAAACACCAAACTGCCTCTGTGAATCCCACGTCGCTCAGCACAAAATCAGCAGAAAGGGTGAGAGGTTGAAGACATCAAACTGAACATCATCATAAAAACAAGGAGAAGAAGGAAGAGAGAACAGCATAGGGATATTGGACATTGCAACCCATGTCCACTCGTGACTGGCAGAATGTTCTGGAATAGGTAGCATCATATCACACCTGGTCACTTTCACACTCTGTTCTTGGATGGCAGGCTGAGACTTGACTTTCTTGAAGAGAGTGAAACCACATGGTGGTAGGTTTGAACTTTTTTTTTTTCTTTTGCCGTATGCAATATGTATTTGAAAGAACCCTCAAGTGACATTGGCTGAGCTTCAAAGCTTGAGATGTGTACAGAACTTATTTGTACATGTCAGTCAGACTTCTGGAAACAGCCATGGCAGCAACAAAGTTACAAAATGAAGACGCTTTTTCTATTACAGCCGAATATCAAAGCAACAGATGAGAACATGCGCTTTCTGCACTCACGCACATGCCTACAACTTTCCAGCCGTGGACTGCCGTGTTTTTTGCTCTTTGTTTCCAAGAGAGGTGGCTTTGCTCTGTAAATAGGCCATCTTAGGGATTTTGTAACATCAAAAGGATGCACACAAAATGAGCTGTCACTGAACATGACAGGGTATAATCAGAGAGGATGGTTAAAGGTGTCAGACTAGACTAATTATTCCCCTGGAAGCCAAATCGCTCCCATCTCGGCATTACTGATCACAGACGGAACTGTTTGTGATGATGAGGGAGCAGCACACTGAACACAAAGACAAGACAACTTTGTTATTGGTCAGCAAGGATAATAAATTCATGTCTTTTAAATTAGGTTTACCTTTCTGAAGTATCCTATTCTTCAATATACGGCAGTTTGATACAATTAAAGGAATGAAAGAATGAAATTATATTATTTAATGGCTATCTTATATCATACATCTGATGAAGTGATGAAGAAGATATGCTTGGTTATCTGAGCTGTTGGACCCAGTTACCCTTACCCTGCATGTATTAAAATATTGATACTACATTAGAAACAATTAGCATGAGCATACTGCTACTGTCTCAGTTTGGGTTATAAACAAAGTATATAAGATAGAGGTTTTGTCTTGGTCTTGAACATGCTACGCATTTTTAGCAGAAAGAAATGTATCTAGGGGAATGTTCCAGGAGAGAAGCAGGCAGGACATGAAGTCTGAAGTGCAATATAAGAGGTTTATCTTACTCAGCGAGAGCAAAATCTATGCAAATAAGCAACATGTAGAGAGGCTGAACCATAGTAATAACAACGAAATCAAGGGTGATCTTCATCAACATCAGACAGCAATACAGTCCACAGGATGTATATGACGTGTCCATTCCACACATCTAGTTTTGTGTTAGCTATCATAGAAGTGACGCTGATGGTTTTCAAGCTCATTGTTGGCTGTGAAAGGTCTGAGAAGGGAGATGGTGAGCAGAAGCAAACCCAGCCCTTCGACTCACTCCATTAGTGATGGCACATCAGAAATCCAATCTGATCCCTGATCAGTGGAAGTGAAGCTACAACCACAGGTCATCGCTACACAATAGGGAAGTAGCAAACATCACATTCGTCAACCTTAAGACCATACAATTACACTTTTGCCTTCCCTTTAAAAAAAAAATACATTTAGTGGCTTCCTTGTTATTGTTTTTGGGCCGTATTACCAGCTGATTACTCAGCATTGTAACTTAGAACACCCATCTGTAATGATAACATTCCATGCTGTAATTTAGTCTCCTTACCCCAGATTGTGATACTCAGAGGAAATAGGGCGGTAAGAGTAATTAACTGTCATTGGTACAATCAGCTACTGTTACAGTGAGGTAAAACAATTAGTGCAACTACACCCACTGAAGCAAATTGCAATATCAACTTATTCAGTTCCTGTAATATCAGGGCAGAGGTGTAAATTCAGCTCCAGTCTCTCTTACTGCTATGAATGGATGCATTTTGCCACATTCCAGCTATCGTTCAGTGCTGCTAGTTAATTTAATTTCCCTCAAACAAGACATTTCCATGAGCTTTTTTGCATTAATAGGTAATGAAAATGAAAATAGGCTCAGGAGACATGGGAGACCATCTGGGGATGACATCAGTGCAGCTGGCAGCATAGCAGGTGTGAATCAGATAGAGGCAACGAGAGAAGGAAGCAGCGATGGAGAAATCTTACAGCCGTGATTGGCCATTTTGACATTTCTGATTGTGATGACCCCGCCCCCCCCCACCACCCTCAACCAGCCATGAGACCTTTTCCTTTTTGACATGTTATGTCATTTTGCTACCCTCAACCTTTCCATTGGCCAATTCCTGACATTAAGTGAGAACATCTTAGAGACAGAATAAGCAAAGCCAGAACCTACTCCTACCATTAATCCCCAATCACAAAAAGAAGTGGTTCAAATAAGAGAGGAAATGTTTTTGCCCATGTGACAACACTTCACTTTTTTAGCCGAACATCTAATCTTGCCTCATCTGTCTTGTCTTGCCAGCACGTATGTTTAGACCTGGGTTTGAGACCAGGTGTGATTACTGTCTTTAGTCTTTGCTACAAGCTGGTGCAGCCAGCCGTCATTGGGTGTGAATACTGTATTGGTTGTCGGCATTTTATTTGATAACTGAACACCTCGGGTTTCTGTCACTTGAATAAAAACCTCCGTAATACAGCACACATGACCTTGGTGAAAGCTTGCCTAAGAGAGGATAGAAAATGTTGAAAGATTTTTAAAACATTGTAAGATGAAAACCATCTTCCACCACCAAGTCACCGATGTTTTAAATAGATGTTGAGTGTAATAGCATAATATAGTAATTAATTTTGCTCATTTACAATGCTTATCAATCTGCTGGATCAGCTCTTTGATAAAGGAAATTGCTCTTATAAAAAATGTTCAGTCTATCATTATACTGCCAATTACACCAGTCTTGTCAAAAAATGCACATTTTTTGAAAGATAAGCACAGATGAATTACGTATGCTGATCATGCAGCCTGCTAATCACTTTGTTGTTCAATTCAGTTGTTCTGAATTCAGTTCAGTGAACACTGTTCCGTTCAGTGAAATCGGTTGCTGACTGGACCTCCGTCTTCAGGTGGTGCATTTTGTATTTTACATCGGCAGTATTCAAGCACAGTGAGATAAATGAGAACAGCAGAGCTCTTGTGCATTTCAATCTTCCTTGTTTGTAAACTATGGACAGGAAATGCAATCAAGGGTAATTAACACGG
>JAOYMR010000003.1:13574171-13587403 GCA_025802075.1 Tenebrosternarchus preto | reverse complement strand
ATGTACTCTGTGTTACTGTATCCAGTAATCACAGAGATGTACAAATGTACTCTGTGTTACTGTATCCAGTAATCACATCTTGACAGAATGGAACACTCTTTAGTCCTTTGAAACATTGAAAAGGTCTGTAAAAAAAAAAAAAAAAAGCCAACATTTGTAAAGTCACTAAGTATGAGCACTTGGATTGAAGTGGACTCGAGAGAAATAGAGCACCAGTGAACGTGGTGTAGTCTCCTCTTCTGAAGGACCATTTTCCTCTTTCCCAATTTCTGTCCTTCTTTTCTTCAGGCACAAAAACCCACATGAGGAAGCATGGTGTCAAACTTTTGACACAAATCCTTGTGAGAGTCATTTGGGAACGGCTGGCCAAGGGATGCATTTTGTGGCTTAGATCCTGAGGAGGTTCAACAGACAGACCGAATCACGTACAGTCCATGAATCCACACCTTCACACTGGATTGGACATACCGCTGTGAGAACCTTCCAGACATTCTGTATGCCCACTGCGCGGTTCACGGCAAAGCTGACATTTTCACTGGTACATCAAAGGTATACATTTCTCTGTTTCAGCTTCTGGCCAGGAAGCAAGACACTTCTCCGGATCACTTTTCCGGAGGATTCATCCATACTTGCTGTTTGTGCCATGTTTATCAGCTGGCTGCACAAAGCCTGGCTGTTACCATGGCCCAGTGTTAACCCACTTGCTTTTGGCCATTTGTGTATATCTGTCCGGAGAGCAGTCGCAAACTGTGGGAGAGCCAGAGGGCCTGCCCTGTCCTTAAAGTTTTAAATTTCCTCACATAACTCACAGAGGGCATAATTACTTTCCTGTCTTTCTCTCTCGATCTCTTCTTGTGCTCTGCTTCCATTAACTGAAGCTGCTTTGTACGTGCAGGAAGGTGAGGGACGATCTCAGTGGGCACAGCAGGTCATTTGAAGCTCGAATGGCTGCTGGAAGGACAGGAGAGGAAGAGGAAGAAAAGGAGAAGGAGAAGAAGGGTGCAGTAACTGAATATAAGGTTACAGTGAATATAGGTTACAGTGAATATAGGTTACAGTGGCTCCTGGGGGTGGTGGCCCCCGGTTTATCAAATATTTGAGCGTTGGCTTTGGCGAGACAAACACTTAAATGGGTTTCAAAAACAACAGCACAGCAGCAGTGTGTGACCTTCTTAAAGTAAGACCATCCTTATTTCATGGTTCTTGTTACCAGGTGAGGTAGCCTCACACATCGGGGAAGGTGTGGTTGTGCTGACGTAGCATAGCTTTTAATGTTCCATCCTGAAAGATGGGCGGGGAACCACCTGGCAGCTGGGCGTCAAACACACGAGGCTTTAACACTGGATCATTGGCTTGCGAAGCGCCCTGCTTGGCACGTGAAGTCCTGGAGCTCCATACACTGCACCACACAAAGAGCAGGGTGTGGGTGGGCAAGTGAAAGAGGCACTGTCCTGCGGAGCTCCAGCTTCTCTCCCTCCCTTCCTCCCTCCCTCGTTCTGTCTCCCCGTCAGCCTCCTGTGAACTCCGGCTGAAGTGGCACAGAGCCTGTCTGGCGCTTGCTCCAGTGCCAAGGACCCTGCCTGGTGGTGGTGGTGGTGATGGTTTAACATGCAGAAGGAGACGGGCCAAGCATGCGGCAGGACAGTGCCACCCGAGCACGTGGCAGGACAGCCATGTGTTCTCGTCGGCTGTGCCACGCGGGCACCGTTGCTCGGCGGCGTGAGCCTCGGTGGTAGGACACGCTCTTTCATCCCATCACTTAATGCCAAGGTTTCACGGCAGCTCGACACTCTAATGGCTTTCCTGCACTCGGCCGTTGTTCGGAGGCTTTCACACGCTGTCACGGCTGTCTGGTGTGGCAAAGAATAAAAGGTAGCCTATGTGAAAGGCACTCAGCCCGCACTAAGTTCCATCCATGTACCGACAATTGTGGAACAGCATGTTTTTCCAATATGTAGACAAATGTACTGTAATATTCCACAACATATAGGATTTCTGATCCAGCATTGCCTTTGTTGCTTTGCTCTGCGTTCAGCCCTGTCCTCCCTCTGCCCACATAAACCCTCACCTCCTCACACATGCCTTTCCATGCTGGAACCAGGGCAGATATTAGTGTGCTGTCAGTTTTCCGTACGCCTTCACAGTTTCTTCCTCTTTTCCTCTCCAGCGCTTGCCTTCGTGGTCTCAGTCTCTCAGCTTGGTCCATCGCTCCATATGGGAATCCCACCGCCGTACTCGCGTGATTTCGTGCTGTGTCTGCTGACAGCAAACACAGCCCTGACCTTCTGACACAGCCCTGACCTCCGGCCCCTCCATGCCTGTGACCAGCAGCGGTGATTGACATTGGCGTGTGGAGCCAAGCTACCAGAATGGCTTCACCTTCGACCACTGTAACGGCGAAGAACAATTTTGCGTTGCACGCACAAGCGTTACCATACGTCCGTCCCCCTACACCCTACAGCCTGCCAGGCTCCGAGTAAACAATGTCAAGCGGCTGTCCCCGAGAAGCACGGCCCCCTGCCCGATTTGGCCCCAGCTTCACTCCTGCAGTGTCGGCTCAAACAGCAGATGAAGGGTGGATAAAGTGATTGACGTCGGGCTCCAGTGCCAGGGGCCCCTGCCACGTTCCAGTCAGTGCTTTCAGGAGATGCCAGCAAGTCCTAGACCACTGCCAAGAACATTAATAGGGAGGCTCATCCATGTGAGATACAAAAACCTGGGAGCAATGCTTCTATATTTACGATGATATGCCTTGCCAGATTTCATGTCCAGCAAAGCATAAAATAGATGCTGCTGTGGAGTTTTCCTTGCGCTGAATTAATAGCAACGCCTGGTGTGGGTCGGTACAGTCCAGCCTCAAGTCTGCAGTGTGTAAGAGAGGGAAAGTCAATGGAGAAGTATCACCTCAGAAAGTGATGAACCATATATACAGTGTCTTGACCAACCGGCAGCCAACGACCCCAGTGCTGAGAGGTGGGTTTCCTTTATTCCTGACCTGTCACCACTTAATGCAAATCGACATGTCAGCGAGGTGATGTATGGAGACTGCAGCGCAGTTTGAGTGATTAACTGTCAGTATCAACTCCTCCCTGCCCCCTCCACACCTCCCTCCCTTCATCAGCACTCCCCCAGCCAAGCATGACCTCATAAAACCACTCAACCTCGAAGCTTCATTAAAAAAATTATTAATTTGCCACTCCCACCCTTCAGTAAGAAGAAGATGAAGACAATGGGATAATGCACAGAGACGATTTATTTTGGATGTTTCTAGAAACATCCTCAGCAGAAGTGACTTTTTCTCGTGTTTTATGGGCCGATAAGTAAATGGAGTTTTTTTGATGAGTCATTTAAGTAGAGTGCTGTGTAAGTGCCTGACTCTGAATTGGATTTTCATGTCTAATTGAACAGCACTGATGATACTGATGAATAACCTGTAAGTAAAAAGAGATACGGGTTACAATGGATTTTTAACAGGCCTTCTGCAGTTGTTCGTTATGGTCTTTGAGAGCTTATTCTTCATTTATGAAAACCTGGCACACAGTGCAGTTATTGGGCTGCTACACATTTAGGTGCAGCTTTTTCATCTTTGCCTGAGTGTTGCCAGTCATTTTCACAAAAGGGAGTCACTCTTGCATAATCCTGATAATGATTATGTGATCATCAGTGATCATGCATGGTACATGGTGTCCAGGAAGGTTATGGATTCAACAATCAGCAGGGTGGTTGTCCTGCAATTTCCTTCAGACAAACTGTCACAGATTATGAGCTACGGCTTTTAAGGAGGATTTATTTCCTATTACAAAACTGAGGAATATCTCAACGCCTGGCACTTAACATCGATTGCGATCATTACACTCTACGAATGCAATCACCACAATTTAGACTAATTAAATGGGTGCTGGAAATGTTTGGTCTGCTACTTAATTGTCTTTCCTACAGTCTGGCTGTGAAACGGAACATGACGAGACATCGTGTTTAACACGCTCGGCTGCCGTGGACGTTAACCCCACTGTCCGGTGAAGCCTACACCACCCACCAGTCTCCACCCCCGAGAACAAGCCTGTATCTCCACTAACCATCCCACTGCCAGTGTGTCACTGTGGTAAATGAGCAGAAGGCCAGTTGTGCTGTCACACATCTCTCCCCTCGTGGGTTTCTCCTTGAGCTGTGGACTGACATCCTCATGCCCCACTTTGCTTGTCTTGAAGCGACGGATCTGACATTAGCATCGACCTGCCCCCACAAGGATCTGTACTTTCTGACAGGCATGTTCCAACAGACTGGCCAAACTGCTCTCAAAGGTTCTTTTAAAGCTCCCTTTAAGGCGTGTGTTTTTGGTCCTTGGCAAGTCCCTACGGACGGAGCGGCTGAAGCGCAAGCTGGCACCGACCCTGGGCGACGCTACAACCCCTCACCCCATGGACCGTCATGCAAGAACTCGGCCGGGCGGTACACTGCTGCCGTCTCCTGGGTAATTTGATTCCAGGGTTGCAACTGTTCTCTCCCCAGTGGCGCTTGACATGGGGTAATGAAATTAATCTCTATTATCCTCCCAGCCAGTCAAGGCGGGGCTGCACTCTGTGGCAGCCAAGGCAGATGGAAACAAACACACAAGTAAAGTAAGTCAGCAGTTCTTGGCATGAGCACCGCAAGGCTACGCCGAGCGCCACACTCGAACGTGTCGAGTTGTTCCAAATTCATTCCCACTGCCAAAAGACATGATGCTTCATAGGAGTAACCAATCAGTCAGAGCTGTCAGCTTCTAAGAGTTCTGATCTGAATGAGTGGCGTGGGGCAGTATGTTTTCAATCTGCAGGAAGATATGAATGGAAAATAAAAGCCACTTGTGGTTTAGGGAAGCCTTTGGCAAACCAAGTTCACTTTTTAGTTAAGGCACACCGAGTGCCATCATTTGAAACTTCCTCTAGGCACATCATTATGCACATCTATTGTGTGCAGAAGCACCACCAAAAAAAGAGAGAGTCGCCTTATCTAGACATGCACCCACTAATCAGCGGCAAAAGAAACGAAATTTCCATTTTGCCCCCAAGAGCTTTCATTTGCAGAGTCAACTTTGAGCACAGCCATATAATAATAATAAAAAAAATATGAGTGTGGGAGGCTCAAACAGCGAAGCCAGATAGGACCGAACAAATGCTTCGCAGCCTGCCAACAGCTGATACTGTAAATAAATGAACAAGGCCACACTAAGCTAGGGCTTACCGGTCCAGCACTGGCGGAGCAGACTGGCAATGTCAGCTCATGCAGAGCACTCCAAAGCTGTATTACAGGAGCAGGCTGAATGGAGCGCTCTGAACACCATCGGCCTCGTTCTCATTCGGCCCACGTCCCGCGCTGCCCGCACATTTTCTCCCTGTAATGCATCTCATGCCTCTTCGTGACAATGACGAGACTCCGCGCTGTCATGTTAGAAATGTCAGGAGGAAAAAGGGGGGGCTGTGTTTCCCGTCTCTGCTCCTGTTCTGTTCAAAACAGTACTTCTGTACGCACACACGCGTATTTACACAGTGGTGTCCAAACGAGCTGTTGGCAAAAAATAAATAAACACTGCTACCAGACACCTCTGCAAAAAGCATCCAAAGGGAGAGAAGCAGGGGAGTGATCTTCACCTCAAACAGTGGCCATGCTCTCCAGCTAACGGCCTAATGAGTGTAAGAGCAAGTGCAGAGGCAGTGAGGACTTTTCCATGCAACTTCCTCCGTGTGTATGGAGTAAAGATCAATGCTTTAGAAAAAGACACAATTCTGTTTCTTGAATACAATTATGTTTCCGCTTCATCCTCATACCGCAGGCCTTCACTCAGCCTGGTTGAATGGTGCTATTAATTAAGTGTTTTTGGTTTTTTTTTTTTTTTTTATGGAAGAATGCCTAGACCGGCACAAGCAGGAATCTCATACATTTGTTCCTTAATCCTCATCTCAGTGAGTTTAGTCACGGACGGTGAGGGATGCTTCCAGTCGGCAGGGTGACATGGAGGACACAGCCTAAACCAACTCAGTCTTCCAGAAGAGGGATGGGCAGGGATTTTGCAACAGTCCAGGTTTTGGCAAAGTCAAAGTGCCTCTGTTAGATCCTCCTTCCTCAGTGAGCTGAGCGTTGGTCCTGTCAATCGATGTGAGGAAGCACCAGAGCCACAATCAATGGCCCGTTTTTGGATGCCGTTTTTGATCAGACTCAGGGCATCTGCTGATTCGTAGCATATTATCAATGCATAGCATTTTATGAGAATTCCCAGGGAACCCCAAAGTATATTCTAAGAATTCCAAGGGACTCCACAGCAGATTCCAGGAATTCCCAAGGGACTCCACAGCAAGGCCATGTGGAGTTGGCACATCGGATTGGGAGACTGTGATGAAAAACTCCTGCATCAACTAATCACAGAAAGAATATATTTATCTCCCTCCCTTACTCACACAGTCACTTGTATTCATGGTTCTAATTGCCGGATCTTTCCGCACACATAATTGCACAGCTCTGCCTTAGAGGGTTTGAGTGCCACACTTCACACACAGGAGAGCAGCCATTATCATCTCACCCTAAGAATGAAAGCAAATCCAGAGCCAGACAGACACTTTAGCTGGAGAACACTGGATTTAGTGATCCCTGTTAGCTTGTTTTGCAAAATCGTCACTCTTCTCTTGCATATGGCACATCCCATCGGAGAGATGCTGAGCCACTGTGGTTGGCCACCTCGAGCAGACCTTCTTCCTGTGACCTCCACACGAGCCTTCCTCCCTCTGCACTCTGTGACCTCCACACGAGTCTCCCTCCCTCTGCATGCTTCTTCAAAGAGCACGACACACACACACCTTCACTCAGTTAGACGAAAGACCATTAATTCCCTCCTACCATGTCTGGCAGCCGTCACCCGCAAAAACGACAGACGGCAATCCAGCACTACCAGACCCGACACGCCGTCAGACCCGACACGCCGTCAGACCCGACACGCCGTCAGACCCAACACGCCGTCAGAGACCTCATCATTGTCACAGTCGAGGCTCAGACAAATGGCGTTTTCCACAAATCTAAAGCATAAAGGGATGAGAGAGGGGTGGATGAGGAGGGAGGGGGGATAGGGAGAGGGGTGGATGAGAAGGGAGGGGGGATAGGGAGAGGGGTGGATGAGAAGGTAGGGGGGATAGGGAGAGGGGTGGATGAGAAGGTAGGGAGCCCTGGGAGGCCCCAACCCAGAGCATGTCGTCACCTTCTGACCTTGGCGACTGACACACAACGTGCAGAAATCAAAGAGACATTCAGCCAATTTATAAGTACAAACACAAATTAAAACAGAACCAGAAACAGTTACAAAATAAAACAATACAGAGGCATAGAAATTCCTTCACCTCCTAAAAAAGAATCACACAAGTTATTCGCTTTACTCTACCGGTTTAATCCCATCTTACCTTTAACATACTGCTCTTCATTCAAAACTCAAGTTTATTTCAACCCCCAGTGCCTGGCTACAGCAGCATGGATATGGGTTTCTAGTACTTGGTTCTTGGTTCCATCCACTGGCGACAGATCTTCACCCTGGGGAAAATTCTGTAACCTTTTCACAGTCGGCAGGACTAGGCCTTTCGGTCTCAGGCATTTTGGACCAAATACCTTTTCCACAGAGAGAATTCAACTGTGATATTAAAAAAGAGCAAGTGGATAGGGAAGCTGTGTGACCTGCCCTCTAGCTAACGGACCTGACCCTCCTACATACCCAGCATGTGCTTTTAGATCAGCACTTTACACACGTGTGTGGAGGCAGGTGGCACTCACAAGCACGCACACACACAAGCACGCACACTCACAAGCACACACACACACACACACACACACACAGACGTCCTGGATTGCTCTACATTGTTTAGGGTTCTAAACAATAGTTCTTAAAATCATACTGGATTTTAGATTTAATCGATGCCTAGATTTTAATCTGCATGTACTGCATCTTTCTGTGAGAATTTTTTTTGAGAAATTATGTAAATTTTGTAGCTTTTTAAAATCATGTTCTATTAATTGCTTCAAACTAAATTATTCTCATTTCCATAAAACCATAGTGTCATTTACATAGTGTGATTAGCATACATAACAGTGATCAAAGCTAAAAGCAGTACTGCCCAAACTGGAGAAACCCTCTCCATGTTAACCATAAATGTCAATAAAAGTTAACATTTTATTTAAAAAAAACCACACTGATAAGCTGCAAATCCACAAGACTGTGAAGAGGAACAGGAAGTTCTTTCAAGCACTGTGATTTTTCGCACACAGTCATGTGCTCCCGACCTCAGATTCTGAAGTGTGTGTGTGTGTGTGTGTGTGTGTGTGTGTGCTCACACAGACCTGCGCAGGATGACGGCGGGTTTCATGGGCATGGCTGTGGCCATCATCCTGTTCGGCTGGATCGTGGGCATGCTGGGATGCTGCTGGGATCGTGGCCTCATGCAGTATGTGGCAGGCCTCCTCTTCCTCATGGGTGGTGAGTGCAGTA
Source organism: Tenebrosternarchus preto (assembly GCA_025802075.1). NCBI lineage: Eukaryota > Metazoa > Chordata > Actinopteri > Gymnotiformes > Apteronotidae > Tenebrosternarchus > Tenebrosternarchus preto. The sequence goes on along the minus strand of JAOYMR010000003.1, from coordinate 13,578,903 downwards.
ACTCGAACACGCACTCACGCACGCACGCACGCACGCACGCACACCCACCCACCAGCTAGCACACTGCTCTTCACAAGCTACTAACTGTTACCTCTATCTGTGGGATGGTGGTGTAAGGTGTAATCACTGCATAAACTTGGTTTCATATGCACTGTAAAGAATCTTTCGAGCTACATACAATATTGCGCTGCCAGTCCTAGCACGTCAAACAGTAAGCCACCATTTATAGTGACAACATCTCAGTATATTTAGAAAAGAGAACACTTATGCACACAATGGTGTAAAGTCTCACCTCGTTCTGGTTGTTAAGTGTTTAAATTTCCTCCCTTATTCATAATGAAACTGTGTTCAAGACATTTTTCGCCTGTCGCCCATTGAAGCATTTTAATTGCAGATTAGAGTGGTGAACGGCGTGGGCGGCCACTGCCGTCAATTTCACATTCTTTTAAGTTGACAGCGTTCAGGCACATCTCGCTCCTTCACCAGGCTCGTCGGCGCTTCCAGAGGGACGCGCTCGTTACGTCAGGCTGCCTCTCCCGCATGCAACTTGCAGGTCTGGCTGCTCCGAGAAAGAGCAAAACGCAATTAAGATGCTCCGGATTAATGCAGCGCCTTGCTCTTGAATAATGAGAAGGCAATTAAAAAGCCAATTAAGATGCTAAGTCATAAAAGCAGAAGGAGCACTGAGGGTCAGATTACAGACAGGCTGAGCTCTAGTTAGATACTTGCTTAGTCACACCACGTGGAAAATGAGTCCTCAATTAGAGGTGGGGTCCTTTCTCCCCTAATGTGTGACAACGGTGTTATCTGTGAACCCAGCAAGCTGAACAGATTTCGTGTGTAGGACGTGGTTTGAATGCACCTTTCATAGAGGCTTGAATCATCAAGGAAAAGCATGGTATGCTAAAAGAATAACAGTTGTTATAAATTATCTCTCTTGAACTATTTGTGTTCTCTCTTGTTCTGTGATCTTTTCAGGCACGTTCTGCATCATCTCGCTGTGCACCTGCGTAGCAGGAATCAACTTTGAGCTGTCCCGCTACCCGCGCTACCTTTACGGTCTCCCAGACGACATCAGCCACGGTTACGGCTGGTCAATGTTCTGTGCCTGGGGTGGTCTGGGCCTGTCGCTAATCGCTGGCTTCTTCTGCACTCTGGCACCTTCCGTGCAACCTCTCTCTCGCTCCACCTGCCCCAAGTCTCGGCAAGAAAATGGCACAGTGTGTTAGACGCCTCCCAGACACGTCTCCCACGAAGCCTCCGTGGTGAGCAAGGAACATATATATAAGACATATGATTATCAAAACTATGCGCCCATTTAGAGTCATTTCTAATCTCACCAACCAGGCCACAGACGCCATTTTTGTGTGACTTTGCAAATGAGTGTCTTGATCGTTCAAAGAAAAATAAAATGAAGATTAAACTTAAAAATGTACTACTATAAGCCAATATGTTCGTGAACTTCGCCATTACCGAGATGCCGAAGTGGGGACAGAACAATTTTCCCTTCCATGATTATAACCATTTGGCCACTAGAACTTGGGAGGAAGGAATGGTGACTGAAACATGTTCATCAGTACAGCAGCATGGGAAGGTGTGCAACCGACGTTCCTTGATGTTTTCTTGTCGTCTCCATATTGATAAAAATCGGTGCTTTGGGACTGAAAAATGTGTTTGTTAGGTTTTTTTTTTTTTGTGAACTCAAAAAGCACCAGAAACGACCATGGAATGGGGACAGTGCCAATGTGAAGTTGGCAAGTCATGGTGATGGACTATATGTGGACAGGAACATAAATGTTTCTTGTGAAATGAGCACCGAGTTCTGCAATTCCAAAATGAGTGAGATAAACTGGTTCTGTTATGTATGAAGTGTCAAAAGCAACAAAGGACACTGGAGAAAACCGCATGACCTTCAGGGTGCAGCTACAGTGCAGTATGACTTGATATTTCTGAGAGAACATTTGGAAGAATGGGACCGATCTACTGGTGCCAGAATCTCTAAACTGCTGTACACTGTAAAACTGTAAAGAAAATTCCAGAAAAAAAAAAATAACAATGAGGATAGATTTTGGATCATTTACTTTATCCATGGGGAGCTCTATTCATCCATCCTGAAATAGGATCAAACATTTTTAACATTGTGGTTCACATTTTTTCTGTGTGGTTTTGTTTTCTAATACTGAAAATCATCATGAATGAATGCGTGTGCATGTCTGTCCTCTCATAGATAAATCTTTGTGTGGCAGGTTGGATGTTTAAGACCTATATATAAAAAAAAAAAGAAAAAAAAAACAATACCGTCATAAAAAATAACAAACTTTAAACTCAAAACCTGCCTTGGGAGAACAGTAGGGAGGTTCTTTGATGAACAGAAAGCTACTAAAAATGAAAGTTTGCCATATGCTGTTTAGGAGAACTAAGCACAGAGTGTCTGGAAGTCACCCCTCCAGGCAGCACTGGCGGAAATGGAAAAGAGCCTCGGCATGGAGGCGTCGCTGCCTTGAGCTCGTCTGTGAGGTGGCACTTATTCCATTTGATAGGAACACATGCTGACTCTCTTCTGAGAGAGCCTGCAAGAACAGCGCTCATTTGAAGCTGGGCTCCTGTTCACTTATTGTGACGGCCCATACAGAAGGGGCTCTCTGGAAGGACGTGACGTTTTTGTGCTTGACGCTTTACGTGAGAGAGCAGGGATCGAGGAATTGTGGGAGGTCTGAGGGACACAAAAATGAAAAAAAGAGACAAAAAAAACTGCTTCAAAATGGAGGATAGGAGTTCCCATTAAATAAAAGCACAAGCTTAGTGCAATCAATGAAACCTGAAAACACTGCTGAGCTCTGATCCCACACTAAGGCGTGAAACTCACAATAATCTAAAAGCATTACTCCTGCCCCGGTCACAGCATTCGTTTTATAATCAGATGCTTCTCATTAATGTTCATGAATCTCCACTATCTTTTTTTGAGAACATTTCTAGTCTTGACAGAGACAAAGAGCACGTAGCAACTGGGTCGGCACAAATGAAAAAGCTCAAAAGAGACTGTGCTGTAGCCCTGTGGCCATCGGTCCTCGTCCAGGTCCTGGTGTATTCCTGTCCCACACGTTGTAGCAATCAACCTCCACGTCCAACTCCTCAGCTAATTACCACGCCCTTCAGAAGGACCATGTGGTAGAGGATGGAGAACAGCAAACAGGGCAGGACTGGTACACGAGCAAAAGGAAGAGATGCTGCCTAACCGTAGCCTGGCCTGCTGCTGCAGTAGTGGGTCACTGTTTGCGCATCTACAAATTCAGCTGCTCCTCCCTACCCAAACTCATGTGTATCTGCATAGCAGAAACGAAAACACTCCTCTCTCCCCAAAATCATCGAGACAGCAGGCCCGTTTGACGAAAGCGACCGCCTCAGTCACTGGGTCCAGTATTAAGGGGAGCACGTGCTGCCCTTCATCCATTTGCTCTCTGCAGTCTCGCTATTTGGGAAAGGAAAGGCTGTTCCTTGGAATGCTCGCTGATAATGCAATTGGCCATGAAATTACATTAGCTCAAATGGCTACACTTCAGCAGCCCCTCCACCCAGCAGTTTTCAGAAAATGGCATTACTAAAAATCTGCCTTATCTGACAGAAAACTCCAGTCCCACGTGGACAACAGTGTCCCCAATTAGTATATTTTCCCAACAAGAAGCACTGGGTCATGAGCACAGTAAATAAAGAAACAGTCTGCTCTCAGAGGCATCCTGCATTAAGCCCATCTGGCCTTATATAAGATAGGGTTCCTTGACACACTTAAGATGGAAAATATTTTAGTCTGCAAGGATTACGTAACCAGGCACAGATGTAAACGGGGTCAGCTGCTGTCTGCATGCAGTATTCGCCTCCTTTCCTTGCAGGTATAAAGTAGCCCAGAGGCGACAGGCCAGAACCACCACATCTGCCTTTCCATAGTAGTGCAGCGGTGATGGACATTGACAAATATTAAGAGAACGTGCGTCATTCATACCTCCGACTCCCCGCTTACATGCACTTACGTTGGAAAAAGGATCTGTATGAGAACAGATTGGACTGGTGTTCTTGAGTCAGGTGTTTGTGTTCAATGCCAAAGCACATTTCTGGTCCTTTAAGGTGGTTAACATCTCTTGCTGGGAGATTAGCTGAACAGCAATTACACCGCATTCCAAGACCTTAACATGTATCAGGGTGAAGAGGTGGATTTTGTCCAACCTTTTACGCATTGGGTCAGTAACCCAGGACAACGATGCCCAACGGGACACCACTGCATAACCAATTCTACAATATAAAAGGACAGAAACGGTGAAGTATTGGCATTCGACATAAATAGCAGCCGTCATTGATACAAGATTGGCAAAAGAAATCACATCATTTCCACATCAGATCCGAGTGTTTACATGAAAACAGCCAAACATTAGTATTATTTCATTTTTGTTTAATGGAAATTTGGGCATAAATATTTGAATGAGTGGGTATATATATATTTTTTCTCATATGATGTAAAATAGCAGAATCACAAGAACTACAAGTCTCATTTTTATGAGACAATTAAAAATCTAAAGATTTAGCAAATCTTTTTCATCAGTAATGTGTCTGTTACGTAAATCTAAAAATGTACAAAAGTAAAAAAAAAAAAAAAAAAAAAAAAAAAAAATACTGCAAATTTTAAAAATGTGTAATTTAAAACCAAAAAATAAAATAACATTGGTTGGTTTTTTTTTATGCC
>JAOYMR010000003.1:13563056-13574071 GCA_025802075.1 Tenebrosternarchus preto | reverse complement strand
TTTTCTTTCAAAATAAAAAACAAAATTTTTTTCCAAAATTTTTTAAACTTAACTTTTTTGTTTATTAAATAAAAAAATTTAAAAAAAAAAAAAAAAAAAAAAAAAAAAAAAAAAAAAAAAATCCTGCAAATGTTAAAACTGTGGAATGTAAAACCATAAAATAAAATCTCATTGGTGTGTTTATTTGTATGCCATGTTAAATTACCTTGCAACCTGAAGGAAAAATATATGCACACGCACACACACACACACACACACACGATGTTTCACATGCACTGTGGAGAAAAACCTTAGCCCAAACAATCTTTTTAGATCAGCATAAAACCAAGGTTAACTGATGTTGATTCCCATATTTACTGTACTTGGAGAACCATAAACCAGCGTACATCAAGGGGCAGAGGGACAACTTTGACCTCAGCTGGAAAGTAGATGGGTTGCTCTGTCTGCTCTGCAAATTAGGCAGAGGAACTAACAGGCCCATTTAAAGGGATGAAAAGCTCATGTTTGAGGCTTAATGAATTCTTCATGAAAGCATTAAAATTGGTGTGTGGTTCTGAATACCTACTGCCAATTAGAAAGGGCTAAGCTCTCGATTTGTGGTCTCGAAGGCCAAGAAGCTGCAGACCATCTCCTGATCCACAGATCTCAGCTCACATTTGATTACCTATTTATTGCACTTCAAGACATTACTTTGGCTCTAAAACGTGTCACAGAGGTAATTCTTCTCATGTCTCAAAAAGCGGGAAAATGAGTGAGTAAAGTATTCCAAATTGGAATTAAATTCCAACAGTAAGTTTGATCTATGCTAAACCCTGACGTAGTTCAAACACACGAGTGTGTGGTAACTTTATAAAGAGCATTTAGGCTACTGATGTCTTAGAAATTTATATTCATCATGGCATTTACCACCTAAAAGGGCAAAAAAATAGTTTAAAAAGTTTGTAGCAATGAGAGTACAATCACTCCCAACCAGCTCCAGCGTTTCTGTCTGTACAACATTTACCAAGTAAGTGTTTCGTTTGCGAAAAAAAGACAAATGAAAACTCTTTACAGCTTAGAATCTATGCTTAACCTCTAGGTGATCACCAAACCAGAAGCTGGGATAAATACTTATTAGAAGCAATTTCCAAAATACAAACATGCTTGTTGGTTAGAACACTCATACAGTAACTCCAGTCATTTCCGCAATATGAAGGCAGCAGCTGTGACTCGTGCCAAGGGTTGAGTGGTGGGAAAAGCCTAGCCCAAGGTCCTAATGCACTCTTGACATTAGCTGGGATCGGCTGTCTCCTCACTCACACAGCTAATTGCCCCACGCTGAAAGCATCTGAAGCCCAGCTCAGGAGGTTGGTAGCGACGCCCACTAGAACAAACAGGATAAAACCTCCGATCCATTTTTATTTTAAACACTCGTCAGTTTTAGACTCTGAAGAGGCTGAGAGCGAGATTTCATAAGGGATGAATGTGGAAACACAAACCAAACAAACACTGACGCAAGTGAGGAGGATGTGTGTGCGTGTACATGCAGACGTGTGCTTGAGGGTAGTGAGAACATCTGATAAACCTCTTGAATATGCGACGGCTGACGGTTGTTCTCTCCATCGCACTGGTGAATTAATGGGGCTCAGTATACGTAAAGGCTAGCACTGCTGGCCTGGAAAGCCTTCATCAGACATTTTAAATGTGTCGTTTCACAATCAGCCAGTGAGAAGAGAGGTGTGTGCTTTGCAAGGATTCAAGGATGGGGGGAGGGAAAAAGCTCAACACCAGCTTCATAATTTCTCTTTTATTTAAGATTGTTTTCTTCCAGACCTGCAGAGAGGTACAATTCCTTTAACTCCTCATTTTAAACTTTCATATTGTTTAGCATCAAGTAAAACCCATAGTTAAACTGTAGTTTGTTTTTCCCCCTTGAAATTTCAATTCAAATCATTTTCTCTTGAATACTGTTGAGTACCAAACAGTTGGCAAGAACCTACACAGCTGGATACAGGATTAAGACCATTAAAAGAAGATGAAACTGTGTAATGGGAGGGGAGAGTTGATTGTTACATGGTCCTCAGCTTTGATCGAATGTTTGATGTCTACCAGCACTGCTACCCCAGCTTCCAACACCTCATCTGTGGAACCATCTCATCACTTTGCTCAGACAGTTGAGTGGGAGATGCACAAGTAACATGGTCGTTCTTCAATACTCCCAGACAGTCTTAACTAGCCTTTAAAACATTAGTCAGGTTTTTTTTTTTTTCATATTGAATAAAAACAGTTATTTTCTCTAGCACATCAATCAAAACTTGTACCCATGATTCGTTTGCTTCTGTCGTGACACCCACCAGTTCAAAGAACATAAAATTAAGCGCTTTCCTCGCTGATGCTACAAGCAGAAGAAAAAAAACAACAAAAAAAAAACCACGATGGCTTTGTTTGTATCATGCGTCATCTCAAAACAAGTCCCCTATCAGAGTGTGCATACAGCAGACCCAGCAATACTGCCTATAGCCCGTCATTGTTTCCTGAGGGAATCTAACCCAAATAGCACACACTGCACTTTCTGCATGTCCTCTTCGGGTACGAGCAGCTATTAAAGACACCACACAGTGGGGTCCTACCTGCTGCACCTACCTTTCGCTTGAAGGGATTTTACAGTTTCCCTGCTCTTCAAAAGTGAGGCATCTGTCATATTTGCAAGGCACCACCCTCTGATACAGAGGTTAAGTGCAGTGTTGCAATTAGAAAGCTTCCCTGAACTATCCAGTACCAGTAATATTGATGGGAAATACACTTCCCAAAAGGCTGGGTGGTTCAGGGCAGCATCTATTCGATTTTATATGAAAGGCTTGGCTCATAAGAGCCATGAGCACATTCTGAGAGGGGAACACACTTGGAACCCCTACAAAGCCTTTCATCTGCAAGCAGGTAAACAGAACAATGTCAAAGGCCAAGACTATTCCTGCTTTTTTCGTTGTCTCTCCATTAAACCTCTAAGGCAGAAGGCCAAGTATTTTTTTTTTTTTTTGAAGGGTGGTGGTGGGGGTTTAAAAGAGGTTAGGGTGGCAAAGAGGATTTTTCTTGATGTTGACTTGCTTTGAATGGCATGGCCTTAAAGATTTGTGGAAAGCAGCATATTCTCTGTGCAGGCAGGTGTTAAATGGGTACTAATATTTTTGGTATAGCATTTAAAGGCAAAACTACTTGTTTCAGCACAAGCTGCTCCACTGCTTCAGTGGAGTCTTCTCTGGTACTCTTATCCATTCTCAACACTTTCATTTCCATACAACACATTTCACTGGAATTTAATAATCACTCAAAGTTTTTCCCCCTAAAAATCGCCAAATGATTAAATCTCTTGTTAACTATGATGTGTTAAGAGAACTTTGTTACTTATGAACACACAGGCCTGGAATGCTGGGATAGAGCACCTGGTGAACACAAAGACTGAACCGAGAAGATCCGAAACCAAGAAACACATGAAATGAGTCAGGAAGAACAACATAAAAGAATACATAATCTTATTTTTGTTAATAGCTTTGTATTTTGTATTGATTCGGCTTGCTGTGTTTGTTGGGCGTTTTCAGAGTAAAGGAAGGGGTGTTAGTTTCACATTTCCTAGTGGCGGTCCATTGCAGCACTCTGGAGCAGGTCTGTGGGGGCTTGGGGTGAAGGTCTGAAGGCTGTCTGGAACCCTGGTGGAGGCGAGTGGAACTGGCTGGTAGGGTTGACTGAGGGAGGGGGAGGGTAAGGGGCCCAGCTGGCTCTGTGGATGGGGACCTGGGGCCCAAAGGATGTGCTGTGTGGGGGCTGGGGGGGCACTGTGGAGCCAGGAGGGACGTCCATCTCTGTGAGGGCCTGCAGGGACTTAAGCCAGTGTGGAGGATTGTCGTCCTGAAGAGAGTCCAGACTGTTGCCTGAGGATGCTGGGATACCTGTGGCACAAAGGTGAACAGCAAGTCAGTTAAGTGGTTCATGTTTAAATGAGTTGGTGTCCAGTTTCTTCTCAAGACCTCTTAGAATGCAAGGTACCAGGCACTCATACCAAGGTGCTATTAAGGGATTAATTACCATGGAAACAGGACGTTTCTAGATATCTTTATATTACGTTTAAGGAAGTTGAAAATGTTCCCGGCTCGAAGGTTTCGCTGCAAGTCATTAATTTCAAACCTCCTGGAGATGACGGATGTCGGCCGACAGCCACACCACCAACACCCCAGACGTGACTTCCATGCACATCAACCTCAGTTAGCTGCTGCCATTCTAGCCCATCCTCCAGGTTTGTGACAGCAAGCGGAATCAACTCGCTTAAATCAATGCCTACTCAGCATAGATCTTACACTTGAAACGAGCCCCTACCTTGGATCAGAAAGGTACCTTCACGATATCCTCTCTGAAGCACAGATGAAAACAGACTCAAGATGGCAGAGATTCTAATAGCTTTTCTAGAACACTCTCGCGCTAGCCACAGGGTCTCCTTTGAGGACCAATAATGCTGGGGTGGTATTACATTCCACAGGAGCATTGCCAGCTTCAGTTCTCTTGGCTGCATTTGGACACCGTGTGGTCCGTTTAAAACTCGCAAGAAGGAAAATTAATCTAGAACAGGTGTCCTCCTCTGTGACCCACATGACACTGTTACGTCGATGACATTTTTAGTGAAAAGGTTACAGAAAAAAAAACCCCAAACAAACAGCTAAATGTATTATTTATTTCTGTTTCCTTGCAAGGCCATTTTAATGCACAATTTGTTTAAAGAACAGGCTAAATAACAACTGTTATATAAAATGTCAGCCCATGCCCCTGTTGCAGGACAACAGTGTTTGAGAGCAGAGATCAGTGTAAAAGCAGTGCCTGATCAAAACGCTCAAGTGCGACAGTGTGAATCTGGAAAGACACAGGTTCGCTTGTCCTTCTCTTCATGACTGAACAAACTCCTGCGAACTCTAGGCCTAAGCATCGCCCACAATCTCATCCACACATGCAAACACAATAGAGCCGGGACTGGCCACGCCTGCCATGCACAGAAACACTACAGGTGGCAGCAATATCCATCTTGAAATAAAAAGGCTTTAAGTTTGTGCATTTTTTTAAACTAACCAACTGCTTGCCGTTGGTTTACTAAATGGTTTTCAAATGCCATCTGAAGCTTAAGCATTATAGTCATTAGGAATTATTCTCATCCGATAAATTAGCTAGACTGCATCTCGTCTTATCTACTCTTGGTCCCTTGCCTGCGCCTCTGGAGGTGGTTCACCTGTGATGATGGCTGGATCCATCCAGCTGGCCGTGCCGTCCCAGCTCAGGCTGTGCGTGATGCCCCCTGTGTGGTTCACACTGCACGAGGACGAGGAGGAGGACGAGGACGAGGAGGAGGACGAGGACGACGAGGAGTTGGGCAGGCCGCCAAAATTGATGTTGATGTTGGGTAAAAGCGCTCGGAGGCCGTCCTGCCACTCCTTAACGTTTATACTCTCTACTGAACTGCAGTTTTCTGCAAAAAGGTGAAGACGAGCAGACATGGAAGAGCGCATGAGGAGAGGATATAGGGCGGAGCACAGGTCCATTCACTCCAGAACAGAGTTGCTCATATAAAAATCAATACTGTGTGGCTGCTCATTTTTATAAGCAAGCAAACGCACTACTGCAATAAAGAACACCACCACCACAGTTCTCAGCCAGGACAGGTCAGAACGAGCCTATTCTCATCAAGAACGAATGCGCACGAAAGGTGCGTGTCCCGCAAAACCAGCACTGGTAGGCTAGTTGGACAGCGCTGTGAGAACATGTCCTCAAACTGTAAAAGGACCAACAGAGCCCACCAGCAGAAGCTATACACCTGAAACCTTCTCTTACATTGAACCAGTATAAACCATGGCTGCATGAATATTAGTATAAACTGATGAACACTGCATGAATGCCCAGTCGAAGAACTCTCAGCGTCAAAGCCTAGTGACTAAGTCAAGCCTAGTGACTAAGTCAAGCCTAGTGGAGTACTTTAAAGTTTAAAGATGAAGCACCAATAATGCCAACATGTTCAGCAGTCAAAATGCTTTTGTTAGCTTATGTTTTCCACTGAAAGTAATGATGTTAAGCTCAATAAATCAAATCTCATTTCAGGATTTTTGAATAATGTAGAGGCTGCTTTTAATCAAGGAAGAGACATAAAAAATGACCAATTATTAGCATAGAGAACAGCCAGTTAATGAAGCAGAGCCACCAACTGCCTGCACCCAGGGAAGGGGATTTTATGATACATAAAGTCCTCTTTTAATTAATTATGTCTAATGGACAGGCTGCTGTGTAGGTCACCAAGTGTGAATGGTTTTGTCAGAGAGAAATAATTTGCATAAGACCCTCTCAAATGACCCTGAACTAAAAGGCCAGAGGCTCGATCACACTGATAAGGGCAGAGGTGAGACTGTCCCTACAGTAGCAAAATTGTTGCATTTTAAACACACACCTGAAAGCTTCTCAAACTGTCATTAGAACAGGTCGTTTTCATTAAAAGCACAGCAATTTGTGAAATTTGCGTTTACATGTTTATTGGCTTTGATTTAAATGATTTATAACTACTAATAAAATTCAATCATGTTTCTAAAAATGCTAAAAAAATCTAAAAAAGTTTGCAGTGTCAGATTGACCCCACTTGTGTGTAATGGTTAAAAACTGCCTGGGCAGGCAGCCTAGAATGAAAAGGTAGTGAAAAAGTGAACGCCTCAGCATTACCACTGAATCTCCCCCCAAAACAACCCTTTTCATCCGAATGTTCTTCTAAGTGGTGAGCAATAACACAATCACCCCGTCTGGCCATTTGCATGCACAGATAAACAAGTGGTGTGATGTTTAATTCATGTGAATGGGATGATGGATGGACTTAGAAAGCCTACTCCAAGTTTAGAAGCCAAAAATGTTCCAGTGTGCCTGTAGGAATCGAGCGTTCGATCCCGCAGGATCCTTCCAATATTCCCATTTTTGAGGAGGGTCCACTTGCCAGCGCCGGGTTCTGCTTCGCTGTAATTGCCTTGCGCTCCCTCAATTTCTGTAGTTTGAAGCGTGTTGACTTCAAAGAGCTAAATTGCTGGTGGCTTCAAAGTGAAGCTAGAAATACTGTGAGATAATCTAATTTGATCTCTGCTACCCACTTCAAGCGGCACCGTCAACCAACACATTTGTTCTGCTGCCAAGATTTTCTCCCGTTTCCATTACTACGAGTGGCTATGTAAGCAACTCAGGTTCACAGATTTATTAATATCATCATGGAAGAGAAAACAGAGACTGGATGGTGTAAAATAAATCTCTATGATATCAGGATATTATGCCTTTTGCCTTCTCCAAGGTGGTGACCATGAGAGGCATTATAACGAGGGAAAAAAAAAAAGAAAAAAAAAAAAGATGACCACTTCTGTGGTCAGTGACAGGAAACACCAACACCAAAGTATATTAGAACAAGTTTATATTCACTGAAGTTTCCATTCATTCACTTGGAATAAAGGCAGGCATTTTAACAAACGGCATTAACAAATGTGATGCCCTAAAGGTGGCAGCAGTGAATTAAGTGGATCACCACTGGTTCACATATGTCTTGGAGCTAGTCTGAAAGAAAACGCAAACATCGTTAAGCAAGGTGAATTAGTCAAAGATTTATATGAATTAAGTACTATGGCTGCACAGAAGATCTGGGGACAGGAAAGTCTTCTCTGGGAACTCTGCCACATATTCAATATGCCTTCAGAAACAAGTTTTAAATGCTCAGCACCTCAGATTTAGCATGAACTCACTCCTGCCAATGTATTAAATTAAAGCATCTTCTCTATAGGGAGGTCATGGCTTTCGATGTACTTTCCTGTGTCTCATTGAAAAGAAGAATATGGACAGGCGTCTATACAGCTGGATCTCTCTCACACAGAGACGCACACAAACTAAATGAATGACTAAAGAATTACATTTTATACAACATTTTTGTTAAGAAAAGCAAATATTCACCGTTTAGGCTTTATACATGAATTTCTGGTTCGTACAAAATGGTATGTTCTTTGATGGCATCTTTGAATTAATAAGGTAATTATGGCCTTGATTGGGGGAGGTTGGGGGCTTCAGTTATTCCATGTAGAAAACATGTCATACGTCTCAGTGTTGAACCAAGCCCTGTGTACGTGAACCGGGTTGTGGTGATAACCACATGGAACAACAAGCACAGGAGAAGAGCTTTGCATCAATGACCATGGGTGTCCTTGCTGATCTTTTGGCTTTAAACATGGAGCTTCAGTACTGGTTTGCGGTATTTCAGATTTGATTCTGAAGTGTTGCTAGATATGGGGTCAGGCTAGGGCTTGAATAAAATGTAGCGCTGTGCTCTCTGCTCAGTGAGGCAGTTTCTCTACTGCAGAATAGTCCAACTCAGCAGAGGCTGGGAATTCAGGCAGCATCCTGCCTAAAAGGTCTAAATAAGTACTTCAAGACTTTAACACATGGTAATAAGATGAGAACTATACGAGCATATGGTATTTGGATAACGCATGTGGTTAACAACCATTAATGAATGCAATACATATTGTTTAGAATCTAATGAAGGTTGCAGTTGCCACCCTCTAGAGATAGGAATACATAGGAATACACAGCAGTCAGATATAAAAATGTTAAACATTCAAGCCAACCTACTTTCCCTGCAGGATCAATAGAGTTCCATCTATCTGTGTGCTTAACAGAGATCATTCACTGAACAGCATTAACACCACTGGTAAAATAATATGCTTATAATGATCCTGTACCAGAGGGCTTGTTTGTAAAATGCCAGAGAAAAGTAATAGTGAATTAACTGAATGCAGTTAAATGATTATAGTACACTAGTTTTGTAACTAATGTGCTGAATCAAATTGATATATTATCCATTAAAAAATTGTAATATACATCTCACACACACACACACACACACACACACACACACACACACACAGCTATACATCAGTGTAGGGCACATCGGCATAAAGCACAACTGAGCCACGAGGGTCTTGAGAATTCAGTGGGATACACTGGGAGCTTTTCTCAAAAAGTTATGAAGAGAGAAGAGGTCGGCTAACAGCTAAAGTCTCTATTTCCAGAACTTATTTCCCTAGAGGTATTACACATTTCCATCAGTATGGAGTTTGATTACGATTAGATTTACCAGAATGTTCTTGCTGGGGACAACTGATGCAATCTACATGGACAACCTATATCCTAACACCAACAAAGTAACACACTGCCACCTAGTGAACTGTGAACATGAGAAATGAATTCAAGACATAAAATTCAGGTTGTTTTGTATTTTAAGCACATCCTGTTAATTAGTCTTACTAATGAATTTCCAAAGATTAGAAAAAGCAAATGTATGAAATTTCAGGATAATACCCCTAGAAGAAAAACATGTCAAAGCTCCCTGTAACAACAAACAACTTTACTCGTACTAGCCTTTAGAAAGCAGTGAGACCATAGAAATGCAGCTAAAATAACTTGATTTTATAGAATTTTTTTTTAACATGCACTCATGCTCAAAATCTTTCCAAACCTACCTGACCAAAAAAATTAATAGAATTATCCCCCAGTATGTACGCACTATCGTTCTGCAGCCTTACACTCACCTGTGATGGGGATTCCTCCTAGCCCTGTGCTGTGCTGCTGTGGCAAAGTCAAGTCCAAGAAGCTGTTGTGCTGTGTGGTGGGTGGAGCGGCCGGGGCGCCGTGGTCCCTGGGTGACGCCGCCCCTCGAGCCGTCATTGCCAGCCAGCTGTGGCGCGAGACCTGCGATTGGCCCGGAAAGCTGAACGAGCTGAAGACGGCCCGCTGGGGGAGGTGCGCGAAGCCGCGTGGGGGCAATGCAGAGTTCGGTGGGAGGTGCGCGTGGGAGGAGACGATGGCCGCCTTGTTTGAGGGGGAACCGGCGAGGAGCGGGTTCTGTGCGTGCATGTGGGGCAGGCACGGCACCGGGGTCATGTGACCTACGGACAGCGAGGCCTTGTCCTGCACCGACAGCTCCTTCTCGATGAGGTCAGCCAGTGCCTTGCGGGTGATGTCGAAGGGGTCAAAGCCAAGGTCGTCCTCTTGCTGTTTGGTGGATGAACCGAAACCGAAGGCTGCTTGCCAGTCTGTGGAAGACGATACTGGTATGGTATCTGCCAAAGGAAAAAAAAAAAAAAACTTGGTCAATCATTTCTGTACAATTTATGAAGCTGGATCAGTAAACTCTGACACTTGGTCAGAAAAAAAACTACTGTGTTAAAACCAGTAAAAACACACCAGGGCTGTTCAGGACATCAGGCCAAGGAGAGCTCATATATCCTTTCTAAAAGGGCTTATTTACAGATTCATGAACACTGACTAATTACCGTCAGTTTGTCAAATATTAATTCAGTAAAGTTTTGTAACATTTTACAAAATAGTTAACTGTAGAAAATTTTTGGGTGGGTGGGAGGGTTGTTTTTTAAAAAAAATTAATTAATTGCATAAATGTATGACAATGTGGCATTAAATAAAAAGGAAGAAAAACTACAAAAAAAGGCAACCAATGTTATCGTCATTAAATAATAAAAAAAATGAAAAACTCAATATACATAAATGAAACATTAAATGCATACATTTAATAATTAAATGCAGCCATTTAATTATGTATATATTTATTTAAATAATTGCTCCCAGGAACATGAAACAAGCCCTGAAATTAAAACTGTCACCTTCACCCATCATCGGTAGGAATATGAGACTATTGAATACTGTCTGGTGATTAGCCAAGTGTTTCCAGTCGATCGATCATGTGTAACTCAAGGTGGTAAAACCACAGTTAAATTAAGTTTAAGAGTTAATAAGAAAAAAGTCGAAACAGCAACGATTTCTTTAAACAATGCATCTGGTGTTTTAGTAGCACTGAGGTCACCAAGAAGGTAGAAGTTCCAAGTATAACTGAAGCGGGTGCATCGAGCTTGGAGAAGGTGTTTGTCTCGTCTGATTAAGAGGCTTCAATGTGTTGCTGGAACCCAAGTATGGTCCACTAG
>JAOYMR010000003.1:13524385-13562956 GCA_025802075.1 Tenebrosternarchus preto | reverse complement strand
TCTTTAAACAATGCATCTGGTGTTTTAGTAGCACTGAGGTCACCAAGAAGGTAGAAGTTCCAAGTATAACTGAAGCGAGCTTGGAGAAGGTGTTTGTCTCGTCTGATTAAGAGGCTTCAATGTGTTGCTGGAACCCAAGTATGGTCCACTAGTTAACTTTAGATCAGCTAAACAGATGCAGTATACAAACTGCTACATAGTTTACATTCTACATACAAATCTTTTGTGTTCCAATAATCTTATCAAAATAAGCGAAGAAAAAGATGAGTTGATCCGATTGTTTTCAAAGCAAACCAGTACATTATGACAACCAAAACGACCCTGAACAGCAGCAACGTTAGCATTAGAACTCTGGGTGCATATCGATGCTCATCTTACAGGTGTACGTTTTAGGTGCAGTGTATGTAGTGATGAATTTAGTACCTGTTGTATAAAAACACTCATCCTATCACCAATCTGCTGTATGTCGAAGTAACAGCTAAAATTTCAGTTTGTGTCTGTAGTGTCATTATATATATATAAAAAAACAAAAAAACAAAACAATGTTTTTTTTTTTAATGGCCTTCCCCCTAAAATATTTTATTGTTTCTTTATTAAAATCCAGCTAAGAACCCTTCCGTACTCCTCGCGTAGCTCAGACTTGGGGGCTCAGAGAGCCATTTTGACGGTGAGGCTGCTAACCTGAGGTGAAAAGGCTCTGTGGCTCGGGAGCGGTGGGCCAGTCCGAGTTGCTGTGGGAGGAGCTGGGGAAGCCCGGCAGACCACTGGGGATGGGGTTAGGGTGCCGGAAATTGCTGTTATCGGAGAAGAGCGACTGCGATTCGGCGGCTGCCCCCTCGAAGGGCGAGCGTGCCGTCAAGCCTGCTACGCTGATGGGCACCACCAGACATGGCTTGGGCAAGCCAGGAGGGGGCGACGGAGAGTCACTGCAGGGGATCTTGAGGGTGGAGGAGAGAGTAAGCAGAAAGAGCATCATGAAGTGGGGAACCAAGAGCTTGCAGCCTTTAAACTGGAAACTTATTTATTGTATTATATATATATATATATATATATATATATATTCCCAAAATGAATGCAGTTGTACTCGTGGTGCAGAAATTACCTGTAATGACGTTTCTCCGTTCCCTATGCTGATTGCTTCTGTAGGGTTATCACTAAGGTTGAGTAGGAAGAGAGACAGGATTCTAAGAGAGCTGATACAGTCCAACTCATACTGAATCCACAAGCAACAATATAATTTGCCACTGCTGACAATATAATTTGGTTTATAAACTGTACATTGGTTGTGATGCCAAACTAACTGCTTGCAATATGTACTTGTGTTCCAAGTACAGAGGTCCATGGTATGATGTCATTTTTTAACTTGTGGTGCAGTTCGACATCAGATGGGTCGGGTTAACGGAATTTAAAGAAATCATCTGTTATGACGAACTCAACCTCGACGCCCAGTTTAAACTGTAGACTACCAGCAATGAGTATTAACACGCGACATCATTTTCTTAGTTGATACATAAGGAGGAACATGAGAATATAAACCAACTGATGTTAAAAACACAACCGGGCTTGTGATGTTTCCACCAGTCACAATCACAACTCACTTTAGTTGTGATGATAACCACACGAAGCTAATCATCAACTGAACTGCATTTTGCCAGGTCTGCTAATCTAGTTTGCTTTCTGAAGATACTGATTTAGCATTGTGCAAATGAGGAAAGCGGTGTGTTGCTATGCCTACCTGGCAAGTTCACAGTTAGAGGAGAATGGGGAGAGGGCTGGGAGGGGACCCATCTCAGAGTCAGACCCATCTGGAATCAGATGCTCACAGTCTGAGCCTCCATTCAGAGGCGGGCTTTTGCGGTGTTCCGAAAGCCCATTGGTTGTTTTTCCCATGGGTTGTAATGACGGCCATGCCTCTTTGTTGCTACTGTTGGAATTGCGCACAAAAGGAGAGGAAGGACAAGAGGGAGAAGGGGTGAGATTAGACAGACACAACATTCACTTATGGTACCTTCTCCTCCTTCAGATAAGCACAAACAAAAATACAGGGCTAAAACATTAAAAAGGGTTAAAATATATTAGTCCATGACTCCAAGGTCAATTAAATAATCATATAAAAGGTATACTGTGTGATCAATACAGCAAGTGCAAACCTCTGTACAGAGCCTGATTTGCCCTTTGACTTTTCCCCAGGCCCTGTAGAATTCTGCAAAAAGTTGGGGTTCATTTTGTAGAGCTCCTGTAAAAGTTTCTGTTCATATTCCTGATGCTTTCCTGCCTGCAAATGAGACACGCAGCCCTGCTTTAGATTCACGCCTGGCTGAACACACCAGACACGACAAGGGCAAAATGGCACAGGGCCCAGTGTACCTGCATCTCTTCTTTTGTGAAACTGGCCGCCTCATCGCCCAGTTCGTGTAGATACATGCAGTCCGGTTTGGGACACTGCATGCTTTTTAGAAAATAACTGCAGTACTTTGTTGTGCCTAAAGACGCCTGCAATAAAAGTGGTCCCAACAGTTGCTTAGACCTTAAGACTACATCTTCCAAGACCCCATGAAAACTAAAATCAGATACTTTTACATTGTTACCTTAAGTGTTCTGCCGTCTACTACTACGTTGTTGACGCACTGTATAGCTCTCAGAGCATCCTCTGAACGAATGTAAGTGACATAGGCACTGGCACTAGGACCCTGGGGAGAAAATGGAGTGGATTGAACAAACAGGTCATGCAGTTTACAAATAAAACCCCAACACTTAAAAGGTTTCTGCATTGTCAGTAACCGACAGTTTAAAGCAAATTCCCATGCAGACAGCAAAGGCTTTCACTTCAGGACATTGAGAGCTGTAAAAATACTTCATGGTTCACCTGTGAGCCAGCATATGAGGTGCTGTTGTTGATGACCACTTTATGGATCTTCCCAAACTTCCCAAAATATTCTGGCCTCTTCAGGACCTGGAACACAGGGTGGAAGCTACATGTTTAGCATTAAACAGAACCAAGTTATTTTTTTTTACCACCAACCAAGTAGTAAACAATTATGAAAGTGATTACATTTCTTTCCTATAAAGTGCAGCTCACATGACATGAAAAACCCAATTGCTTGAGTCCTCAAACGAAGCAGGTTTGTGTGCCATGGAGTGGATCCCCCTCATGGAGACAGCCATGTTTAAAATATATTTATTACAGAATCTCTGAAACATCCATGCCACTAGATGTCAGTATAATAGCAGTTTCATAATATGAAGAAGAATCACAGGGAAAATAGCACAAGTCTTTTAAAAAGATCCATTACAACGATGCAGGGGGGAAAAGCTCTCTCCTTTTCACAATTGTATGAAACCAAAACAAATAACCTATTTGTTTCAGTGCTCTTTGTCCAAAGAGTGCGATTCATACAGGAAATGATAATCAAGAAGAGTATTAAACACGACATTAAAATTAACAAAATTATAAAACAATATATAAAATACTGATTTGAACAAGTGTTGTTTTGGAGGGCATGTTATAACTGAACTCAGTTTTAACAATAATATAATAATGATCCCAGAGATATCAAACAATAAACAAAGAATTCTGGAGGCTGTAGGGAGAGAGCATGCTACAGTCATGGCCACACGAATAAGAATTAAGAATAATAAGAAAAACTGGGTCTGTGCAGACAAGCTGCATTAAGAATCGATGACCTAAACATCATCAACAGGATGTTTACAATGCGAGCCAAATCAACAGTGATGAAGGGACAAATCCGTGGGCGAGAATCGCAGAATGAGAAACTGCCGGGTGTGTGGTGTTTGAACATTGCTTCACTGGCAAACGGATTCGGTGGCAGGGCGATGCTTTTGAGATTCCAGTCACTCTTAAAGCAGAACCAGGGACCCGGTGCTCTCTTTGTGGCCTTTGTGTTCCCCAAGGCCGCCTGCCTCTCTCTCTCTCTCTCTCTCTCTCTCTCCATGTCTATTTCTCCCCTCCACTCCTTCACCAAACATGAAGAGGAAATATAAGACAAGATGAACAGAATAGGAAAGCTAATAAAGTGAATACATTAATTAGGATTCAGCAAGTGTGCAAAAGCCTGGAGGCATCAAACTCTGAGACAGATGATCGAAAATGGAGAAACTTTTAGCAGTTAAAGCTAAAGCTCTGCTCTTAGTCCTCCAAACCCCCTGCATGCCTCTGTCAGAGGGTCTCAGCTTTGGGGATCTAATCTCATTCAGACACTCTTGGAACAGGCAGACATGTTTGTGCTCTGCCTTTCCACTTTTCGCAGTGAATAATTTGTTCTGTGCCGGGAGCTATTCAGGGTGCATGACGTCAGCAACGAATGCAGAGAGAGATGGAACGAAAGAACGTCAGAGGGGACGAGAAAAAATGAGGAGAGAGAGAGAGGAGAGAGACAGCAAGAGAGAACGAGAGAGAGAAGAGAGAGAGACAGCAAGAGAGAGCGAGAGAGAGAGCGAGAGAGAGAGTGTGTGCGAGACTGATGTCCGTGGGCATGCTGCCAGCGGAGTCTGAGAAGAGCTGGTGGGCAGTTCGTTTTCCAATTTTTGAGAGCAAATCCACAGAATATTCTTGTTGGAAAAAACGGAGTGACAAATCTCCAACTATAGTTAAAAAGGTATTTTTGTTCAAAAATAAAATTTCACAAAATATTAGAAAACAAACAGAAATTATAATAATTTATGCAATATTAAAAATAATACAAAGTCAGGCTTATACAGGCTACAGTGGCAAGCATTTCCTGTGATACACCCTTACACTTCAGCAATAGCAGGCACTTGGCTCTCCCTAAAAGAGTGTGCATAGTGCCAGTGGAGCTCACATTAATACTGACTTTTGCCTGTAGAAGCCATTCTGTTCTTTTTGTGTATATATTTCCTGTATGTAAATCACAGACATACACACACACACACTTTACACTTGTTGAATATCAAGAGATGTATTTGAATAATGTAGAATGATTAATAATGTAATAAATTATCAAACCTGATGGCTAAAATCCCAAACCAAGTAAAAATCTCTAAAACCAGCATTCTGGTGTGAAATACGGCAGGGCATACAGGCACACCACTGATGACATGTTCTCAATACTCTGTGTTGAGTGCCTTTTCACAGCGAGATTCCATCTCAATTCTTACTTGAATCGGCTGCATGTAGACAGTCTAGACTGTGTGTGTGTGTGTGTGGGTGGAGCGTTAAATCACCTCTGGGTCAGCGAGCCTCTGTGACAGCCCCACGACAAACACCAGGTTCCTCTGGACGACACGAACACTGGCCAGGTGCTTGCGGTTTTCTGTGATCTTCTGCTTGCGCTCATTCTGCTTTTGCTTCTTCTCGTTCTTGATCCTCTGAAGCTCTTCCTGTGACAAGGGCTTATAGACAGCCGGGTCTTCTGGGTAGGGCTGGAACAGAGGGATGGCAGGGTTAGAGCGCACATCTTTAAACCCTGCCAGGTTATGCTGTGGGACCCAGACACCCAGCAGGCACCTGCTGAACTGCTGCAAAAGGCAGGACCCACAGCACCATCTCATTGCTCTGGATCATTATGAGCTGGAGCAGTTCCACTGAAGTGAGGCTCTCAGGCATGAAGGCACAGGTTGGTAGGTAGGGGTGTGTGTGTGTGTGTGTGTGTGTGTGTGTGTGTGTGTGTGTGTGTGTGTGTGTGTGTGTGTGTGTGTGTCACTAACACTGGGGAATGACTTTTATTGTTTATTGATTTTATTGAACAGGGAAGGCATGTTTATGATGGAAGGAATGAGAGAGTTTGTTGAAGGTCTACAGTTTATGACCAAGACAGCTGCAAAGCGCCGCAATGATGAAATCATTCACACACTGAGGCACTGGGGCAAGTTCAAATTTTTCTATCCGAGCTCGCTGTGATGTTGAACCCTGGCCATCAAAAACAAGACAGGGAGATCGGTTTCCTAAAAGTGAAGTACTGTTCCACAAAAGACCCGTAAGGAGATCCTCAGACTATGAAAATACAAAAATTAAGAGAAAGAGTTCTGAATGTCATAAAATCTGGATAAAATCTGGGCTTTTCAGTGTGATGTTCAACAAGCAATGTAACAGAATCTGAAGTTTAGGCAAAAACCAATTCTGCAAGATTAAGCCTGCTTGTTCCGATTTAAAAATATGTCAACATGAAGGAAAGTAGGTGAAGTATATTTGAAAATGTAAAAAAATTTGATATTTAAAAACCATGAAATTGAAGAAAACTTTTGATATACTATGCTGTAATTTCCTTAATTAATTGATCCTTTTTATTTTGGCAAGCAATAAGTGCAACTGTTTTACAAGACATCAAGCTGCTCTGTGGGGACAAACCCAGCAAGAAAGGAAAACCAGTTTAACACTGCAGCTGGAATTAGTGGGGATCTGTCTCGACAAACTGAAAGGATTTGGACTGAATGTCCACTCCACAGAAGGCCTCTCGTCAGCAGAAAGAATCAAAAGGCTAAACTAACCTTCCTCTGTGTGGACTTAGGGGCCTTGGTCCAAAGTTCACTTTAGTGATGAGGGCACATTTAAGTTTGGTTTGGTCAGATGAGAGACATTATTCTCAGAATCAAACTGGGGAAAGACTAAACTCAGACAGCGAAGAAGTTATTCAAGCTTGGAGGAAGAAGACTCATGGACCTCTCACAATCAGCCAGCAATATCTGTGTAAGAAAATGGCCCTCACCACACTGCAAAACAGGTAAAGTACTGTCCCAAGAACGCTGACATTTCACCGGCCAGCCGAGAGTGTGGACTGGGACCTGATCTCTTTGGAAGATTTCTGGTGACAAAGTTATGGTCGCAACATGCTAGTGAGTCAGCCGTGAAAGAGAATGAAAGAGTGCAACAGCATCAAAACTGACATTTGAGCCAGTCCTACGAGCACAGATGTGGTCAATGACATTCACTTCCTACTAATTTCTGAAAACTGTAGGCATCAGAATTTCATTTGTACGATTCTTTTCTGCTACAGTGTTTATTGTTCTCTAATTCTGATCACCGCAATTTCCTCAGTATAAAGGTTTTTGTTGAACTGCCTTGGGTATTTTGAATAACATTTAAACAACCTTAACCCTAACTCCAGGAGAACAGTGGTATAACCACATTTCAACAAATTTTGAATAACGAAGGTCACCAGTATTCATGAATCATTCTCTGAACGATTGATACATTTTCCATGTATGGCTTTTCATGTGTGATTCCGCATAGCTTTTAATGGGGAAAACCATGAAAATCTATTCTGTTCATGTCAATGAATAAATGCATTTTTACCTTGTGTACACCAGGTAATTAAGTGTTCCAATACCAGCCATGGGCCGCATTTAAAGATCTGTACAATTTGCCCCCCCCCCCCTCCCCCCTTAAAAGTGGCGGTGCACGGTGGACACGCCTCTACCTTCCTGCAGGCGGGACACAGGCCATTCTCGTCCGTGCGGATGCGGTGCCAGCAGAAGCGGCAGATCTGGTAGCCGCAGGTGCATGGGAAGAAGTTGACGTCGTCGATCTCCAGCGGCTCCATACACAGAGGACACTCCATGGGGTCCTCCTTGACCTCAGGGCTACGGGACATCCTATGGCACACAGCGAGGAGGGCAAGGCGTGCGCGGGACTGCAGCGGGACAGAGACAGAGCGAGATATTTTCACTGCAAAATGGGATATAAATGCATGATCAGTAATTCAGGGGCAACACCTGGAATTGTGCCATTACTCATAGTGAAGAGTCCAGGTCTGGAAAGTTTATGAACCTGACTGAACTTTCATAAGATACAAGATACCCAGTCGAAAAACAAACAACAAAATACCAGTACCAGTGTTAATACAGGGATGCTCTGATGGATCTGGATTGGCTATTTGAAGTCTGATCCATTGTTAAAGTTGTGTCATTGCACTGACTACACAACTGGCATACAAGTGATGTACATCACGTTACATCACGTGCAGCGTCCAGCGTGGAGCCGTTTTGAAGCAGAAACTGATAACGGCACAACCAACACATGTCCTGGATGCAATTCCAGTATTTCATGTAGAGGCAGCAACAGAAGAGCTTCCAATCCAATCAATATGATAAACACTTGAATACAGAGAATATTATAATAATAATGCTGGTCAATCAAGAAAATTGCTAGATACTTCAGCTAAGCAACAAATACTGTTTTAAAATGGTAAGGAAAAGCCCCCCCCCCCAAACAAAGTAAAAATAAAATAAAAAATAAACAAACAAATGTACTTTTACCACAGTATATCACACATTAGCAACATTTCAGACAGTGCCAGGCCAGAGCTTTACAATAGTTTATCACCACCTAGATTCCAGTTTTAATTTAAAATATGCATAGTTGAATACCAGTTATTGTCATTGTTCTCATACAGCCGAGTAAACAATAGAAGAGATAACAAACAATGGGTTCACATAACTGAGGGGCAAAAAATTAACAAACAAGCAAGCAAGCAACAATGGATGCCATGGGGGTACAAAGTCTGGGTTGCACAGTGCACCATAAATACTTGCTTGTGCATGAGGACTAGTTTTCTCAGCACAGCACCACAGACATTTGCCAACAAAAGGAAACAACTACTTTCACTCTAATACTACTACACTACTCTGGTTATACAATTGCTACTAAAACTACTTTTAATTTATATCATTTTGCTTATTGGTATTCTCAGCATTCTAGAATTTTGGTTAATGTTCATATTAACAACACGTGTGTGTAAATTTGTTGTTGTAAATGAATGCAATACGTTTTTTTTAAGCAGTAATTTGAGCCCACGCAAAATACATCTTGTTTTAACTGGACTGATTTTACCAGCTAAAACAGTGTGTAGAAGTGTGCATTATCTGTGGATATATAAGTATTAGATCGATCTTGGAAGCAGGAGATACTATTAAAGTACTTCAGGGTAAAAGAACTGTGTTGGGCCATTCCTATAAGATCCAAGAGTGAAAGCACATCATCATGGGTGAACAGGATAATTCATGTCACACTCAGGTCACATACAGCTGCCTATAATGCATGGAGATGCCAGACTAGAAGAGGAAGAGTTCAACCTTAAAGTTCACCCCTCCGTCTTTAACTGAGGGACCCAACATTGAACACATGCCAAGTTCTTCACAGGGAGGCCACAGGCAGTGACTCATCATATCCTTACAACTCTCAGTCTGAACACTGGTACAGCAGAAGGAAGTCGCCTGTTCCACGAACAGCACCAATGCTGTTGTGAAATATGCTGTCAATACAGCCGTGGTAGGAGGAGCGCCGGGTGCAGAAATAACCTAAGAAACAGGGTCACGCTAGAAGTTATGATGATGACTATTATAAGCTTGACATTTTTACTAGATAAAGAGAGATGGAACAGCCTGTGACACAGCAGCAGTGAACAAGAGAACAGTCCGAGAGTCGATTTTGACTTGTACATCAGTGTACGCGTCCATTCCCTACAAAACATCAAGCTATCAGCACTGGATGCAGCTCTGAAAACTACGAGTGGAAGGAAAGTGAAAACTGAGCCCGAGATAGCCTCGAAATCTGAAGGAACCACTGACAAAAAAAAAAAGTTACATGGAAGTGGTTTGGATAGCTGAAAAGCAATGTAGCACATATCAAGATGGTTGTTGGTCTGTGCAAAAACCAAAAGAATCAAAAACACAACAGATCAAGTGTTGTTAAGGCAGATAAAACGTTTGCAGTTACATGTTTAAATTATATCATGCTATTTTTTTGCATATAAACTGCACTCTAAAGTTTAACTCCTGAACCCTCTGATTTCCTTAGGTTTCATATATATTGTGATAAATATCGTTACTGATCGATATCGGCCAACCCTTAGCTACAACCCATCAGTACAGCAAATCAAAAGACCTGCTGGTGGACTTTGAAAGGAACCTGATGCTAAGAGCTACAAACCCTTCAACACAAGCCTGGCAGGAAAAGCAGGCAGCATAGCAAACGTCTCGACACAAACAAACATGCGCGGTAACGGAAACGGCAGCAGTGGAAAGTCATGTGTAGTGTTGAGCAGTTTGCTGAGGATACCAGGAGGAGCCGTCCTGCACAACACTCACTGGGTTCACAATGCAGTACACGGTTGATGTGTTACTTCCCATACACACACTGGCTATGCACATTTTGCACTTATACTACTGCAGGTACTTTGGCTTCTCTTTTCTCTTTGTAAAAAAAAAACAAAAACAAAACCCATTCTGAAGGGTTTCCAAACCAATCCAAACGGTCTATTGTTCCAACTGTTTGCAGAACTTGTTGCATGTTCTCTTGGGTTGTCCACCGGTACAGTTTTGTTCTGATGTCTGTTGTATTTGTGAAAGGTATTGCATTGCTTAAGTTCATGCACTTCTAAGGAACTTGCTGACAAGCTTTCCACATGTGAGAAATACATTTGAAACTTGTTCCCCGTCTGAGAGCCTGTCTAACGGAATAAAGACAATGACACAGCACTATAACGGATGCCTTTAATTTCGGAGAGGGGTAATTTAACCTTGGTTCATTTCCTAAATAAGTAATTTACTTTAATGGAGGAATTTGAATTAATATTAAAGGCAAAGGAGAACTGCCCATCTGTTTACATCTGTCCATATATGCCCTCATCACAAAGACAACTGCTCCTCCTCCACTCTGGGCAAGTGTCATCTGGAGGTTCTGTTTCTGTACAGCACTGCTTAAATCCCATTTTAAACAAGTTGCTAAAATGAGTCAGCACAGTTGATACTCTGATGAGTGGCTGCACAAGGACACAACCCCCCCCACCACCACCACTGCTGTCCTAACTGGACACAGAGGCGTAGAACAAACGTAAAGCTTTGGCCAAGGCATTTCCTTTTCCAAGCTCTCAAACAAGCCACCCCGTTTCCTCACGAAGACTACAGTTGCTTCACTTACTCAACTACGCTTTCAAAGGCACATGTGAGCAAACAAGGCCACCCATTAGAAAAAAAAGCAATGAGCCAACATTGAGGGTTTTATTCAGATAACCTGCACCTTGCATTACATATATTGGCAGCATGATTCAGCCAGAGATCTGTGAAATGTGCTGCATCACCCAAACAGATCCCTCTGAGCAAAAAAAAAAATACTAACAGGCTGCATGTTCTACTGAGACCAGATGAGCACTCCTGCTCTTAACTTTGGATTACATCCTTACCCTTGACCCTCTGTAACCCAGGTGTACTTTCTATTCTCTTCCCCAGGTAGTGTGCAGTGCAATGCGAGCAGCACCAGGGGTAAGTGATAGGATGGGGGGGGGGGGGGTTTAGTCAGCTAAAAATACCCTGCTGAAGGCGAACCGGCTGTCAATGAAGATGCCAGCACCTCTAGCTCAAGCTTTAAAAGGGAAGCAGGGATGGGAAGCTGGGAAGGGGTCTGGTGGGGCCTCCCTATGTGCCACTGCTTTACATGTACGGACATGAGCGCTTCCCCAAGCCTGACAGGAACAGAGCCCTCAAGCATGGCTCACAAGATCATTGAAAAACACCCTATCTCTACAGATCATGGATGGAATCATCAAGGGTTTGGATTTGTTTTGGTGTTTTGTTTTGTTTTTTTAAACCCTGAACCAGCGTATAGTACATAGCGAGATCCATCCTGCATGTTGATACGCACTATGGCGGAGTATAAAGCCTCTTGTTTTTGAGAAAAATACTTGACCCAGATAAAGGTGTTTTGTTAAAACAGAACAAATAGTCAATATGATCCAATCTCATGATCCCCCAGGCAACAGGGTTTCATCCAATCACTTGTCCTAGCTGTGATGTCACCAATGCAACACAAAAACAGAGCAATAAAGTTCACTCAGGAAAGTTTGACCTTGGTCACACTTTAAAGTCACAGTAAGTACATAGAGACCATGATACCTTCATTAGGTGCACTTACTCTATAACTCTGCCTAATAGACTGGCAAACATCTTCCAGTCAAGAGAAATCCATCACTGGCAACTATATAGTACTCTGAATAAAGTTGCCCAACTGTCCAGTACCAGAGTCCAGTACCTTTTAATTGGACACTATACATGAATACTGTATTTGTGTTTTATCATGTATACTTTGATGGGGGGGGGGGGGGGGGAAGAATTCACACACACATATCAACTTCAGCTTTGGAGCAGATGTAATTACCCAGTGTATAGGCAGGTGATAATACTAGCTAACAAACTTTAAAAGGGTAAGAGGTTTTAAAAATTAATCCAAAAGATCTGTACAAGCAAATAAAAATGTAAAAGATATATATTCTTTATTTATATATTATGCATTTATACTGAAACGTTAATAAAGCTAGCGAACTACTGAAGAATGACAACACTGTGCTAGTATTAGCATTAGCTGTACCAGCCCAAATTAATTTAAAACGAAGAACCATATGAATATGCACAAGGAAATTACAATATTAATACAATTTAAAAATACATTTGAATGTAATGTAAATATTTTTTGAACATTTTTGATGATCTACAGGAGCACAAAAACATGCACTTTTACTAGAACGCTCACCCATTATGATAAGAATATATTTTAAATTATTACAACTTATGGGTGCATTTCATTCAGAAACAGGGCAATATAAATGCTGCATGCAACCTTTTAAAACAGCACAAGTGCAGGAAATGCAAACAGTGTGAAACGGAAGCAGTGATTTGCAGCTTGGAAACAAATAGAAAACAAGAACATCAGTGCACATTAGATCAATTTAAATATCTATACTGGAAGGCCTCGATATCCAATATTACGTGCATCAGAACTCGGCTCTACCAAGGACATTTTCCCTAACAAACGAGGATTGCAGGGCAGACAGTGATGCTGTTAAGTAATTCTCCAGAGAATGTTTATGTCCAGCAGGAGACATCCCCATCATCCTCATCCATGACATCACTCTCTGACAAAACACCATTGATGAAATAGTAGGATTGATGCTTTTTTGTTTTTTGTTGTTTTAAGGCAATTTGCTCAATGTCTATAGGTGCATATTATTCAATTATTAAAAACGTGTGTGCAGCATCCCCACGGCCCGAGGCCCATCTACAAAAGCCAGGCACCAAGAACACAGCCTCCACCGACCAGTTCACACAAGAACTCTTGGAATGAGTCCCTACACAAGAGGAAACTAGCACTTCTCAACACAGACTAGATTGTTTCCATTTAGTTTACAAATTCAATGTATTTGAGTGTTCATCGGGACTAGCTTGCAGAATAAGCTTTGGAGAATTAGATCTGCATGAAAACCCGCCACTGATCTTGAGCTTTTTAAACATTCTCCTTCAAAAGACTGGCATTAATCACACCAAAAACATCCTGTTTAGTTTACATGACTGTGCTGCTCATCTCTCAGTAAGTAACTGAACCTTATTTAAGTAATAAGTTATGCATAATAAAATGAATAGTTCACTTTATTAGTCCCTTAACTTACTTTATTAATGCCTCATCAGATTCCTAAAATTATTCAACAATAACTTTAATTTAGAAGATAACCCTACCATTTCAGATCAATGAGAAAAGACCTTTGGAGAAAAGTGGCCCAATCTCAGGGAACACACTAGAACCTTCTCACTGATGAGCAAGTTTTCCGGATAAGCCTATGCATTGTGTAAACCAAGAGGATGTACATTCTTCTGTTATCGTAAACTTCTCTGAAGCATGAGGGTGCATCTTGGACAATAGAAAACGCTCAAGTGTAATTCAAGATCTGGCTGCCATTACTGTAGTGTCCACATTCTGTGTGATGACCATATACAGACACCAAGAAGGATTAATGAGCTGAAATGAGAAGATGCCATCCACGTTTGCTATTCGTACTTAAGTAGCACTCATGCAATAGCAATAGGTTTTTCCCCCATTCTCTTTCTCATGGCAACACCCCCCTGAACCTGCACTACCTCATTTGGTAGGCTGCACTAATTCAATTTCAGTGGAACCTTAACAAACCAGTCTTCCTGCACAATGACTCCGAGCACACAGCCGGAGTGAGCAGACTCTTCAGCTGAGACACGGCATTAGCCGTGTGTGTTTTGGAAGGTCTGCTCTGATGCAGACGGTCATGTCCAAAGCATTCCATCATCACTGCACAGCCCCTTCCATTGACAGTCGAAACACAAAGCCTGAATGTACACGCAAATGGAAAAGGCAGTGCACAAGTATGTGCCTACAGCCATTTCCCATCACCTCAGCAACTTCTGGGGTTTTTTTGGGTGGGGGGGGGGGGGAACTGTGAAAATCAAAAGGAAGTGACACGTCACATGAACAACACAAGAGTTTGACAGTTATAGTTATATACCACTGTCAGCAGTTGTTTGATGGCCATTACCCCATGTCATGCGTAGAACAGAGAATGCAACAGCAGTAGCCGCCAGGGACATGAAGGCCCAGGGGCGACAAGTCAAACAGAATCTGAAATACTTTTGCAAACAATACGCTTCACAAGGTTATTCATGAAAATGCTAAACGAATCCTTGAACAAGACAACGGGTGCCATTTCAAAAGCGAGTTGCATCCTTTCGTAGACGAACAAGCAAAAAGAAGTTTTTGTTAACTAAAGAAAAGAGACAAAATAGACAAAAATAAAGGCATTAGAGCTCAATCACAAAGCTCTGCTAGCACCGAGCTAGAGCCTCCGAGTGCTCAAAAACACATCTGACCATGTTCTCACTGGGAGGCAAACAACAATAACAACCACCACCCTGAAAGGGTCTCAGGCACTACCTCTGGTGTAGCAGACGTTCTGTTAGTATTCTTGTCCAAGCAGCTTGTGGACAAAACCAGACAAAGGCTCAAGAAAAAGGACTTTGAGATGCAATTTCAGTTTCAAACCTCAATAATCCACTGATTAATAGATGATGAATTCTGGCATATAAGCAACATGCTCTTGGGTAGAGAGGCAGAGAGAGAGAACGTATATTTCCCTCTATATCTCTCACACTCACACTCACACTCACACACACACACACACACACACACACACAAAAATTCAGTCAACCCAACAAGAGCATTTGCCTAATCGTTACTAATATTACTAAAGCACTGAGCTTTGTTTGCACAAAACTTCATATCAAATGAGTTTCTTTGTGCACCCAAAAATCTAAAGTTGCAAATCTCTTGTGTACGGGTTCCTGCTGCTAAAGCCTCATCAGAACTAAAATGTGGGTAAACGGTCTTGAGGTGGGCTTACTCAAACAAACGCAAGCACCAGGACCCTGTTGCAGTCTTGTTTGTATGCAAATGCTTTAAGCAAGAGTCATTCCTATGTGACTAGAAACTACAGCGTGTGCCTCCAGGGGACAGCATCAGCTATCAGCACTGACCCTTGCCAGAAAAGTTACGTACAACATTGTCTGCCACAAACAATTTCTGTGAAAGCATTCTTCTCCCATGTGGTCAGGGAGGCCGTTGTCCACCACTTGCTCTCCAACTGCATATTTCCTCACCAACATACAACTGCGATTATGGCAAACCTGTAATATCTGAAATTAAGTGCAGGTCTCGGGAAAACCAATACACTGTATACTGTAGTCCTTGTAATGTTTTGAAGTACTGTAAAAGGATAAGCATGCTGTTTACTCTGCTCCTGGTCATCTGCCACTCCCACGCCTCCCAGTACATTAGCAAAACATTTAAAGTCAACGTAATAAACAGCAATAAACTGCAAGGCGCTTGACGTGTAGGAACAGGGCACAACTATAATTCCATGTTTATATGGAAAGTCCATTTTCATGTGATGTGTCCAGTTTTATTTTCAACATGGTTAGACGATGATGAAGTCTATGCATCCACCTCACGCTGCTGCCAAAAGATTAAAGCCCTGGTTCTACAATACCAACCTAGGGAAAATAAAACATGCAGAATGATTATTGCTGACCTAAGGGGGACAGGAGGAGGAGGAGAACCTGCCTTTCAATAAGAGCCAAATAAGGCTGGGAACAACTGACGGGTTTGTGCACAGGAAACCTGCCCTGTGATGCTGCTCTTCTCCCTCGCAACTACTTTTTATTACGATTTTTATCGTACGAATCGTATTTCTCCCAAGGAGTACATATTTTATCTAAAAGCACAAGTCACTAAAAGTCAAGAGTAATAATATGAATAGACATCTAAATCCAGCCTACTGCCAGAATAGGTCTGCATCAGTACATCTCCTGATCAAGTATTACAGCTACCTACAGGCCATAAACAAGCCCATGGGCTTCTACGGTATTTGTACAAAGGCACTCACCATGAACCATGTTAAACCATATGCTTTAGTGTTTAAACTTAAGTCTTATAGTAAAGTGTTACAGGCACACACAACTGATGCTTTAGATCTTCAGGAAAGTCAAACAAGTTGTTACAACATATTTTGGTTAGGTCTGTTCTGATAGCTCTAAACTAAACCTAACAACACCCAAGATGCTCCCACTGGTCTAGAGGTTATGATTAACCTGTCAGGAAGCAAATTCCTGACTTCAAGAGTCTTCAAGAATCTTTATAATGCTGCAGTTTTGAAAACACCTAAAAATATACAGTTCACCATGTCATATTACTGCATAGAGGAATAAACATTTTCAAAAAGGTCATAAAGCTTAATGTTTCATGATAATGATAACAATGGTTATGATAATTATAATTATTAATGTTTTCTCCAGTTTACATTAAATAATAACCATTTATGAACAAATTTTAAAACAGCTTTCATTTTAACACCACATCCACTTTAGTTTGCATGTTATGATGCCATTAGGGTAAGCTAGACAAACAGTAAGCATAAAATGTGTATTGCAAACAAACCGAAGATTCACTTTGTTAGCCTAATCTGTGAGTGCAAACTCAGAGTAATTAACATCAGTGTCCAAGCTGATATATATACATACACATACACACACACACACACACACACACACACACACACACACACACACACACACACACACATCACCTGATAGAGAGTTGCATTCATTGAATACACACTTATAGATTCCCAATGGATGCATTGAAAATTAGGAGTTTGACAATACTGATTAAGCTATTGCTAGTCTACCGCTGCACTACCGCTAGTCTACAGCAGCCCAAAAACAATTTTAAGCTAGCGAACTACTAACTTACATGACTGACAAGTCCAGGGCTACTAGAATTCAGATATGAACCAACCCCCTTTTTCATTTCACTGAATGAGGGATCAAATCATATCTAGTACTACAGTAGTAGCTATTTGGTTAGCTAAACAAGCGATGGGCGGGGATAGCGTGCTATTCTAGCATGCTAGTTATTAGAACAAGTTATCATACGGACAAGTTATAGAACAAGTTATCATACAAAAATCGCAGAAATGGGAATATACTGACATGGATAATCAGCCAACACTTAAACACATTCGTGAGTAATATTTATGTTGCTCTGCCCAGTGCTGCGATCAAAAGAGGGTGAAGTGCTGCGGCGAGCTATGAAAGCTAGCCGGCTAGCTAAGTTATTTGACATGGGTGTTGATAGCTAGCTAGCCAAGAAACAACTAAAGTTAGAATGGCAGAACAGCCACTTAGCTAACTAGCTGGCTGGCATCACGTCAACTATCTAATCAGAAGGGGAAAAATCACAGAATTTGTTCTGCGAAAGAGACAAGCATAGTGCAGAACTTAGAAAAAGTAAACTAGCTAGCAACATGACTATGGTGGAGGCGGCAAATAAGCTAGGACAGTTAGCTATTTAGCTTAGCTAACAAGGTTGGCTGGCTAACTGTGCCAAACGCTAACCAATACAGTCCGTCTGATATCATCATTATTTTAGTAGTGAGGCCTGTACTATCCCGGCAAAGCCCGACACTCTTCCAAGACGAGTAAAAGACTTTGAAAAACTGAGACTGGAACATTTTTTTACAATGAAACAAAACACAGAAAAACAAAAGGCTTATAATGCGAAGGATGTCTGTTTGGCTTGGTTTAAAACAAACCTTCGCACAAAAGTGCACACCAAACTTTTGTCATTCCTTTGGCTAGCAAGCTAGTTGTACGGTATCTGACGAGTACTATTTGCTAGCTAGCATAGCATTTGGGATACTCACCCTGTCTAAATCTGTTTCTTCTTCAGATTATTCGCAGCAGCTGAGACGTAGTTGTTAAAAAAACTTAATGCTTTCAGAAGCTTTAGGAAACAGAGACTTGAATTCTTTTGGGGAATATTTTTCCGCTCTTAAGTGAAAATATCAAGCTTTTCTAATAGCCTCTATGATCATGTACAGCGGCTGCACCTTCACACCACCATCTTATATGAAATGGGGAGGAGGGAGTGAGGGAGAGTGAGGGCGACAAGTTAAAACTCAGTGCGCCTGCGTCAGTCGAAACGTTTGTGGGTAATGTAGTATTAATGCGTTATCTTGTTTGTGTAATATAAAAGAAGTTATATTTCGCACAGTTAATGGAAAATGAAGTATTTTTATAATACTGATATAAAATGTATACGTATATTGTTTAATTAGCCTTGATTAAATGAAATATTAATAAAATTAAGAGAAACCGATATATCTTACAATAGACAGTCTAATATCAATTCGAAACCATCTAAACCATTTTAATGAAAAAGCACATTTGTTGTAGGTTAAGTACTAGATCACATTTTCTTAATTTTTTATCAAGACAATTGTCCTTCAAATTGCTATTATTAATAAAACGTGATATCCCAAGTGTCTGTATAGATTGAAGCGTTTCAATTTAAGTTTGTAAGCCTTTTAATATATTTCTTTTTTTAATTTAAATGCATAATAAAAAAATGTCAATATTCAAAATGAAAATAAGTAACAATGGCATTCTGTAAATATAACACCAAAAATTACCGTATGCAATGTTATGTGCTACAGACATTAAACAGCAGGTGGAGACATAGTCAAACCATAAACTGTATATATCCACTATAGACAGTAAATAAGATGATAACCTGATTAGCCAGAGCAAAAAAAAAAAAAAAGAGGGTAGATGTGACAAAAAAAATAACATAAAAAATAAATAGATCACACAGCTTCAATGTTTTGTTCTTATATTTTGACCTTTATCATCAAAGTTCATAAAGGTAATAAATCACATAAGATATTCAAATGTTTTTTGTTTGTTTGTTTGTTTTTTACTAAAGCTATAAGTAATGCAGACCTTTACAGCTTGTAAACAACATGCTCCAATGCCATTGTGAAGGGAAAATTACCCTTGAGCATCAATAAAGTTTCAGCCATATCTAAAGCAACTTCCTTCAGTATAATGCTTTTGTCTGTGGTTTGTAGAACAGACCTAAGACTAGATTTAAAAAAAATAATTTTCTTGTGTTCATCCTTTGGCCACTTCAGATAGATTTTCTTCCTTAAAAAAGTTTTCAGCTTCAGCAAACTTCTTGGGCAGGGAGTCAGTTGGAATGAGCTCCAGCAGAATAAAGACCAAAGAATCCTCGTTTACACTAATGTCTCTGTGTTGAGCAAAGAATCCTCGTTTACACTATTGTCTCTGTGTTGAACAAAGAATCCTCATTTACACTAATGTCTCTGTGTTGAGCAAAGAATCCTCATTTACACTAATGTCTCTGTGTTGAGCAAAGAATCCTCGTTTACACTAATAGCTCTGTGTTGAGCAAAGAATCCTCGTTTACAGTAATGGCTCTGTGCTGAGCAGAGCTCATAGTTGCACCATTCACTTTGAACAAAAGCCATTTGAAAGAACAAACACGGTTTTGTAGCTACCTTCCACACAGCTAATGATGTTGCCCATGATTCACCGGCTTGGTAGAAAGTCTCCCTCATGAATACAGATGTTCAAACCCTCTAAACCCAGCACTAACTGGGAGCCCACCCAGACAGAGTCATGCTGGCTGTATGAAATGAAAGCAATGTATAGGAAAGAGGCATTCATCAATCTGTCTGCCCGTTTGCTGCTAAACCTTTTCACTGTTTTCCATACACAATGCATTTTAGTGTAGCATATGCCATCAAAGGAATAAAATATGATGCCCAAGGCAACTGTAATGACAGTAATTACTGGCAGAGCCAGTAGAATCCTGGTATACAGG
Source organism: Tenebrosternarchus preto (assembly GCA_025802075.1). Taxonomy (NCBI): domain Eukaryota; kingdom Metazoa; phylum Chordata; class Actinopteri; order Gymnotiformes; family Apteronotidae; genus Tenebrosternarchus; species Tenebrosternarchus preto. The sequence goes on along the minus strand of JAOYMR010000003.1, from coordinate 13,542,948 downwards.
AGAACTTGTTCTGCTGGTAGCGCTCTAAGTACATTCCTGCTTGTGATGGTGGAGTGCTGCAGGTGTAGTCTAAAGGCCAGTCAGGGAGGAGGGACTTGTTCAACACTGTGACAAACCAAAAAGAGTCACAGTTACAGACAAATGGATTATTGTCTGCTTTCAGAGTCTCAAGACTGGTGAGGCTCTTCAGCTCACCCTGGCAAATAGAGGTAACTGCATTCTGATCAACATCAAGAGTTTGCAGTGCAGGTGCTTGGAGATTAAAGTGGATTCATTGTATGCTGCTAAAGCTTGGGAAGAGATGTGTAAGTCTGGGGAGCTGTGAGAGGACGTTTTGGGAAATGGCACTCATGCCCGTTTTGGTGAGGTTGATCTTCTGGAAATGAAGAGAAAGGTAGTTAAATATAGTACTGCCCAAATTGTTATGGCTAAGAACTTTGGTCAGGTGAGAAGGCAAGGAGCATGAGAAACTCAGGAAACACAACTTCATATGAATAGGAAAACCACCAAAACCCAGTATCATCTAAGAGACTGTCTGACAACATCCTCAAAAGATGATTTCCAAATATTTTAATTAGTTTGACCATGATGGAGGTGTTCATCCAAGTATCCACAATAGTTAGGTTACTAAGGATACAGAGCTCCTTAAATATTTCAAAAGGATTACTTGAGATACTATATTTATCTGGGAAGAGCTTGTACAGCTTGGCTTTCTTTGTATGCACTTGGTCCATCATAATTTTTCGGAATATATCAAGGCTTTCTCTCAGAGCCACTTCCTGTAATGACCTAAGCTGGGCAAAAGGTCCATTATCATATTTTTTCAAAACAGAACCACCTGCGAAACTTCTAAAGTGGTGTAAAATCCTTAATGTTAACCAAAGCTGCTTTTGTACTTCCTATTGCAAAATGGAATGATGGTCAAATGATGGTCAAATAAGTTACAAGTTAATATAAAAGGCATCAGGAGAGATGAACGGAAGACCACAGTGAGTGATCCTCTAAGAACACAGGCGCCTGAGCCTACACAGGTCCCCATGGACAATATTAGAAATATTATTATGGGATACATCTAAGTAGTCAGTGCCGTCTGGTAAGTCTGATGGTATTCCAGTCAGGTTGTGGTGGGATAGGTCGTTTGAATTTTCCCGCTTAGAGGATTTTTCCCTCTTTTTCAAAGGGTCTGAAAATAATAGAGAGGTTGTTTCTTGTTCCTTTATGCTCAAATGGTTGAAATCTTCTTTTCTCAGAAGCTTATATAAACTATAGTGGCTAATGGCCGGTATTGCATTTTCCCTTTTTTGAAAATGTGTGTATCTGTGTGTGTGTGTGTGTGTGTGTGTGTGTGTGTGTGAATCCTGTGAAATCCCAAAGTTCTCAAACAACATTTTAAAGCTTTTCTTCATGATGTAGATGTATATATATATATAAAACCACACATGAATAGATTATATAAATATTATGCTATTAAAAACAGCAACAGAAACAATGTGTAAATGTGACAATGGCAGAACCATTTAAAACAAAACTTTGAGAAAAAATTGACAAGATTTTCAGCTAAAGTCAGACATTACAAAGGAAGGACTTTCCAGCATTACACTGCGTAGGAATGGATATCAGTGCAAAAAAAAAGTTCAGGGATGGGAACTGTCATGAATTATCTGCTTACATCTTTAATACAACTGCAATTATTTAAAGCTCATATATCAATGTTATACAAAAGACATTTAATTTTGTTTCTGATTTTATGATGCATGGTGTAGCATTATCACACTTTTTCCAGGTTTTTAAGGAACCCACCTGTAGCAAAAATAAGCATAATGATAACACATTAGTTAATAATCAAAAGTATCACAGCATAGTTAAATTAGGAATAAAATTAGCATATTTAGACTAGCCCAAGCATTATTATTTCAATAATATACATTATTATCTCAATAATATACTATTATTTCAAATGAAATTGTTTAATTAGCAGAATTTGAATGTTAAATATTTAATATTTATATTTAAATATTTATATTAAATATTTTTAAAGATATTATGATGCATGTGCTATAGTGATTTTGACCCACTGGGAGAGTGTGACAGTCCCTTTGGTTGGCACTTGTGGATGGAGACTTTACAAGAATACAGACCGAGACATCCTGCACAGTCTGATGGCTTAGTGCACTTTCGTGACTCGATTCCATTGCAACCAGACTGCAATAAATGCGAGAACAAGAGAAAGACACATATGATGCAAACATCTAAATACGCATCTGAAATTGATCATATGTAGAATTTTTTAATTTATCAACATAGATAACTGACTCCAACATACACAGATTGATTAAATGTTTTACATGCAATGAACTGATCAGACTTTGCTTGTAATTTAATACTTTCCCACATTTGCAGTATAATCCTTACCATGTCAGAGTTGAATTGACCATATTGTTCACTGTGGACATCATTATTATGTCCTGAGCCAACACCTTCAAAATCATCAGAATCAGTCCTATAGAATGTCCCTCCACTAGCTTTAAAACCACTCAACACGTGCTGTGATTGATCCAAGCTGCGCCCCTTCTGGTTTCTCAGCAGCGCAAAACTTCCAGCTCGTCTCTGGGGAGTCCCGACTCGGCCACCTTTCTCCACTCTAACACCCAACTCAAGGCTGATAAATACTTGCAACGAGAGCAAGAAAAGAACACAGCTGGGTTTCATTCTTGGAATTTATAAGCTTCTGCACTTCAGACTCTTGCTCAGATCTTGACGAATGCAGCTATGCTGTCTGGAACAGCTACTTATACATTCTAACCAGCACCACACCTTCGTGCCATTGGGTTGAGCTTAGATGAGTAAGTCCTCAATGTACTGAAAACAAGAGACAGTTGCTTGATGAAGGTTATTAGTTACCATGAATAAATAAAGAAGTAGGGAGTGGGGAAATATTACAAAAAGTACAGGACACTTACACTGGATTAAAAAAATAACTGAGAATCATTTGAGAATTGAGAATCACTGTCTTCCTCTATTTGCAATGGAATCAATGGCACTTCTCTTTAGAATATGCCAAATACACACAGTTCTTCTGCGCTATGATTCTGTGTGTTCAGCCCATGGCTGGTGTATATTTGGTAACCAAGCATAGGGTTTTGGTCTTTAATCCATTGTCTAAGTGATAGAAGGGGCAATGCTTATGGAGGGTACTAAGTGACTGACATGAAAGATCTGTAAGTTGTGCTCACTCTACTCTATTCTTAAAACTACTGACACAACAAACCAAGCAGGGATCAGAAATGTGATTTGACGTCTCATTCCCATGACTGGCAAAGTCAGAGGTAGATGTTCAGTGGAAGAAGCTGAATAACACTGAACTTGTAGTTTGTACAAAGCCAAAAGTCTAAAGATATGAAGAGCACAGTTTGGAAGGCAGGAACCCCTGGTCCTCATTGACTTGCAGAACCAGAAACGCCTGACTAAAAAGACTGCATTCCATAATAAACTATTCTGGAGCTTTTTCATCTTATCTATGTAAATATCTAGGGAATCATTTTGCTGTGTGATATCACCCTTTCAAAGATGCCATGTAAATAACCATTCTGTTCTATTGGAGACTAGAGGATATCAAAGATATAACTTATATATAGGACTAGCATGGACCGCATATTAAAAAACTGTGTGTCTTCACGTTGCACCACATCAACAATGAGATGATGAATGTACGGACTTTGAAGTTAGTATACCCAGCTTTCATAGATTACATTAGACAAATTGATTCTTCATTGCTCTTTTGTGGAGAGTGACTGGGAAACAGTGATCTGGGGTTACCAAGGGAACACGGGGGTAATATTTGAACAGGTGAGCAATGACATATTGAAGAACAGTGTTTGCAGCAACATACCGCCTGTGATGGAAAACTTTCCTTGGACACATAGCCTTCTGCAGCAGCTCCCAAACCTTTTCATTCAGTCTCCAATCCCATAGAGATAATCCCTTAATGTGACACATTTGTCTGCCTTTCATATTTTTAAATGCCTGAATAAGACTAGGGCAATTTTTTTTTGCATGTGGGTGTCCACAGTTAAGTTCGGGTGCCTATTCTAGATCCCTAATGTTTTGTACAAGCACATCACTCGTGTCCTAGATGTCGCATACCTCTGGAAAATAGTTGCCTCTATACTATAAGGGCATTATATTTGTACTGTAATGGTAGACCTGGGTTACTGTGAAGATGTGCAACATTTGAAAGACTAATTAATTAATGACTTTTTGAAACAATGCTATGTAATAAAAATAATAATTAAAAACCTGGTCCTGAATGTCTCTAAGACTATAGGAGATTTTTGTGGACTTCAGGAGGGAGACGTCGCGCACACAATTCAAACACCTCTTGATTAAGTGAACCTTGATGGAAAGAGTAACCAGCTACAGGTACCTGGGAGTCCACATCTACACTTTACATGGACCGCTCACATCTCACTCTGGTAAAGAAGGCAGGACAGCATCTATTCCATCTCAGATGGCTGAGAAAATTCAACACCTTAAAAGCATGACAGAAGACCTTCTTCATGGCAATATTAGGCTCGTTTCTATCTGGGAGCATTACTGGTATAGTAGACAAGAAGGCCCTCCATAAAGTGATCCGATGTGCTGAACTTTCCAAGATTAGTGGCCTAAATAGGGTGGCAGTATAAGAGTTGTAGGTATATTATTGTTGTAGTTGTTGTTGTCAGCATCATCACCATTATTATTATTGTCCTTATTTGTTATCAGTATTATTGTTGTTATTATAATTAAGAATATTTGAAATGTCAATGTAGAAGTATATTGGTTTATTTAAAAGGAATGACTACTTTTGGTGGAACACGTTTTAAGCGTATACAAGCATACAGAAGTACTTGCGTGCCTCCTGACGGCGGTCACTGGAAGGTGTGTTAGATAGCGTGTCGGTTTTCCGAAAATACCCGACACGGAGCGCAGCTTGCCGGAAGATCCGGGTGCTGGGCTTCAACATAAACAGCAATGGCGGAGGCAGCGGCAGCATCTACAGCGGCTCCAACAACAACAGGAGGCTGGACGAAACACGTAACCTGCAGGTTAGTTAAAATCCACGATGCGCTTGTGCTTTTTACATTTCAAAATGCCCATATATTTTTAACGGATATATCGTGTCGTTGTGGTGCAAGTACGCTGACAACACCGTCTTTTGTACTGAAGAAGTAGATGTGTTTGTTGTTGTGATATACGATAGGAAGGTCGGTCCAGTGAAGTATACCAGCAAGCTAGCTAAGCGAATCCCCCCAACGCTTTGAAGTAAACAAGGGTTCCGCAATGTGTTGGCCGAACGAGTGGCCGCGTGTTTTGAACACGGCCGAGTGCATTTTCACTATCGGTATGACCACCAGTAAGCAGTAGCTAATGAATTGTGTTCAGATCCATTTTGCAAATGGTCTTGGACATTTCCTTTAAAAGTCACTCAGATTTCTGCGCGTCTACCGTTCAACATCAAGTTTCTATTCTTAATCTTGGTTTTCAAGACCCCATTGTTTTGTGCTCGTTACCACCGGCTAACACTGGGAACAATGGTCTCAACGATGGGAATGTTGGAAAATGTTAAGCCCATAAAACATTCACTGATGAGCAGAAATATTTTGATGTTCACGTCTGTTTACCCAGGACCACACTGTGCGTGTGTAAAAACAAATTATACTTTTACTTATGCAAGTGACTTGCCAAGAAATGTACTATACAGACAGTTGTAGGAAGGCAGGATCCATAATATCAAAGACATACTAAGACAAATACCTATGGTTTGTTTATTTAGGTATTTCATGCATGGTCTTTGTAAAGAGGGGGACAACTGTCGATACTCCCATGACCGTAGTAGCAGCAAACCAGCCATGATCTGCAAGTTCTTTCAGAAGGGTTGCTGTGCATTTGGAGACCGTTGCAGGTAAGTTTGTTTGAATGGATGTGATGTACAAAATCTCAAAACTGACTGTTAGAATCTCTTTGTGCCCTGTTATAAAATGGGCATGATTTGTCGAATATTAAAAATTGAATGAAGTTGGCCTACTAGCATATATCCATATTCAGAATCGTATATTGGTATCTTCAGAACAATATTTTAACTTTTTGTTTTAAACAGAATAAGCTCTTTGTCCTGGATCCAGATGTTTACAGAATTTCAGATAAGCTCAGATAAACTGCTCAGTTTGCACCGATGTGATGTGCTTCTTTGTTCTATTTATTATCCTGTTATATAAGATGTTAAAAAAAAAAAACAAACAAAAAAAAAAACACAACCTGTTTAACAGACTGCCTTAACTGTGCAACATCACATCATGTGAATGTGCAGGAATGAATGGTCATTGAGTGAGGTCTCTGTGAACTGTTATTAGGGTGCTGCGGGTGCTTGTGACATCTTAAGTTTTTAGTGTCAACATGTTAGATGTTTCATCTCCATCTCTGCTGCTAGAGCCTGCCACTAAATCGCACCATTTACCAGCTCACTATAGACAACCCTAATGAAAGCTCTTGCTTGTGTAATTTTGTAGTTCTGTCAAGATGGGGGGGGGTCCTATTTTCAAGGACATTGACCTTGGTTGTTAAATGTTAAGATAGTTTTGCACTATTCTATTTCTGACTAAACAAACCCTGTTGGGCTGTGTCCATGGATTTGTGGAGAAATACATCGACATGGATCATCTTGTCCACATGCTGAGAACCCTGTGTTGAAGTGGGAGGATGGTCATTTTGCGCCGTCTCAGAATTATCTTGCCAACCAGACAGTGCAGACAGTGTTTGCCTCGTGTCTGTCTGCGGTCAAGTGCATCCCCATAGTAACTGCTCCTAGCAGCTTTGCAGCATGGGAAATGCCTTTGTGTGCTGCTTGCGGCCCTGCTCTATGACAGCATCGCATAATGTCGGCCGACTCTAAACACCCCCACTCTAGGCCTTGAAGGCTGATTTTTGGCACTGGGTCTGTAACAGCGTCTGTATATGTCTGATGGGGGGGTTTGCTGTCAGGATGGGTAGGAAGGCAGGCAGGCAGGCAGGCAGGCAGGCAGGCAGACATTTCTTCCACTAGGCTGTACTATGAGCAGTCATGCTTCTCTCTCTGTATGGACTTTGTCCTCACCATTGTCTTTGTGGGAGTCCTCCAGTTTGTTATTAAGGGGGCTATAGAAGCAGCATCCATGTACGCCTAACTTCATTGTGGGTGAAATCTGCCTTTTATGTTGTCTTTTGTTTGTGTGTCTTCCCCTCTCTCCTCCCCTGTCTCCCCCTTCATACCCTTCTGGGCCAGACATCGTATACTGCAGCCTGCATCGCAATTACATAACCCCTCTCTCTCTCTCTCTCTCTCTCTCTCTCTCTCTCTCTCTCTCTCTCTCTCTCTCTCTCTCCGACATCCCTTCAATGCTGCTGGGTTCACCAAGTTCATGCCGCCATTCGGCAGAAGCCGTTACATCAGGCTATCATTTATTTTACATAAATGAAGACACACACCCACGCCACACATACACAGATAGGGATGGAGTTTCTTTAGAAGTTCCAAAGAAACGTTTCTGCAAATGTGAAAGGAGGAAGGAACAAGCTTGCCTGTTAGCTTCCGTCACGTCAGCTGTTATTCTTATGCCATCTTTTTGAATAACAGTTTTGGTTTTCTCCACTACAGTGTAAATGTATGCGCCACCACACGTTTCTAAAGGGTTTCCTGGATTTGAAATCTAAAATGCCGACAGTGGCTCGGTGATCGGTAAAAATTATTTTATTCAATAAGACCAGTAGTTATTCTCACTTAGTTATGTCAAGGCAAATGGTGTTAAAACTGTATACAATAAGGAAGTAGTGTCTACTGTTTAACTAATGCGCCTCCCGAATCCCCCAAGTGCGGTAATGCGTATCCTGGTTACTCGATACAATCTGAGAATACCTGCCATGGATAAAAATGCAAGATTGTTTAGACCCAATTCGTTAAAACTCGCTTGAGTTCATGAAAATGTTAGCCTGAACTAAAAAGTTTTTCATGAAACCATTTCACTTTGTGAATCCATCCTAGTAACGTTTAGTTTACATGACGGTTGTTTTGTTTCTCAACGCGGTTCCGTGTATATAGGCACACGTGTTGCTTATGTACTTGGAAGAAATGGGGGCCGGTAACAGCTAAATATGGTACAGCCTTGAGATCAGAACTGAGGCGTGGCAACATGTTCAGGAAGGTGGAGACCATATAGGTAAAGAAATCGTTACTCCAAAATCGTAAAAATTAACCGCCATTACTGGTACAGGTGATCAAGTGTGATTGCGGTATTCTAGTTCGGGGTTGGGGTGTACAAACGGTGTAGCGCTCGTGTATCTGTTGTAGCCACTGAATGTTTTGTTCTTTGATATTACCTGTGTCGTTTAGGTGGCTGTAAGTATATTATAGTAACACTGGGATGAACTCCTAACTAGGGTGACCATATTTTCATTTGGGAAAACCAGGACACCTTGGGGGGGGGGATGTAAATCGTCGGTAAACATTACACTTGCGCTGTCTACATTCTGACTAAGAACTGACGCAGCGCAGTGCCCTAGTACCTGTAAATTTAAATTTTAACTGTCCAATGAAGGTAATTTAAAAACCAGGACATTTCCTCACTTTTTAAAAAAAAAACCCGGGACAGGACGTGAAATACGGACATGTCCCGGGAAATACGGACGTTTGGTCACCCTACTCCTAACACTGGGAGTTCATCCTTTACTTTTCACATGTACACTTATTAATAATGTGAAAATCTGAAAGTATTAATGAATCAATTTATTAAAAGAAAAACAATGAATTTAAAAAAATGACCGTGGTTCTAGTTATTCCACATGGATTTGCTACATTTCCCTCAGAGTAGCTGCAAGGCGCTGTTTCATGACCTCCTTGATCTCATTTGAATAAGCATGTGACAGGATAACCTGTAGTGATGGAGATGAAATGAGAAATCACTTCTAATAATGGTCTACACTGTGGGCTTTCCTTCCTTCCTAAAAACGCATGAGGCCAATACATCCACGCAACACCATTTTTTATGAAGTTGCCTGTGCAACAAGCTTCCAAAGTGTAAACCTCTGGGGGAGGGGGGAGGGGGGGGGGGGAGCTTCCTACTGTCCTAACCCCCTCATATCTTGCACGGGTACATCAATCCTTTAGCTGTAGTCTTTTCTTAACGTTTTGCTGTAGGTATGAACACACCAAGCCAGCCAAGCAAGAGGAACTCCCTGGCCCCATGCCTTCGGTGCCGCTTCCCGCTGCCCTCCTCGCCCTTGCTGGTGCCCCTGACTCTGTGCCCAGTGGGCCAGGTGGCACAGCCGATGACCAGGAATGGCCCCGCAGTTCGGGGGCAGTGGACTGGGTCAATGCCGCAGAGTTCGTGCCAGGCCAGCCCTACTGCGGGAGGGGTGAGTGTGGCGTCGCCAGGCCCGTAATCATTGGCAGGCTGCGGTGAGATAATCCCACGTGGGGGGGGGGGTCAGAGCATTGCTGCACTGGAATTTGAGATTGGTGGGAGCGTCGTATAAATAGCGCAAGGCAATGCAAGTCCGCCAAATTCTGGGATTGAATAGAATTAATGCAGATGCGTGACGGACTTTCTTTCTTCAAATGTACTGTACACAACCACTCAGGAAAATTATCCCAAAGAAAAGTCTGCAGTGTGAGCCACCGCCATATGCAAGTGTTTGCTCCTGTTCTTTTTTGTAGTGCCTCATGCAGAAATAGCAACTTCAGGAATGCATGACACATCACAATTGATGCTACTACTGGCTCTCTGTGTGAAGGAGCACAGGGCCATCCTCCATTCTTATAACCCTCAGCAAGAGAGGTTGACCTGCCAGTGCAAGCTGGTGCCAGAAATATACAGTATAACCTCTGTCCATCTTCCAAGTGCTGCTTTCCCCATATATTGCCCATAATTCCAATAAAATCCCAAGATCTGTTGATGCCGCCAGCAAATTGTTCACTGCAGCACTTCGGTTGGTACTCCATGTTCAGTAGCAAGACCTGAAACCTGAGACACCCACTCAGGGCTACCCACAAAAATGTTTATGATTTATCATTTTCTTTGCTGGGTTTTTTTGTTTTTAGTTTTTTTTTTTTTTTTAAACCATACTAAACCACAGGCTGGCTATATGGAACAGGTTTTTTTAAATGGTTTGTGGTTTATATTCTTTTATCTTGTTGCAATTGAGAATTTGAGTAGAAAATATGCTCGCCAACCATATATGAAAGAATTCCAAGAAAGATCATTACTTAAGTCAAATGCAGTTACCCGTTATATGTTAAAGCGTAAACATTCATATGTTCAGAATATTGGGGGCAGAAATGTTGCATGGCAAATTTACCAATAATTACATCGTTAATATATCGTTAATAATTACTATATCGCAGTTCACTGGACTGATGCTGAAAATGGTCCAGAGCTCTCCGTGTACGCCCAGAGTCATCTGGCCAAGACCAGAGTTTCCCCTCCTCAGGCTGTGGCCTTATTGGCAGAAGGCTACGATCACAGTGCTGTTCCTCTTTCTTGCATTGGGTGGCAGCCACATGCTCAGTCAGGAAAGGCAGGTGTAATTTCCTCAGGCTGGCAGGCTGAGTACACAGTGTACTTGTACAGTACTTGCAGGCACTGGAAAGCCACAAGAGCCAATTTCAGTCACTGCACTGTAACTGTCAGGAGCTACTCACTCTGACAGCAGAGCCTTGTTTTTTTGGTAGTACAACTGGATCATCTCATCCCTAAATTGTATTAAATGTTACATATTCTTCATGCCAAGTGAAAACATAAAGCTTGTTTTGGCTGGTTACCTAATTTCCTTAAAATGACAAACTCTGCATGTGTCTTGCTTAAGGTTCCTAATACATGTTCCTTAGTTTATTTCGACGTTTATCTTTTCATTATTTATTTTGCAATACTACTGTTTTTACGCTTCTATTTTAATGTTTAAAGAAAGATCTTTGTAAACGGTATATAACTGTTCTATTGGTTAACCTGTGCTTTAATGTTTTCCATGCCAACTCTACCAGTTTTAGGTCGTGGGTCTATCACTTCACGTACTATTTAGGTAGCTGTTGGTGTTCAGGTGGCTTTAAAGGACTGTTTGTGTTTGTTTTGAGCTGAGTTTGCGTTCTTTGGTTTGATCTATACGCTGTATTTTTGCTGTCCCTCAGCCGAGCCTGTGTTTGTGGAGGGCCCGGGGCCTCTCATCGAGGATGAATATGAGAAGGAGCGAGCCGACACCCAGCTGAAGAAGCAGCTGTGCCCATACGCCGCCGTGGGCGAGTGCCGCTACGGCCTCAACTGCGCCTATCTCCACGGCGACGCGTGCGACATGTGCGGCCTGCAGGTGCTCCACCCCACCGACGCGTCCCAGCGTTCCCAGCACATCAGAGTGAGTGTGGCCTTCAGTTCGTCCTGCATCCTGGTCCTTCTTTGGGTTTTCCCTAAACTCCCATAAATGATTTGGGATTCTTGTTCAATATCGATGGCAGGCATGCATAGAGGCCCACGAGAAAGACATGGAGATCTCGTTCGCCATCCAGCGCAGTAAGGACATGATGTGTGGAGTGTGCATGGAGGTGGTGTTTGAGAAGGCTAACCCCAGCGAGCGGCGCTTCGGGATCCTCTCCAACTGCAGCCACTGCTACTGCCTCAAGTGCATCCGCAAGTGGAGAAGTGCGAAGCAGTTTGAGAGCAAGATCATCAAGTGAGCCACAGACCACTGGACCTTGTCCACATGCCATTGCTCTGAGCTTATGCGTCTGTGGTTTAAAAAGACGTTGCGTATGAAAGAGTCCTGATTTGAGTTTGTCGTCCTGTGCCAGGTCCTGCCCAGAGTGTCGAATCACATCCAATTTTGTCATCCCAAGCGAGTACTGGGTGGAAGACAAAGAAGAAAAGCAGAATCTTATCCAGAAGTACAAGGATGGCATGGGGTACAGACACAGTCCACAGTCTATTGTCCACAGTCCACCCTCTGTTGGTTGGTTGATTGATGGCATGGAGTACAGACACAGTCCACCCTCTACTGGTTGATTGATTGATGGCATGGGGTACAGACACAGTCCACCCTCTACTGGTTGATTGATTGATGAGGGCAAAATACTACTAAAATCATAACCAAACCAAACCCCAGTTAGTACCCTGAACCTTAAGCAGTTATTCCTGATTTGTTCTCTTCGAGCAGAAATATAGATACATTAATGTGTGCGCGTGTGCATATCTTCATTTAAAAAAAAAAAAACCCAACAACTATTATTTCTTGTTTAAAGTTAGGTTATGTTCATGTTTTTCCAGGAGTAAACCATGTCGATATTTTGATGAGGGACGCGGAACCTGTCCGTTTGGAGCCAACTGCTTCTACAAGCACGCCTTCCCTGACGGGCGCCTGGACGAGTCCTCAGCCCCACCCCAGCGAAGGCAAGCCGCATCCAGTGGGAGGAACAGGGTAAGAGCTCTGTGGCCAGATTTTTGTAGAAGAATGCAATCCACTTTTCTAAATGCTAATTGCCCACCTACTTTCTGAGAAGGAAAAAAATATATTCTTCCTTTCAGCTGTGTTTAAATAAATGTATTGTTTTTGCATAGGTAACTGTTATCCATGTTTGTGATGGTCCTTGAAAAACAAATTTATAAATGGTCAAATAAATAGCAATAAAATATTAAACTACGCAGTGCAGTGAAAAGTGGCTGGTCCTGTTGCAGGCTGCATGGAGAGAGGATCACAGATCTCACTCAACACTGTTCTTGAGTTCTTGATTGTTCTTCTGTTGCCACCAGATCAGTTGAAATCAGTCGTTGGTGGCTGGTATAGGACACTGGGCAGCAGTTTTAATGAAAGAGTCCACAGCGTTAACATCATGCTCCTCTTGTCTCAGTACTGCTAAATGTGTCTTAAGCTGTCAAAAAAAACCTAAAAAAAACCCACAACTCATCCCAAAAAAAAAAAAAACCCTCTCTGCAGAACTCCAGACGCACTCCCCTCTGGGACTTGTTCGACGAGCGAGAGAGCAGCGACTCCTTGGACAACGAGGACGAAGAGATGGTGACGTTCGAGCTTAGCGAGATGCTGCTCATGCTCCTGGCCGCAGGCACCGACGACGACATCACCGACTCCGAGGACGAGTGGGACTTGTTTCACGAAGAGCTGGACGATTACTACGAGCTCTACCTATAGCGTCCCTTCGTTTGTCCTTCGCTTCTTCTGTCCCTCACTAATCTCCCCTGGTAATCTCTTCCCTGCCCTCCACCCTAAATACTAGACAGGACCGTCTCGTGTGAGTTAGCAGTGTAGTCTTTCCCCATGTGTTGTGGCAGTGCCTTTCAGCAGGCCGTTAAAATCATGAATTCAGTCCAGAGTGAAATGAAATATATAAAAGAACAGGTGAGAAAGGAAAGGGGGGACAGAGGAGATAGGAAAACGGAGACAGAGCTGTGTGCTCATGCTAAAATCTTTTCTAGAAAATCTCCGTGCTGCGGGTCCGTCTGTGTCCACTTTATGTACTAAAGAAAAAAAATGTACAAAAACAAACAAACAAAAACACCAATTTACAAAGTTCAAAAATGACAAAAAGACACTAAGTTATACATTTAAAAAATGGAATGATATTGCTAATAAATCTTAATGGTTTTATTCTAAAGTATAGGTTTGACTTCTCATGTACCCAGGTAGGGTCCTGCTTAAATGGGACTTGGTGCCTACTGCAGCTTCACTGTAACTGGTTTCTGGATTGTTCTTCTCTCCTCATGCACTGACTATGATATGGTGGGGTCATGGAGATGAGCTTTCTTGATGTCAAATGCACACATGCACTCTTAACGTTCATAAAGACAACTTGTCACTGAACATTAATTTCCCCCTCCCTTTTATCTTTCTCTAATTCTCTTTAATTGGGTCATTTGTGGGTTTTGGGTTTTTTTTTTTTTTTTTTAACTATCTGAACTTTATAGGTTCAGGAACACCTGTGGTATCAAATGGCAAGTCTCTCCTAAGTGTAGCGATACCTTTTGTGAATTTGGACTCCAGAAAGCAGACTTAAATGCATTCAAATATGAAGCTGAGTGTTTCATCACTTTAACTGTCTATTACTTGTAAGATTTATGATTTGCTTCAGTATTGCATATTAAGCTCAGCTGTCAGTAGCCAATCCACAAACACACAATTGTTATTCGGTTCTTGTCGAACTTGATTGAAATGCATATGTTTATACTGAAATGTGCTTGTTTTCTATGGTCCAGAACCATCCAACATAACTTGAAAATTAAAGTTTATTATCAAAGTATTATTTTGTCTCGTCACTTTTGAGGATGAATTAATATTCCTAACAGAAAAGCTGCTTTTGATGGAACACCTTTTAAAGAGTGACTATGGTTACAATACCAGTACTTTAGGACGCATTACCCATGAGATATTGTGAAATGTAATGCCTTTACTTTTTCATAGACACGTTAAATTGCTCTTCTAGAGAGTGCAGGGTAAGTCATTGTACGGCACCCGTGAGGTTGAGAGAGTTCAGGATCTGGTTTAAAGGCCAAGTAGGCTCACCCTGCCATCGTTCAAGCAATACTGCTGTTTTATAGGCCTGTCGAAGGCTTTCGCTTCATTCACTATAAAGCTCATTTGCAAGGCTTAGCGTATCTCAGTTTAATAAACTTAAATGACCGTTCAGTAGTTTAATTCCGTTAGATCCCACACGCAACGTTGCGAGCACGCACGTCAGTTAAAGCAAGGACGTCTGCCTGCCGTGTTGGTAGGCAGACCGCGACACGCGCTCGTCAATATCGATAATTACAACAGATGGTACATTAAGACTGTGTGAAAAAGACTTTCTGTTTGGAATTGTATCTTATTTTAACAACCCAGCAAAAGAGTAAATAGATGTAAACCTCGCAGAAAGAAAACAAATATCTCTGGTAAATGTTTTAAGGTTGCAGGTTAAGTGATACTATTTAGCTTCAAATTATCTTTGTATGTTATTTTATTTTTCAAAAATTAGCCATTCAGTTTCATTTCGCATCATTTTCTCACAAAAGCACACTCCATTCCAATGGTTCCATCACGGGATTTACGCTTCCCTGCTCGTCTCCCCCTTAAAGCATCTGTCACTACGCGGGCAGAGACAAAACAAGTGAGGAAGAAAAGGCATGAATACCATGATTGCAGAAATTAGAAAAAACAATACGGTGGCCAGCTATCCTCAAGCCGAAGCGGCGATTTACCCTGACTCACCCGTCTCCTCAGCACCGGAAAACGGGCAGCTCTTCATACGAAGCGTCGCGTCCAGGAGGGACACACAGACGACCACCGGCAGTGCCAACCCCGAGGAAGGCAGCACCCAGCCTTTGGTATCTTCAGCCACTGCCGCCCCGTCTTGCACCATGACATCGGGCGAATTCATGCAATCCACTCCCCTCTTTGTCCCGAGGTCCAAGAAGAACCTATTTTATAAGATATTGTGTTTCATGCTGCTCATTCTTCAGGGTGGCATCTTAGATTTCTACCTCATTATATTCACTGATCTGTACTGGTGTTCCTGGATAGCCACGGACCTTGTGGTTATATCAGGCTGGGGGATTTTCTTCATTAAGAACGCAAGGAGTAAGCGAGAACGAGCTTGTGGTTTCCATCAGAAGAGCTCAATTTTTGGCTGCAATCTTGGGGAGTTCACGTTCGCCTACTTAGCATGGCTCATATACGTGATCGCATGCACTCCGAAAGTAGTACTCATCTTGGAGACCTCCATCCTAGATCTGATTGTGCTCAAGGTGCCGTTTGGCATCACCGGATTCAAGATAACCGTGTTGCTCACCGCGCCATTGCTTTTCTGTCTCATTAATTCAGTTATAGAGGACCCGAATGGCGCGACTCGGTTTCATTCCCAAAGTTGTTTTATGACCACATGTATAGATGTGCTGGACAGTTTCACCCTCATCGAGTTGGTCCTTAAAAACGAAATTTCAGATATATATTTGAAATATACCGTGATATCCGTGTATTTCGTTGCGCTGGGCGTCCCCGTCATATGGCTTTACGAGCTAACGGCCTCGAGGATGCACTGCCGCTGGATTTGGGCGAGGTTCTTCACTAGCGTTGTGGTCAATGCACCGCTGTTGGTGGTCAGATGTTTCTTTGTGTTTCTTTACCACATGCCCATATCGGTTTTTATGCTAAAAAACGTATTCATCTTGGGATGCAAATTCCTGGAATTAATTGAGCAGTGCGTGACAGTGAGAAGTGTCCGGAGATTCGCACGTGGAGGTAACCCAGCCCAATTCTCCCACTGCGTCTCGGAGAACGACATGTGCCCACACGGCTATGTCAATACGCTGGCCGTCAATACTCAATCGTAGATCCTGGGACGCACATTTATCCAGAGGTCACACTTCATCAGCCTTACGAAGAACGTCGGACGCCAATATCCTCAACAGGTGCTAAAACCAAACGACACGATGTGCCAGTGAAAAGCCCACCCCCTCCCCACGACCTCGCCGGTGAAGCTTCTGGGGTGTTCGTGAACCAATGGTCATTAGTGTGACGTGACGCGCAGTTATTTTGTTTGCACTTGTATTGTGAGGCACTTTAATTAATTGATTAAGAATCAAATTAATGGAATGTCACACGTGTGCTGTTAAGAAGCCAGTGGTTTATTTTATATACTGAAAATGTGTAACATTTCATGGATATCAATTTACATTTTATACTAGTAATGTAAGGTGACGTCTATAAGTTGTTAACCTGTCAGACACATTGTCTGTGGATGTTTTTAAATGCACTTATCAAAAGTGTAAACAGACCAGTTATCCGATAATCTAAGTGTATAGGCTGTTTCAGATAGTGAATGCAATGTAGTATTTATTCTATTCAAATGTCATTGGAAGACACGATAAGGTTGGAACTTGTGAACGGAAAACTGTATTAGGTGTACAATATGGGACTGTGATTATTGCTAATACCTTGTGAATTTCACTACTTATGAGTAAAGACAATTAATCTTCTGAGCCCTAACTGCTCGCCACAGTGAAATATTATAGTGTTTTCTCATAATTTTTACAACAAACTAGGCTACCTCTCTCTGTGTACCCACTGTCCACATTTCAAGCTGTTTATTTACTTGCTAAGTGTGCGTTATTTTCATCAGCTAAAGGGTGGTTTGGCTAACATACTTATATTATGTGTACAGGGAGCAGATCAATGAAATGCATGTGCACATAATACATTACTTTTGTGTCTAGACAATAATTCAGATAAATAGTATTAAAGAGCAAAGGGTCATGGTAGGTCACTCACAGGAAATATGAGTAGGTCTGTGCAAAGAGCAAATGTAAGCAAATCTAGTTCAAACGGAAAGCCCCTGTTTTTTTTTTGTTTGTTTGGTTTTTTTTTTTTACTCTAACTGGTTTGCAGTTACTGACAGGTAGTTCTGTGTAAGACAAGTCGCTTTCGAAACTTGTCTGGTAACTACAGGTCCAACAAGATTAAGATAAAATGTGAAGGCAGATGATTGGACTGCGAGCATAAACATCTGTGCATCTCTGATTCATATTAAAGAGGAAGGCATGGAGCTAAATATACAGGCCAAAAGTGCATTATCAAAACTGGGAGATTTGTGCCTCATTGTGCAATGCAAATGTGTATAAAATAATTTATTCTGTTGTTGATGTCTAAATTAAAAGTTCGATTGCAGGCATATAACTTTTTTGCAACCTAATGTTATTTCTATCTAGTGTATCCAGTATCAAATAATTACAAAAGACTGCCACAAGGGCTTTAAATTACAGTTTATTTATATTATGTTTTCATAGGAAATTCTTTTGCACCATAAAAGTCATGGCAATTTGTTACTAAAAATTCAATAGTGAAATGTGCCAATTTTTAAACCCAGAATAAGTGAATAGTGCAAATATTGTTTTAGAGGGTCTCCAGTAAATTTAAAAAGAGAAAGAATAAGCACATAAAGACAACCAAAGAAGTCCTGCTTCTGAATTTGCAGTTACTAGGAATGTACTAATGTACTAATGTATCCCCATGTGAAGCATATAGTATTGATGTAATCTGATTACATGAAACTAACTGCATGAGGATCAAAAAACTCATCACCATGTTATAGATTTGCTTTTTCATTAAAAGGTAATATATGTTGTTTACAGAGAAATCCATGCAATAGGATAGAAATCATTCTGTAAATTACATCTGCTATATACCATGTGATGGAGAAGTACTTAAAATAAAACTTAAGTGTTGTAATCTTCTAAGCAAACACTTCTTATTTATTGTAATACATGGTCAAATGTAAATTTCACTGTTTATAGGTTCCGAGCATGTTACTAGATACTGTGACAGCATTATTTAGTCCTGAAAAAAACTGATTGAAAAACAACGATAAATGCTCATAACCCCTACAGCAGTCCTGCTGGGGCAATGTCCTGCTCATAACCCCTACAGCAGTCCTGTTGGAGCAATGTCCTGCTCGTAATCTCTACAGCAGTCCTGTTGGGGCAATGTCCTGCTCACAACCCCTACAGCAGTCCTGTTGGAGCAATGTC
>JAOYMR010000003.1:13503472-13524285 GCA_025802075.1 Tenebrosternarchus preto | reverse complement strand
ATCTCTACAGCAGTCCTGTTGGGGCAATGTCCTGCTCACAACCCCTACAGCAGTCCTGTTGGAGCAATGTCCTGCTCGTAATCTCTACAGCAATCCTGTTGGGGCACTGTCCTGCTCACAACCCCTACAGCAGTCCTGTTGGAGCAATGTCCTGCTCGTAATCTCTACAGCAGTCCTGTTGGGACAATGTCCTGCTCACAACCCCTACAGCAGTCCTGTTGGAGCAATGTCCTGCTCGTAATCTCTACAGCAGTCCTGTAGGAGCAATGTCCTGCTCGTAACCCCTACAGCAGTCTTGGTGGGCAATGTCCTTTTGAGATACAAATCCAATACAATGCATGACTCTTGATGGAATGTGATAACAGAGGAATAGTGCAATGTCCACATTAGCTTGTTAAACATTACGCTGCAAAAAACAGATTATCTAAGATAATACTTCTATTTTCAGTGATCAACATCAGTAGCAGGGAGGTGATATTGTAATTAAAACTGAAAGCTTCAAATATTATTGGAAAGAGGAACGACTGTATTAAATTATAAATAATGAATTACTTTGTGATAAAGGATGCCAGGATAATCCCAATGGCTTTAACAAGAGACTACATCAATATCACATGAATATACAAGTTTCAGTGTAAAACATTTTCACTAAGAACAATAAAACCTGACTTTAAAACGAAGAAAAAACAGGCATAATTGCATCTGATAGAAGAGGTCAGCAGTTGTATGTACCATAAAAGACTTAATAAAGTCAAAACAAAATAAAGAGTGAACATGTGTGGAAATCATCTGTCTAGATTCCAATCAAAACAACATCAACTGTCCATTGTCTCTGTGCAAAAGCCAGATGAGATAGGACTACTGAGGTACAGTACTTCCTGTAACTTGGCCAGTGCAGCAAGAGAAGATGATGAAGACTCCTCCCTTATGATAGAGTCTCTGGAACTATATCCCTGATCCGACCATCTAGATGGTCTTTCTCTTGAAGCCCCTTCCCCTTCGTTCTCATCCATCACCACTGGCTGGGAGGGATACATTTCCCAAGAGTCCTGGTTGTAATCATCCAGAGAGGGTGGAGGAGCCGGCAGCTCCATGGATGCTAGAGAAAGCTGGAGGTCCAACAGTTGCTGCATGGTCTGCTCACTGTTTTCTGCAGAGCAACCATCTGATGGTGGTTCCCCCTTAACAACCACCTCATTCCTGCTTGGTGGGACAGATTCCTGTATTGAAGGTTCAGCCAAGAAGCAGGAGAGTCTCTCTGAGCCAGTGTGGGACAAACCAGCTGTGTTTGTGCCAGGTGGCAGTTCCACAGCAGTACACGGGGAGTAAACTTGGTTGAGAGCTGGCTGGATACTCAGCACCGAAGGCTCCTCAAAATCCAGGTTGAGATGGGGTATTTCAGAAGCCCATACACAACGATTCTTATCTTCGTGTATCACTACCTCATATTCACACATGGGGGGGCCATGGTTCACCACAGGCTTACACTGAAGAACCGGAGGAGAGAGTTGGTTAAGAAAAGGGCTGCTCTCCGTTTGAAGACCCTCGTCTTCATTGTTTACACACTCTTTCTCAAACCAGTCTGGATTTTCTAACTGATAGGCCTGGAAGGTTTCAATTGCATTCCTCAGAGCATTTCCTGATGGGCAGTTGAAATACTCATCTATGCCAATGCCCTCAATAGTGTGAACTTTCCCCCGCTGATATTTCTCCAGATCCAGAATTCGAAAGTAGAGCTCTTCAAAGTGCTTCATAAGCTTGTACTTGACTGCTAGGTCGAACATGGAAGGAACGTGTTCCTCTCCACTTATATCTTCAAAATACGCCACCAGGTACTTGCCATAAGAGGCGGGACGCTGCATGTCTGGCGTGATGAGCTGCAGGGCGAGAGTGAGCATGTCTCCCATTGGTGAGCAGACGTCCTCCCTCAAGAGAACGCGGGGCTGCCCACACATGGCTCCCCATTTGGCCTGCACCCCCCGCGAACAAAGGACCAGCACCTTGTCTGAAGATTGCTCTATGCGTCGCTTCTGCAGCTCAGTCCACTGCAGGCGGCCCATGACTCCAATGGAGGCTGTGTCCAGGAGGTCCAGGTAAACCTCCGTGCCACACATGGCCCTCAAGAAGGCACAGAGCTTCAGTACTATATCGGTGTATTGAGGGTGGTCTCGGGAGTAGATGATCAGCACAGAGCGATCAGCAGCTGGAAGAGCCTCTTGAAGATGAGTCTGATCAGGTGTTATTCCTGGATCTGTAACCCAATGCATGTTCAAATATTAACTACTCAAACATTCAAAGTAAGTACAATTAATGCTTTTGCTTTCTGTGTTACATAAACTTTTAATACCTTTTTCATTTGGTGTATTAGTGCTCATACAGACTTATCTTATTACTTTCCATAACAAGTTTATAATGCTGAGGTGTAAGTGTAATTTGGCTAGAATCATCCAATATGCAAACATAACTGATGTCCCCAACAGCAACCATTCTAGCAAATAAGAACACGCTTCACCGCTTACCTTTCTGCTTCTTCTGCAAACAAATGGCGCAAACAACCAGACAACAGAGCAGGAGAAACAGTGCAGCTGAAAGAAGCCACCAGATCTGGGGTTTTGCTGGGGGCACAGGTGGCTCTGTGTAAAACAAACTTTGCAGATAAGCAACATTCAAATGCTCAGTTGAACAAATACTGAAAAGAAATAGCCTAACAGTGTAGGTTCTATACCTGGACATATGTTAAAACTGTGGCTCCTACGCCGACAGTCATTTCCACACTTAGTAAAAAAGGGCTGGATCTAAAAGACATTTGCAAATCATTTATAATTCAGCGCTCAATCACTATGTCAGCATGTGCAGAATAATGCAGATAATATATATACACAAACACAAACACAAACACACCTGGGCATTAAAAATGCAGCACGTGTGTGGCCAAGCCTCAAGGTCAAATGACACGTTTAGTAATGAGCTGTTGTTCTGTTTAAGGGAGAAAACAAACATTTCAATCTCAAAAGCAATGATATTTCTCAAGTATTTACTAAGTATAATATTGCTATAGTAACCGATGTGACTTGCCAACTGTTGTTTTCTTATGGATACTATGTTACTCTATTTAATATTGCAGTTATACAAAATACAAGAACAAATACAAAATAAAAACAAAACAAACACAATAGACATATTAATGGTGCTATAGTGGACGGCTACGTGAAAGTCCCAAACAGAGACAAATGCAATATCTTACCTTAATAAGACTCTTACTTTTCTTGACATCCTTACACTTCACAATGACATTATAGTGTTCAGAAAGCTCTCCGGTACTGAAGGTAAGAAAGATGGTCCTGGTCTCTAGGTGTGTGGAGTTCACAGTAATGTTGGGCTGCCACAGCTCACCTTGGAACCAGGATTAAAGCACTGGGTCATGAAAGGAAGGCTTGTAATAAATGACAAAGTACCTTCATTAAATTAACACACAACAATGTCATTAAGTCGTCATGCATCAGTGAGCTGTTTTATGTAGCACCTGGGTCCAGGGAAAACGTTGTTTTGTTCCGCTGTGTACTGTACTATATATGGCTAAATGACAATAAAAACCACTTGACTTTTAAATACAGTACTTTTAAATACAAAATCTCAAAAGCTTTACAAGAGAAATATTGAATACTTCTCAAGTTATGCTTCTGCATTGTGTATTTACTGTCAACTATCTTAATCCCAGTATGTTTGTATTATTATTCCTGCTTGTGTTCAATGTTAGTTTAAGTCGGTTGTTCTTCTTTGTGTTTTATCCTGTCCGTATTTTTTTTATTAAAGCTATTATTTAATTGGTGTTTTATTTCTCTTTCTTTTGTTATGGTTTACCTTCCCAAGTCTGAGCACCTGTATTCTTTAGTTTGAAGTTGTTCACTTCTACATAAGTGTTCACACACCACTCACCTAACTTTACAAGTAGGTTTTTAACCTGGATTTGTAGAGGTTGCATTCGCTCTAGAGCACTTTTTCAGAATTTAGAAGCAATATAAGAAAAAGATCTTCCACCAATTGGATTGCAAGCAATTCTAGAATTGACATGTTCACAGAGTTCAAAATATCACTCGGTTTTTAAAGGTTACCCTCGTTTACTTTCACAAACTGGTCTACACACATTATCTTTGTTACTCATCAAAGCAATAGTAGAGTTAATTAAAACTAAAACATTCAGTTAGTTCCTCTTAAAGAAACCTTTGCATATTTTGTTCTAATCAAAGTTAATTTTTTAAATTCATGTTTCATTTTTTTTAAATATTACTGCATTTGATTTTAGATAATGGTGTACAGTTTAAAGTCGACTCACTGCTTCATGTTTCATAACATAAACAAAATCATGCATATGTTAGCAAGCCTAGCTGAGACCGAGCTCAGCGATTGGCCTTGGATTTAGCTTTAAGGTTGTTGTCTCTTTACTGAGGTACGGTTGATGTACCAGATGTTCTCTCACCTGTTTCTACACAGAATTTGGTCTGTTGCATGGCAGGGTCTGTGCAACCTGTGGTCACAGATATATACAATTACATTCAAAACTAAATGTCACTGTTGTATTAACTAAATGTGTGCTAAGGTAAAAAAAAAAAAATACAGGAAGAGTGTGGTCCATGCAGATGGTTCTTATCTTTGTTTACCTCTGAAGAACTCATTAACTTACCAGGAACACCAATGATTTCATTGATGTTGTAGTTGGTGTGGTCTAGGTTTGGTTTGGGGAGGTTGGCGACAGACACAGAATAGGTCTCTCCTGGGATAACAGCCACTTTATCCAGAAAAAATGTCCACTGAAAATACAAACACCACAAGAGAGTTTAATACAAAAAGAGCACTATTACCTTATGACTTTTCCTTTATTTCTTTATATCTGCTTTGTTTTACCTGTTGACCATCTGGATTTCTCATGGATTTAAACTTCTCACGAAATATGTAATGAACACACAGGTGCTGCCCAGTTGATATCTTGGTCACTTGAAGCTCTGTTCCATGCAAAAAGGAAATACTCCCTGAAAAAAAAAAAAAAAATGTTTTTAAAATCTTTTCTACATTCCACCACATTTTATTTAAGTAAAATTAGATGTAAATGCTTTATAAAACTAAATCTACTAAATGTAAACATATAAAAAACATTGACCGATTCTGTAAGACACATTGTCTTTACTCTGAATTTTATATTGAATATATTTCCAACTATGGTAATATATTCCCACCAGTGTATGTCTGAAAGTTGTATGTGTACAGTAAAGCCTCCTTGAGTGTTAAGAAAGGCACTATATAAATTTAACTTTCATTCATTCATAAATTCATAAGTATATGAATGCAATTAATACTTAGACATGGATTTGACACAGAGTAAGTAAGATATTTTGTCAGCTAATACAGCAGCACACTGGCTCAGCACTACAGAGAATAACAGGAAATTTGTCATCTGTTTTGTTCTCAGTATAAAACACTCATTTAACACACCAACCATCGTCACTTGCTTTCCACTGAGCTACAATTACAGGTACCAAGTCTCCATTTTCGTCTCTTCTCACATCCACGTGCACCGTCAGATTCACGGGGCCACGAGGGGTGAACCTCCAAGGTTGCAACCATCCTTTGTGTAAGCAGTTATCTGAAGAACGAAGACAAGAACCGTGCTGATGCCCCGCCCTCTGACATGTGTTCCACTTACCTGTGTTAGGTATGCTGGTGCTAGTATTGTCTGTGTGTGTGTGAGTGTGTGTGGTGTGTGTGGTGTGTGGGGGGGGAGTCAATAACTTGGAGACACTCACTTATGTCAACTTCACATGGCATTTCCTTTGAAGAAAGAAGCACAACATTTTCAGTGTTAATGCCATCCCAAGTTATATTCTCAGCACCATACACAGTACATAAGAGCACATGTGATATTACATTAATTACAGCAGCATAACATGGAAAGTACATGCATTTATAACTGCAGTGTGTAAATAATACGCAGTGAATGACTAAACCTAAAACAATAACAACAGGCCCTCTTTCTCTCAAAGTAATTTCAGCTTTCTCTGTGTAATTTACGTTTTTTACTATATAGTCTATATAGGTTATCATAAGCTGGTTTACAAAATATAGCCTAAATCATTTTCTCACGTTTCTCCAAAATGCAATTTCAGCTGAAACGACAGGATACGTACCTCCGACGTACAGTTCAGGGAGGACTCATGTAATATATGAAGACTTAATACTTGCGATGAAAAAACGAACATTAAAACTACTCTCAAACACGTGAAAATCATCTTTGCGTAATAGAACTATAATTTATATGGCCGAAGCAATTTGCAAATCTTCTAGCTGTTTGTTTTTCTTCTCAAGTGTAATCGGTGTTTCCTACGAGAAAACGAGTGAGCTACATAAACTTCCTGGACTTTATGCAAATATACAGCAAACTGCAAACACCTGACCTTACTGGAAAGACTGCCTACGTTTTCTTAGAAGGTGGGCGTTGAAAATGAAAGCTGGTCTGACGTATGTATTAACTGCTCTGGAATTGTATTTGTAAGTTTCCAGCAAAGAGCCGTTTTGTAACGAATGTAGCGAAGCATTAGTTATAGGCTATATCTTAACAAACTCAATAGATGTCCGTCGTTGATTTGATTATGTTGACTTGAATTAAAACAGCACGAATGGACTACCTGTGTGTACAATTTAGCCAACTTGGCAAACTTTGCGAAACAACGTTGCTGCCTTGCGTTTCTGAAACTATCCACACGAGGGCGTCCTTTTATAATTATTTTGTACTCGGTGCCATGGTATTTTCAGGTTTTCGGTGACACGATACTTAAGGCTGTAGTGTATAAAATGGTAAGATAATAAGTCTTAATTAAAACAGTTTTAACACCAAAGGAATGAGTTTCAGATACAAAAATACAATGTAGATCACAAAGCGGTAACTATAAGGCATTTTTTGTACCACAAGATGGCATTATTGTCTTTATTTTTGTTTCCTTGTCAGAAATGGTTTGCTGCTATTGGCGCTCATTATGTTGAGATCATACGAATTTCTACAAGTGAGATTATATTAATTTCTATAAATAGCACTATTGAAAACCAGCAGACGACATCTTACTCAGTAAAATGAAGTCAACTAGGCGTGCCAACTAAATGAAAAGTGAGCGACTGTTTTTAAACACTGAATAGCGCAGGGCTATTAAAGTCAACCATTTAAAGAAGGGACACATTAAAAAATTCAACACATTCATAGGCCACAGAACAAGTCTCTTTTTATTTTAAATAACATTTAGCTATAATCGTAACTTTATTTAATCAAAATATGACAAACCTGCGTGTGAACTATAAGTGTGACGTAGGCCTCGTGCCTGTATCCCTTAATTAGGGTTACGTTATCAAACGAGACGGATAGGTTAATCCTTATTAAAGCGCAAAAGGTAAGTGAGCGCCCACCTGTCTTAGAAATCCATTGTTCACTTTTTGATGATCATTTTTATCAAAAGGTAGTTGTTTTTAAGTTGTGTGAAGCTGCTGAAATGCATAAAACAAAGGGGTACATTAACGTTATTTTACATGAGAAAGAAAATATCCAGTGTTATTTTTTACGCGCTGACAGTCTTCTAAAAAATAGCACAAATAATTTAAATATTTTTTCCTCAGCATAAATTGAAAGATGTTCTTTAAACTGAACATGGTCTACACAAACATAATACCAAGAAATGTGAGCGTCACCCACATCGCATTTCATTCAGCAGACATTCACACAGTGATTAATTGCTTATTTCCTACGTAAGCTCAAGCAGTTCGTTCTGAATGTTTCCACATTCCTCTATCTCTGTACATCTGGACATGATCTCAAGCATGGATCGCCAAAAATACACCCAGTGAACTGAGCAGACAGGCCATATGAGAAAACAGTAATAGTTGAGGGTCACTTGGCTGTACAGCCCCCTGAAGCAAAACCCACAGTGCACTCATGACAGACCATGAAGGCAAAGACACCACACAGTCCCAATATCAAAACCCTGAGACTGGCTGTAAAATCATGATAAGGGCTACCCACAGCTAGTCCAGGTGTTCATCACATTGCTTTTATATCTTGGCTAAACATTAGAAGGATTAGGGGCTGCTAAAATCTTGCATCCTTGGTTTAAAGTAAATTGTTTGGGCACTATTCAAACAGGGTGTGGAGAGATCGAAAAAGAGTCTGATTTTTTTTTTAATGATAAATCAAAGTGAAACCCTTCACTAGCTCAGATTTCAACTGATATCTTTTTGGCCTTAACAGAGATTTGGCATCTAACAACCCTGAACTGTCCAATGATTAATGGGTTCCATTTATTTGAGTAAAGGCTTGGCTCGGCAAATAGGGAGGGCCGTTTTGTCTGGTTGTACCTATTGTAATGGGGATATCACTCTCTCTAGGCCTGGGCCCTGTGTGTTTGTCAGTGTATGCAGGCTGTGGGTCCTGGCAGGTTGAACGGCTTGTTTCCTTCCAGTATGTCATTAAGCGACAATAGGAGAAATTGCCACAGTTGATCCTTGAGCTCCCACCGATTATGAGGTGTTAAACGATAAAAAGCATCTTAATTTATTTTTCTTTTATAGATAAATACAGCCACCCCATTGAGAAACTGTGCTGGTCAAATCAGTATTTGATGAAATGGAAGACGATGCTCAACTGCACTCGTAGTTATAGCAAACCAGTTCTATAAGGTACATTCAGACATCCAAATATTGACATATGCTGTTGATAACTTTGGCTGGTTTTGTGGGAAAGTGGCCTATAACTTCTGAAGTTGAAGTATTACATTCCTGTCATATCCCTTCTTTGAGAGATGGTTTATGGGTACTAAAAGTGGGTACTAAAAATGGGTACTTTGGTCGCTTAATTGATTGAGTAGTACCCTTCGCTCCAACATGGCATCTCCAGTTGTAAGTATCGTCAGTCTTTTTGTTCCTTGACTGTCTGTAGACTCACTATCATTTATTATAAAGTAAATTTAGTCTCTCTTTACACTTCTGGGCATAAACCACTGAGTATGCCAAACAGAAGCCTATGCATCTATTCCTGTCCTCTTGTATCTTGCTGTTCCTGCCTGAGGACCATCTTGGGTGAGTCCTATCTCAGCAGCGTTGTATCTGAAATAGCCAAAAAAAAAAAAGAGGGCAGGGAGGAGAGGAAGTTTAAAAATTCCTAATTTGGTTTCACATATTAATGTACTCACAGTGTTAATGGGGTCATGTGGAGTTCACATTTAAATCTAATAAGAAATGACAATACAACATGACTAGTGTTATAATAATGTTATCAAGATATAAAAGAGTAACTGGGTATTGAAGTGATTAGCACTAGAATATATGCTCTGGTAACAACTTTGTAACTCTGCTTTAGTAACAGACAGGTCCTGACTGCTAAAAGGTTACTGCATCAGTAGGTAGTTTTTGAAAGGCAGCGTGTGCTGTGTGTGTCAGAGCGCAGACTGTCGGGTGGTCTAGCAGCTCAGCTCCTCATTCCTGGGCTATTGAATAAACAACCTTTACTCACTCCAGTGTGGTGTATGCCCTTCCTAAACAGGGAATCAGGGATTTGGGGAATCATTTCTCTAACACAGCAGTTCAGTGTGTGGGGGGTGTGTGTGTGGGGGTAAAACCAGTCCCGTCCTCTTGTGGCGTAACGTGAAGTTACTTAGCAGCTCAGCATGACGTCTGTCCTCAGCTCTGTGTGAGCCTTATTTCAGGCGCCAGTTCAGAACAGGAGAAAATGGAGCATCTGTGCAGTTCAATCCAGCTTCGTGTGGTTTTGTGATCGAATCAGCAAAAGACACCACACTCTCAAATGAGGTCATGATTTCAGTGGCAGGTTGTGTGGAATGCGGCACATGTTCTAGCCCAACAGAACCCACCAAGGTTGGAGTGTCATCAGCTACTGTGGGAGGTGAAAGAAACAGTAGTGTTTGTGCTGAGCTCAGCAGAGTGCCAAGTGATAAGGGTCTCCACTAGAACATGGCCGGCCACCGCCTTCACTAGCTGCATGTTTTTCCTGCAGATCCAGTCATATCCGGATTTATGGTCAACATGCCAGCGTGGGACAGAGATGTAGCTAAGAAAGATCAAACGTTTGCCGTAACTATTTCAACCTTATCAGTGCAAATGCAGTCGTTTCTGTTGATTGCAGGTTATATAGGGAGCTTGTTGTTTAGAAATTGTAAAGTTCAAGCAGTCCATAACCAGCAGAAAGCTTCACTCAGAGTCTCATCATGAACACCTGCCAAGCACGAATTGGCCTGCGCTTTGAAATGCGGACAAACTGAATGGAAACCTTCGGGAAACCTTCAGTCAACCTTGTTCCACCTCGCTGTAAAAGCTGACTTTGAGCCACTGCTCAGTCTGTTTAAGCACACTGGGGATTTTTAAACACAGCTATGGCCGCTCTGATATAAACTTTGCGTGATTGCCTAGTTCCTAATGTAACTCAAAGCCTGTAACAAAGATAAGTCCTGCATTCATCACTGGTCTTCACCAGCTCTCAGCTCTGGAGAAAACCTCTGGTCATGTTTGGGTAGATGGAGCTAGCTTGTCATCTGACAAACTGCTCACTTCTCATCTCTGACACAGACTCTGAACACATCTGGCCCTCCGCTTTTGACTCCATTGTAGATTTGTTAAGCATTTGAAAACTGCTGTATTTATACGATGGTTAAGAGGAATAGGTTTTTTTTTCTATTTGTGGAGCAAACGATTTCTTTTAACTAAAAACACAGAATTTGAACAGTATAACACGTGCTTGTCCACAGCTTGTTTCCCTGCTCAAGTCGTGCTTTTTCATTAAAACATTTTTCGACACAGTGATTGTTAGTTGTTTAGTGTCTGACATTAGACCAGTTTTGAGAGTGTCCTACTGTCAGCAGTGTCTGATCATCCTTCACATTGAATACTCCAAACTCCATGCTGCACACTGCATCCTCCATACTGCATCCTCCATACTGCATCCTCCACCCAACAGGCATGAAGTAACTCTGGCTCTAGTAATAATGAACAACTGGATATGAAACCTATTAATTGTTGGAGGTTAAGGGAGAAAACAAAAAAAACACTCCTCCTGTTGTGTATCACTGATAAGATGCCAGAGCCATACAGTTTAACAGTAAACACACCAGACACTTGATATTAAAGAAGTGCACTGTTTAAATTCAAGCAGGTGGGAGAATGATGTGGAATAATCTAGCTTTCCCAAACAGAGACTCCTCAGTACTGCCAGAAGTGCACTTAAGCTCTTCGATGGAGGGAGTAGGCCAGTGGTGTTTTTCCACCTAACCCAAAGTGCTGTGAATATTGCCAGAAATACACCTTGACTAATATGATAGATGTGAAAGAATTTGGAATAATGTTGGTGTAATCACTTTTTAATGTATATGCCACTGGCTCATTTATTTTGGTGAGACAAGGTATAATGCATAAAAAGAGAGATTAATAAGAAATTCAGATGATAAATGATAGAACATGATGATACATAGATAGAACATAGAAACTGCTCTCTTTTACTGTGCGCTGTTACATGAGCACAGGCTGTTACACGAGCACAGGCTGTTACACGAGCACAGGCTGTTACATGAGTTAGGATTAGGAATGATTGTAACTAACGCTAGAATTCAGATTTACAAACTGTTCATTATTCAACCAAATGTTCAAAATCCATGATTATTCATGGATCCATGGTTTGTTCATGATTATTACATATATCTAAATGTATGCATGTAAATCACAATGATGCCATGTGAGTCTGTAGTAAACCATAGAACCAGAGCTGCACATGGTGAAATTTGAAAAGTTCAAGGCATGTCATAATTCAATATCATCCAGTTAATTTCACTAATTAATCCTACCTGCTGTCATGAGTTAATTAGCAAACTCATACTAGTGGAACAAGATCCTGATGGAGGACTTTTACCATACCATCTGTGCAGAGCCTTAAATTTAACCTATACTTCTATTTAATCTATTCCTGTGTTACTGCTGGATTGTTTAATATTTCCTCTTCCTTATCTGAAAGAAATGTTTAAAATATGGAGAAATTAATTGATGGAAATGTACTAACACCCATCAGTCACTCACCCCCGAGGCAAACATGTACAGCTCTGTTATTTAATAAGCTATTCATGAACCCACAGTCCTTTCCGAAATGTGACAATTAGATATCCTGGAGCAATGTCAGGTTGTGGGAAACCAAAACGCGTCTCCAGATTTCTCTCGGTACAGGACATAGCGGAGAAACACCAGGGTCATTTTTATACATCTGAGTCACTGTGCTGCCACAGAACCACACAAACAACATCTCACCAACTGCAACCCCAAATTCCTCGATGCTCCAAAAATAAATAAATAAATGAATTCACTGTATTGTATAATAAATCTAAAACAATGTTCAGGTCAAACACAGCTTAGCTAAATGTACCAGCTATATATCATAACGTAATGATGTTGGTTACAGAATGTTGGTTACAGCAAACTAAATAAAATAATCCTTCAATCCTATGAAAAATTTACTCAAGAGCCATTCAAATTGCATGAAGACAGGCATGGAGGAGATATGGCCCTGGGCTCCTAGGGGCCCTGTGCACAATTCTGCTAAGATGCAAGTTTCTCTTCATTTGATACATATGAACATGTTTATGCTTGACATTTACTGTTGCTGACCTGAATTTTATAAACACTGTTTTCCACTGGTGTTTATCAAGTGTAATAAATAGTTGTATTTCATGCTGATGTTTGTCAGGCATAAAGTCAAAGAAGTAGCTGGGAGTGGCTGGCAAGCAACCAAAACAAACACCAACAAAGAGCTGAACTGTCCAGCTAGGTTACAGACAGACTAGAGTGAAGCACGGTTCAGATAACACATCCGTTACTCTTATTGGCTAACATGAAACTTGGAGAGGAGAGAACACAACTTTCTCTGATTGCTGTTCAAGCAATTCAGTCTCAAGGTGTTTTTCTTTCTCTTTTTGAGACCACATTAATTTCACTTCATCCTCTCGCTGAAGTAGTAAAAACACCGACGCCCATTTTGATGTGAAGGAGGAGGAGGGGTCTTTGCATAAATTGTCCTCCAACTTGTGTAGCAAGGAATGCGGCTGGCAAGCAAGCAAAACACACTGTTACTTATTTATCACTAAACGAGCTGCTATTTTAGCCAGGTGAATCTAGTCCCTTAAATCACATATGAGACCCCCAAGGTGCACGAATTGCTTCTGATGGCTCCACTGTTTCCTCTCTTGGCTTTTTAAGCAGTTAAAACTCTCTGTCCTCCAATCTTGTTTTTGCTGTCTCATTTTGTCCTGGAATGGAGGCTGAATATTTTCATGATGGGTATGAGAGGATTGTGTGGCCCCTCCCTCTCCCTCTCTCTGCAGGGTCAGAGAAGAATAGATCCCCTCAAGGTCTGCTGAAAGTAAACTTTGTTTTTTCTGGAGAAGAGTTGGCAGGACTAGGGAGAACTGGTTAGGGCAGTTAACACTATAGTCCAATGATAACTTTGTCCACTGCAGCAAACACATGCAGATAGATTCAGGCATACTGCAGATAGATTCATGCATACTGAGACACTCTCTCTCTTAGACACACACACACATACACACACACACACACACAAAGACATAGATATGTAAACTTGGTCTGATTATTGCTCGTGCTTACCTGGTTTCTGTTACTAAAGCCCTACTACGATAACAAAAACACTGTAAAGAAGCAGGTCGTGAGAATGAGAGCCCACTGGTTAATCCTGTGGGTAAAAGAAGGGCTTATGGTTACTGCAGTATAACTGAGGACGTTTCTCCCATTTTGGCTGAAGTATTAGATACATTTACTCAGCTTGTTTTGTCTGCCTATCCACAGGAGTAAAATCAGCCTCGCTCCTCTGCTCAAAAAGGCCTCTGTCCTCTGCAGTGTTAACAAAGCTTGTCCTTCCTCCGTTTTCAGCTGGTGGAGCCTACAATCCCCTGACTAGTTGGATACCCCCCGCCACCAAACACACACTCTACTACCCCACCTTCCACAGCACACTGCATCCATGGTCGCCTCGTCCGGATGGCTGTGACCCCCGTCCAGATGCCTCCCAGCTCTGCAGCGCAGCAGATGCATTCCAGGAATAACAGGCGCACGCTGTCCCCTGGCCTCTTGCTGGCCAGGCACTTCCTCACTTCAGTGCCCTCGCTCCCTCCATGCCAGAGGGCCAGGTGCCAGGGACCTTGCCATTTCCCTTGGATACCCAGGGGAAAGCTCCTTTGGGTCTGAGACCACAGCTTTTTCTAGAGTAAGAGCAGCAGTAGTTGTTGTTTACTCTGTCAAACACATGCACACTCAGCACAGTGCAGATGAGATGCAGGGCAGTTGTTTGTTTACTGATGTACATGTAGGTTGAGAAGAGCGTAGGTTTGTGAAAACAGGAGTTACACTTTCATTGTTTTGTTACACATACTTAAAGTATGCAGCACACTTGAAACTTCACTGTGTATTATACTGGATGCTATAAATAAACTCAGGCAGTAGAATAAGAGGAGCCTCTTAGTCAAGTGGAACATTATGTGCAAAATGGTTCCCAGAAGAGGATCCCATTCAGGAAAGGAGGAGATCCTAATAGCCTTGGATAGGGTCTAATGTTCCTGAGTTTATGTTTACAATTAGCACCGTAGGCCCACTCACATGCCAAAAGTTGTCCAGACACACAAAGCCCCGCTATCGTGAAGGAGTCCATTAGCGTGACCATAACAGACGTGGTGGAGGCACACTTCAGATACGTCACCTCCCGGTGTGACGCAAGGGGGCCAAGCAGCCCCGCGTTTATCAGCGGAGAGGGTCTAGCCAAGATGACGTCAACCGCTTGGTCTGTCCTAATCTCTGATGGGATAATCACCTCCATCTACTACTCCAGGGAGACCCTGGAGACCTACAGGACTCTTACAAGCTTCCGCTGGCCTCCGAGGCTGGCTACAGTACAGTTTTACCACAGATTCGCAGGAAGTATAAAGTCAAGGTAGAAAATGAAAGAACTCATAAACTGCCTTCCTGGACTCCAGTCTTGAACGAGGGCACGTACCCTCTTCCTTAACAGCTTTTCTCCAGAGACTGTCTCATCATGATATTAGAATCAGTCACTTCCACAATGACTCACATGTCCATCCTCGTCTGGCTCCCGAGCTGTGCGTCTGTCACGTAATCCAGATGGCGTGTTCCATTTGAAAGGTCAATGTCCTTATTTTCTCTATGGCGTTTTTTTTTTTTTACTTCTTATTTATTTATTTATGTTTGTTTAGCTAAATTATAGTATCACTTAAATGAACTGTTATTGGTTACCTACTGTGTTCTTATAGTACCTGCTGGTAAAGAAGATCTGTCACAGAAAAAGGACATTTTGAAGGACTAACACAGCTTTTAAACAGACTGGAACTTCACCTGAGGAAAGTGGGTCTCTGCTGAATGTGACTCGCCAGCCCCAAGCTCTAGGTGCCTGGTCCACCTCGGGAAACAGCCCACGCCCAGCATCCCTGGCCCCATTGGGAACTCTCTACGAGACATTCGGGGCCGTGCCTCCCACGAGCCAAGGAAGCGGCCGTGGCGCCCTGCTGGCGGACCTGGCTGGAAGCGCATCGGCTGCCCTACTCGTCCCTCACCTCGTCCCTCACCAGCCTTCCTCCAGTCCCGTCCTACCCCGCGCCACCTTATGTGACAGGTCTCAGCTGCCCTCATTATCGACTCAACAGCGTCCCGCATTTTGATTTGCATATCTGGCCAACACAGTTAATGAGGTATTTGTGCTGCATGTCTCTGCATAGAGATGATTCAGTGTCTCATTAAATGAGTTTGTCTTTCTGGCCTAAAAGTACATTACATATATTTGTCTTCTCCTGCATTACAAAGAAAATCTTTAAACACAGAAGCAAATATCATGTAATTAAAACTGTTGGCTTAATGACAGGGTTTCGATAATAAACTCATTCTAATAACATCACAGTGCACAGTCAGTAAGAGTAAGGGGGGACCCGTGATGTCAGTCTATAGCTTTGCATTCCTTTACAGCGTTGGCTTGCAGCCACACACCTGTTCTTTCTCCATGTGTCCCCACAGGTGAGGGTGATACCCAATTTCATCCCGAATGTAAACCTGTCACTCTGTGATCAGGTAGTCCTACCTGATACCATAACAACGGGGAATTCTCAGCAACCGTTATGTGATTGGCTGGAAGCCAGTATTCGCCACGCCCTGCCGCAGATCCGTCCCTCTCGCATCCCACCTCCCTAAAACCCACCTGCCCATCTGAGCTTGCTTGCTGCCAAACAACACTGTTTTTCACCCCTAAGCTCCTTCGCCGTTGTCTTGGCAAACAACAACAGATATGCAAACGCGTGTGCACATGCTCACACATGCCCATACGGACAAACACGCCAGCAAGCACTTCTTCCTGCTTGAACACTTTGCCCCCACATTTGGCGTCATTTTTTAGCACCTCTCCACTGTTTGAGCAGGAGCAAAAAAAAAAGAAAATGAGAGAAATGCTAAAAAAAGAGAGTGATATAAAAAACAATATTATTAATTCTGTCGACCATATTTGGCAAAGAGCTTAAGGGAAAAACGCACGATTACCATGCGTGTTTTTATTTCACACCTCAAACCGCCTTCTCTGCCTAAATTCAAACATGGCACGGGGCTAAGCTAACCGTGGAGCTTCTCTTAATCCCTGTGACCCACCCTGTCTGACACCAGTGCTCTGATTAACAAGGCAAAAAATCAGCGTAGTTATTTTAATTCGACTAATAGTCATATTGTAATCGTATTGGTTGTAAACAGTAACAGCAAAATTGCTTTTGAACTGTAGAGCAGAAATGATTTTCTTCATGATTTACACAAAACAATAAAAACACAAACCAATCAAACATGAGAACAAAACCACAAACATGATCTTTTACTCCATTACAAACTGAACCAACTTCAAATACAGATTCAACACAACCAACAAAAGAAGAAACGCCTGCAGAAGCGAGGGCCAGTGTGGAGGTACAGCTCTAACCGTACGAACGTCTGTGTTGATCCTGGATAAGACGAATGTTGACAAAACCCCTTTATGCGACGGTGATTCTTTTTCTTCATATCTTGCTCTGAATCAACATGCATGTTTATGAGCTCCCACCAAAATCCCCAGGTATCCCCTCTGCAGGTATGAAAAATAAAGGTGCTCCATATCTTATACACCCACCCATCCACCATCGCGGACAAGCAAGAGTGGGACGGCCGGGCTCTGCGTTCAGGCCTTGCCCGGGGGAGGAGAGAGCAGGGAGGATCAGCCTACGACTGCCTGAGTCTGAGTGAGCAAGTGCAGAAGATTAATAGCTGCACATTTACCTTTCATATTTACGCAATCAACACTCCATGTCACTTTGGGTTTGGCTGGATGGATGTTTTAAGGCAGTGGGTTCAGCGGTACTTTCTGCTAATTGCAGAAAAAATCTAAAAAAGATTTTTCATTAATGAAATCTATTGTAAGTCCAATTGTTCTCTGAATGTTATTCACTCAGAACAGGTAGGCAGCACAAAGGGGTTTGTGCATTAGTTGCTCTCAGTACAAAAGTAATGATTTGCATAATGCACCTTATCACAGGAAACGATTAGCATATCAAAGATGTGTGGTACAAATCTACTCCACCATTAAACCATGAGCTAACGGATGATATTACATAACAAATCAATGTTAGATTGGTATCCTCCATGCACTCCAATTCAAACATAAAGTCTGATTTATGAGACAAATGTTAATCATGCCTGGGACAAATAGATTATTTGCATTTTTTTTTTTGCTCACCTGTAAGTTATTGTGCTCAACAAATCAATAAAAACTTAAAATTTAGTTTTGTGGTGGTAGATAAATGATATCAGAAATGAAAGCTTACACATTGGCAGTCCTGACCAACACAGGATCTCACCTTTTTCTCTCAGTGGCTTGGCAAGATTTCATCTCAGCTGTGTTCAATCTGCAGCTTTTACCACGCTTCCTACTTGGTATATTTTACTCAGTAAACACTTGTCTGTTCTCCATGAAACTGGGATCATTTTTAACATCCTATCTCACTCCAGAGGCTTTCTTCCCTCAACAGCATTGTGAAAGACTTAATGAGTGTCTTGTTCAATATTATTTGCTAAGTCCCTGTGCTTTGCCCAGTTGGCCTTCCCTCTGCAGTTAACTCAGAGAGGTTTACACACTAAGCCCATTAAAAACCTTCACAACATGGCTGACTGGTCCAAACACGTATGAGGGGAATCACTTGTGCATGTAGGGTAGAGAGAAAAGCTGCTTTCATTTTATTCTAGGGAGGGGACAACATTTCAAACCTGCAGAAGAGTTTCCACACTGACAACCTGTTGTTATACACCATAAAACCCACAGTTTTTTCACAACACTGATGACTGGTCAAAACATGTCAGTGGAGAACAATTGTACTTCAGTGAACCAACAGAAGAAACCTTTAAGAATGCTGCTTCAGTCATTCTGTATTCATGCTAAACGAGTGCTATGCTACAGTACAGTACTGTAAAATGACATGCAGCAGTTTATAGGAGAAAAAAAAAAAAAGAGAATATTCCTATCTAATCTTTATGTGACATGTTTAAAGTTTGAAATTGGTATACAGCAGTCTCTTGGACGTTCCTCAAACATATAAACCAAAGGTAACATGTTTATCCTTTCTGTTAATGTCCAACATTGTATATATGGGCAAAGAAACATTCGGAGTGCATGATTGGAACATTTTTCACCTGAACTGCACAGACAGGCTACAGCACATATGCACCCTCTGACACACACTACTGCTGCATCTCAGCTGTGGCGTCTCTAAAGACAACAGCATGCAGTAGCCAGGGACATAACTATTCTGTTTTTGGTCTTTTATCTTTGCCCATGAAGAAGCGACGGCTGCATCTCCAGGAGCTTCCGAGTCGCTTTTTCCAGCAACGCGCCCTCACACGGATTTCCGCCGTTTACCGAAGACGTTGTTGATGAGCTTGGCCATGGATTTAGAGCCGCTGGGCCGCCGTCGCCGCTCCTTGGCCTTGCCGCCCAAACTGGCGTTGCGCACCATCTTGGAGAACATTAGCGCCACCTCCTGGTAGTGCTCAGCGGCGGAGAGCTCGTAGAACTGGCAGCGGCCGTCGGCCGCGAGCGCCTGGCCCTCTTCCCTGCCCACCTCACGCATGTGACACAGGTCCTGTTTATTACCAACCAAGAAAACCACAGAGTCCGAGTCCCTAGACAGGGGTGAACAAACCATTCAGAATGACTGAAGGAAACACTCACAGCACAACTTCTCACAAGGGTTTTCTCTAAACGTTGAATGACAGACAAACATTTAGTAGCATATATCTTGCAATATATTAAGACATAAAGAGAACAAAACAGAAATGCAGATTTTCTCACAGGCAATTAATCGTTTATGCCCTCTGTCTAAGTACTCAGTATTTGACAATTTAATTAGTCCTTAGTGTCTCAGATGCACTGACATACATGTTATAATAGATACTCTGTTCTCAATAATAAAAACATAGTCAGCGCAAAGAGGCATCGTGAACTGGGGACAGAACCATCGCCCTCCCCTGTAGCCCTGCGCTTGCTCTGGGGGTGGAGCTTTACCTTTTAGCCACTCCCAGGTTCAGCTCACGGATCAGGTGCACGATGGTGGTAGCTGTGAGGAAGGAGGAGCGGTCGCTGATGTCGTACACCACCACGAAGCCGTCAGCCCAGTGCATGTGCTCGGTCAGAGCGGACTTCCCCTCACAGGGCTGCGAGAAACACACCAAAGCGATTTAGACCCGAACGTTTAGCTTGACACTGGAATATCACTGATGGGACAATGGGGGCTTCTGGTAAACATCATACTCCATTATAAAAGCACACACTGTTGTGTGATTCTCCTGGTTGGTGGAGTAACTACATAAAGGCCTTACAGTTAATATAAATATATAAATATATTGAGAATGGATCTGAGTTTGGGTTAACTCTGGTTACTCATCAGTAAGACCAAAACTGAAGTTTAACTGAAGCACCAAGCATCATGGAACGAGGGCTGAAGAAAAATACTGTAAACGGGAGAGCAAGTGGAACTGGTCAATTTCCACGTGTACAACTACTGTAGGATGGAAGTGAAGCCTCTCAGAAAGCATCAGCATTCTGCCATGTGTACAAGGCTGAGATACTGCAACACTCCACGCCCCTCACCCAACCCTTCAAACTCACTCTTTATGCAAGCAATGCTAATCAACTACATGAGGTGTTAAATCTCTATTCATTGCAGTGTTTTAGGCAGATATCATATTCACAACCTCGTTTTCCCTCATGCATCTATTAAGCTTTACGACGGTGTTATGTTCCACGGCTTTCAGACCCTGTTTTATTATAATCATTATTGCTAGTTTCACTGCTTTTGTAAACACTTACCTGAGAGCATGGGTCATAAAGTTCCAGATTCTGTTGCCTTCCGTCAACAGACATGCGCTTTCTGTATATACATTCTGAGGACAAGTTTCACAGAGTCAGGTAAATGAATGAGCTTCAATGTGCAATTTTCCACATTTTTATTGCCACACTAAATAACTCAATGTGGGTACTTGGCAGAGCTCCTGTTGTTTTCTTCCATGTAAAATATAGGCTAATTGCTTGATTCCCAGACATCAGGTTATCATAAGTTTTATATATATATATATATATATATATATATATATATATATAAACACACACACACATGCATAAAGACATAAAAAAAGAAAGAAATATTCATAATCCT
>JAOYMR010000003.1:13484059-13503372 GCA_025802075.1 Tenebrosternarchus preto | reverse complement strand
TATATATATACACACACACACATGCATACATACATACATACATACATACATATTCATACTACTGAGCGTTTATGTCTGCAGATAGTAAGCATACGTACTGACTACTCTCCTGTCTACTGCACAAAAAGCTACTCTTTACCAAGTAGAAAAAATTATTCGCTCCGCTAAATGTGGCATTTTGATCACATGCCATCATTGTTATTATTACTAATCAGGCGCACTATGCATCAAAGAGATCTTTGGTTAAAAACTCACACCTATCTTAATATCCACATAAGAGCTGTGCAGAAGTATGTGTGTAATCAGGGTGATTTAAATAGATGTACCTGAAGATGACGCGTACTCGCCAATAAATCTTCTGGTTAGGAATCTAACGATGAGTGCTATTGAAACAACAGGTTGGATAAATCGAAACAAATTTCTTATCAAATAAATGTATAAAAGAAAAACAACAACAATAACAACAATCAAACAGTAACCTACCTGATTTCCCGACACCTTCACCCCCCAGGACAGCCACTTTGATGTCATTCATTCTGGCAGGTTCGCTCTGTAAACAACTACCAAAACTTTGCACTGTAAAACTCTAATCGTCTTTTAGTCGATTAAACTGAGTTTCCAGAATGTACCTAACACAGAAATTTAGAGATTCGAGAGGATGAACAAACTTTAACTGACATCCTGTTTCGTTGTGCCCGTTTGTATTCGCTTACCAAAACCGCTACTGAGCAAACGCAAGACTCCCCAGTCACTTGAGCTCGGTTGCTTTTCAGCTAGACCATCTAGGGCGCATGACGTCATGATGACGAGATTCTCAGTTGGACTGCAAACATCACACGCGGTCAGGTCTAAGTGATTTACGTAATTGATATTTACGAAAGTGCCTTTTTATGTACCTCTACTTTATAACACAATCGAACGACAAGGAAAGGAGTTGTTTTTTTTACATTTTATTTGTTTATTCTCTTACCTGTATGAAAGCTGTATGATGATCAAGTTTTAACAATACATTTTGTTTTTTAACAGTGGAAAACCATAACATTCTTATTACCGATTTGCTTGTAATAAGCTACCGTTGACATGTGTGCTGTATGCCTAATGTGGTCTGCTATCAGCGCTGAATATAAACGAGACCTCGTCTCACTTTACGAGTTCAGCAACTGTTCTTTATGCGGAGATGTACAAAAGTAACTGTACTGAGTATTTTGTGCATTCTCTTAATCATGAGAAACACATGAACTGTACAGTGTCGTACACTACTTTTCCACTACTACGTCGTAGTAGGGGAAAAACAAACATGTTTCAACATAATACATTTTAATGTCTAAAGAGATTAAATGTTAGCACAGCTGTTGTTCGCTGTATTTGAAAGACACATGATAAGCCCGATCCTTATCTGAAGTCGTCACGCAGCTCCTTCTATAATGCTACCAAATAAAGATGGCAAATGCACTGAGACAAGCTGCATGTAGCAAAGCCTCATGATGTTCAAGTGGATAGTGGTGATATTCAAATAATCGAATAATCACCACAGGACATTTTGTGTTGGAAACACACTCCATCACCCACACGAGCGAGGCTTTCTTATAGGCGACCAATACACTACTGTAAGGGTTAGCATGTTGCGTCAGTCACAAGCTGCGTGAAGACGCACCATTTTTAAAATTTTTGCCCCAGGCATGTTCATGCTTCATTACATAAATCACAGTATTACATCTTCACAGTCCTCGCAGCTGCAAACAACCTCCTGTTCCAGCTGATCCACACTAGTAAATGTTTAATTAGTGGGACTACATTTTCTTTCTCCCACATCTGGCTTCAAATGCTGTAGTTTCCACCCTTTTTAAATCTATTTTCAACCCCAGAATTTCTGTTTTCCACCCTCAGGCTATCCTGCTTTTTTTATTTGGGGGCCATAGGAAGAGTTGCCGAGGTTTGTTGCTAGTTCTCCTCTAGAGGTATCTATCACGGAGGATCACCTGACTGTCAGGTGGATCCTTTTGGACTTAAATATGCAAAACCTAAGGGACTAGATCTGGGAACCTTTGAAAGCAGAAGTGCTTTGTAGGTTGTCTTCTGCACTGCATTTGTACTTCGGAAGTTCAAGTCATAAAACGTAATATCACAATAGTTCTGATCTCAGAACAGCTAGACCTTTTTCTTGTTCCATTGCTCATGTTTCATAGATTTTACTGCAGATTCTTATGGGAAGCTATGGGAATTTAACCAACTATTTATTTTTATGTTGAAACACTCTAAGTTTGATGAAACTCAACCAGCCATGACTGTATAAAACCTTTGTTATGAGTGTCTCTAACAGAGAATCTTCCTAATTTTAAGATACTGTACTTACATGAGTCAAAAGGTAATGAAACAAACCAGTTAAATTCATGGAACCTAATATTTTGAATGATGAAGAAAAATCATTGCATAAGCAGACTCTGTATACGTCCTTCTTAATGTTTTAATCTTGTTGCATAAGTTCCATGTTAATGACACCACTTCATACCACTTGAATTTGGATTGGTTTTGGCAATGTCATAGAAAGCAATTTATTGCTTGATGTCAGAGTACAAATGAGTTCCAAAAGTAATCAACAGTAGTTGAAGGTAAGTGTGTTTTTTCTTCATAAGCAATGGCTATGCAATATTTTTTAGATGAAAAAGTACTCAGAGTTAGGTTTGCTGGGAATTGTGTTTGCCTTGGCTGGCACTTTAAAGTTCACCTCCCAATTGAAATAGCTGTAAGAAAAATGGAAAGCTGAAGTGGCAGAATCTTTTTTTTTTTTTTAAGACCTCACAATATTTCTCCCACTAATCCACGCAGACAGCAAAGCATAAAAAAGCATAGAGAGTGTGAAAGAGTGGGAAGACCGACCCAGATCCTTGTTTCTCTACCTCTGATAGTTTCCATTTGCTTTTGATCATGCCACTGTCTGTGAAAGCAGTTCAGCCTGATGTATTGCTCCATCTCCAGCCTAGTGAGAGCGCCAGAGTTATTCTTCCCCCTTAAAATCCATATCCTCACTGCGCAAAAACCTCCTATCCATAATACAGTCTCAGGAACATTGTGACCCAGCTGAGGATTATCACCATTAATCAGGGTGGATGGAGACATTCTCCTGTTTTATTCTGGAGCTTCAGAACACTCGAAACAAACCGACCAAGTGTCACCGATTCAAACCTTTGAAAATGTCTTTTGCCTAAAATACCTTTGAATATGTTTGTTTTAATTTCATGCTAGATCATAATCTTCAAACTGAGTGAATGAGGCTTTTGTGGAAAAATCAGCATCTTGTAGGAAATAAAAAACTTTTGTGATGTGCTTTAGAATGGAAAGTTACAGAGTTCATGCTAATTGGTTTTTGATTAGACAGACAACAAGCACAAAATGACCTTTCTCTAGGCTCATCCAATGAATTTATTAGAGTGTTGCCCATAGTTACAGGCTAATGTTCCATAAATGGTACTGTGTTTTCAGTACACTCATATCTCTAACATTTTCCAGTTGGCCAAGACTCTTACACTGACTGGGTCCTTTAAAGTGCATTTCATCAAGATTGGAAAATGTCACAAGATTAAATATTTATGTCACAGAATGATTTTTATTTTCTATTTTATACCACAGCAGATATGGAAAATGTTACAAATCTTTTTTT
Organism: Tenebrosternarchus preto; assembly: GCA_025802075.1. NCBI lineage: Eukaryota > Metazoa > Chordata > Actinopteri > Gymnotiformes > Apteronotidae > Tenebrosternarchus > Tenebrosternarchus preto. The sequence goes on along the minus strand of JAOYMR010000003.1, from coordinate 13,499,714 downwards.
ACAGGAAGGATAAATCTATTCTTAATGTCTTGATGTTTTAATATTCGCCTGGCGACAGCTCCCACATAAGCATTCTCATAGCAAGATATCTTTTGTTTAAAAGAATCGTGGTTTCGTACAAATTCATCCTAACCAAAGGGTCAGACTGATCAGATTATTTACATTTTTAAAAAAGCTTTGATCACTGATGTCTTTTCTTGTTACAAGCTCTAGCTGTCCTTCCGTGGTTAGTAGATTCTAATTTGAGCTTTTCATTTTTAAGCAAAGACTATCATCCAGTACTACAGCCAACTGCTGCACTGCCAGTTATCCAACCTACTGGCACCAATGTCACCTGAATTTGGATCTTCCATTCAAAACAAAGCTAGAAGATGCAAGTGTGCATTAGAACTTTGAAGATCACTGTTTCCCATGTATTCCAGCTGTAGCCCATCACCCATCACTGCAGTGCTGGGGCCAAACCAAGACCTAAACTGTAAGGAGAACGGCTCAAAAGTTCTGCAATTTCTCCCAGAATCAATAAAGTTCTATCTGCCTACAATACCTTTTAACATAAAGATGTGGGCCAAAGCACAAGAGATCAAAGGACAAGGATGCTTCTAACAACTGTTTTTAAACACACACACACACACACACACACACACACCCTGAGCAGAATACCACTCTTAAAAATGAAATTCTATTCCATTTGGCTGAATTGTCATGTCTCTAATGGCTCCACATCCCATTTCCCATGCCGTTCTGGTGAACGTAAGAACAGGTATGTTTCATGCTTCATGCTTCATGCCTGCACTTACACAAATCAAGGATCACATCAGTTATGGTGCGGTAATCAGGCTGCTCTTACCTATTATTTGATGATCATCTCCCAGTGTTCCACACTTTAACAGTACTAAATATATTCAGTAGTGTAAGCATTATTGAGCAGTAAGCTGTTTAGCTTTGTCCAGTATTGCATTTAAGTGTGTGCTGGTAAATTTTTATACTGTATACTGTGCTGTCTCCTTTCTCCAGCACCCAGTGCTGTCATCCACAAGGGCAAAACATCCCAGAGAGAAAACAACGAAAAACAGCTTATTTTGTCACATAGTACACAATGACAACAAGAATTCAGTCTAATGTTTTTAAATAAGATTGGAATGTGCAAACCCTCAATCCACTACAATATAGAGGAGAACTCAAAAACACCGTCAGGTGTTGCGCAGTGTGCAATTATGTGGCAAACGCAACCACGAGACATGATTCATCTTCTCCATAACGCCGTGCGGCTGGGTGGGCGAAGGCCGGTGTCCGTTTGGACTTCAACACTGCTGGCTTTCAACATGGTCTATGCTCATTCGGACAGAGCTGAAGATCGTGCCACGGACAACGTCTACACACAGTACTTTGAAATGAGAGGAAACGCTCATTTCTACACACCCAGTGTAATCCACCTAGGGTGAAACTCAATACATTACAGAAGTAATACTTACAATTTTGACAAGTCATTATGTAGGGGACTAGATTGAGTAGCTTGAAGGTTTACACTGGCATGAGTGTTTGGGCTAGTGGCGAGATGTTCCAGACATACTAAGTGCTGGGCTCTTTTAACGTGTTACATTTGTAATCAAGAAGTTTCTAGGCAGCCAAAATAAGACATCAGTTCCTTATAAAGTAGTAATGGAGGGTATGGGGATACCATTTGAGTCATTGGCACAGATCAGTGAAACACACACCACATTGCGTTTATCAGAGGAAAAGGAAAAACTTACAGCAATAATTATAGCAATAATAAGCCAGTACACCAAAGCCTATTGAGCTGGAGACAAAGAATATTATCACCCCACTAAACACAGGACATAATCCACTGATTCCACCAGTAAATACAAGTCTACACCCCCCTGTACTTCACATTACTACATCTGTGTTTCTATGACGCCCACTATAAGGGGGAAAAAAACAGAGCACTGTGTTTTATTGATGCAGATGTTTATTGTTGTCCTTTCTAAGGATAACTGGCTCTTGTAAAGTGGATGGTGTTTGCCGAGAAACCCTGCTGGAGGCTATGCCAGCAATGCAGATAAAGAGGCTGTTTTAGCGTCAGTGCACTGAGCACTACAGTTTGTTTACTCAGGCTGAGTGAGGATCCGCAGCATCATACAATATCTCACGAAGGCAGAGCACACTGCCAGAAGAACCCACCGTTAAGCCCCGTTCGTCAGCCGCGTCTCTGCACAGAACTCCCTCCTTGTTTGTGGTCGACACCATCCTCCCTCTCAAAGCATACATTTCACGTTTAAACAGTTACAAATGGGTTTTTCCTTTGAAATGTTTTAAGTACCTAGAACTGTAAAAAAAAAAGGAAAATACTGAATGTATGAAGATGTAGAGCTAAAGAGAGAATCTAGAAAGAACAGTGATGGAAGATACAAACTGCCTGAGCCAGTTCTAAATACATCCATGAAAATTGGCAGAGGGAGAGTAGGACTCTTGTTAATACGCCACTAATCTGTACAGTTTGTTTTGTATCTTAACCCCATGCAGTTTAAATACAGAAGATAAATCACCTATAATTGTCTTATCCATGTACATATTATTTTTGGGCTATTTTAGAAAGGTAAAAAAATATATATATGAATTTGGGCAACTGACAAAAGCAACCCTGGAGATGATGCTCCAGTCCCAGCTGTGCCATGTGCTCTCTGCGAAAGGTTCTTTTTGACATTAAAAATGATGTAACTTTCATCCTCCCATCTCTACCAGTCGATCAGCATGTTTCTGTGTGTTCCAAAAGATGACAAAGCATCACAGCTGAAAAAAATGATACATGGAAAAGCAATAAAATATCCCCGTAGGAGGTGTCAGCTCTCTTAGTGTCCCAAGCCATGCTACATTTTTAGGTTTTTTTTGGAAAGAGGTCACATAAATGTCACATGGATTGAACGGCAGTAGAACTTCAATGCAAACCTAGAGCTTCAGGCGTGGTCGGCCTGTCAGAAGGTGAGCAGAGCTTTGCGCTGGTGTGGGGTCCGGTCCTCTCCACCCTGTTTGATCTATCCCTTCTTGCCTAGAGCCAGAGGGAGGGTGGTAGTATTGGGGTCCTACCGACTCACGTCACTATAAACTCCACATAAAGGTCACCGAATATGAGAACCCACACAGTGGGGGCAGTCCACTGGTTTCAAGCCACCAGGTGACAAGAAAAAGGGAACTAAAGACCAAGGTCACACAGCAGCCATGCTGCAGCTCAAAAGTGGCGAGTGGTTAAAAAAAAGAACTAAAACACAACTAAAACATCAAATCCAGCCACACTAACATTAGACTGCTTTATGAAGTTGAATTCAGGAATATTTCCGTAACTGCAATGAACTGTTTTCTAATAGCATCATTTCTAGTTATGTTTTAGGCTTTATAAAGATTCAGTATAAAAGAACAGAAGAGAAAAAAAAACTATGAGAGATGTCATTTGGAACACATTAGCACACTTAAAAAACTGAAAAATTCACTTAAAAAGCACTAATTGAGCTGCATGTTGACCGTTATGTGTGCTCGGGGAAGACATGGGGGCATCTTTCCAACATGTAGCTCAGAATCAGGGTAAAAGATGAGCAAATCATCACTAGAGTGTGTAGAGTGTGAATGACCAAAAGCAACCTTAACCTTAAGCAAACATGCACCAAAGAGGCATGAGCAACAAAACATGATTTAATTACAGACATGTGACTGCAACTTTTTCTCTTGCACAGAATCACAAGTGGCAAAACAACCCTGGAGATGACTGGGTGAGTGTGGTTTCTCCATGCTGCTATGTGAAAAAGGCCCACAGGAAGTGGTGCATGGCAGTGGCTGAAGAAGACAAAGACAGGTGCCAAGGGCCACACAACAAATCATCCAAGAAAGGCTGTCATTAGCAAAGGTATTCTGGTATTTTTTTTTCTACTATTACAGAAACAAAATGTTCCACCAACATGAGTAGTTTAGGTGAGGAGATGGCAGCTGGCTTAAAGAAACACCTGCCGACAAGGTTATGTAACCCACAAACTCTTCCATGTGATACAGAGATGAAAATATCCACCAGGAACAGCCATGCATCTGGACAAACAGCACTGCCGTTATATTTAGCTGCAAAACAAGCAGGAGTGCCAAGGTTATAGTGTGAAAGTACGTTGAGGTCTCCAGGATCTGAATCTCAGGCACACTGCCAAACAAAGCTAACTGCTGCGTTTACTGGTCCTTGGGCTATGTGCATAACCTAAAGGTGCTCCAGAAATGCTACAACCTTCTGCAGAACTCAGCGCACTTCCAGCCTCTCCTATGGGATGCTTAGAAATGAGAATACAGTTCCAAAACTCCCCCAGTTAAAAAAATTAACAAAGATTTGGGATTGCATGTGATGTGAGCCAGGCGTTGCTTCTCAGAATGATAGACATCTTCTCCAAGAAGGCCTTCATTGTGTGGGAACATGAAAACAAAGTACAGAAATAGAGTTCTTGAGTTACTGCCTGATTCAACAAATAGTGCTAATTTTTCTACAAGGAACTACATGACAGAATGACTGATATTGATCATCTTAACTTGTTCCAAACAAGAACCATGTGAGGAGTGTGCACTCTCAAATGTTAAAAACAGCCTCACACCTCAAAAACACTAGTAAAAACTGACAACAATCTCCATATTCCATGGCTCAAAGGAAGATAATTATCAGTAAGTTACTGGTTCATTCTACAACCTCTGCATTTCAGTTTGCCCCAAATACTGACAAATTCACAAAATGTCAGGTGTGTCCACTGTACCCAGCCCAGCGGGCGCCAGCTAATCAGCTGGACTGCGTAGTCTGGAAGACGGAAGGAGAGAGATAACACTTTAAGACATTTGGGGGGAGTGTTGTAGCTAAAGCGAACTGCAACCTGCGTTTGTACCACACAGCTTCATCAGACGTTGTCAGGGTAACAGGACAAAGTCTATATGCTCTGGTACCGAAGCTGTTCAAAGCTACTGCGTGGTCCACAGTAGTTAATTTGAAAGCAATTAATTTGCATTATAGCTGTGCATAGCTAATTTTAAATGATGTATCGTATCCTTTACTTTGTTCTAGATGAATTCCTGAAATATTTTTTTCTGTCACACTTTGCTTATTTTTCTTTTTGTAAAAAAAGAAACTCTTGGGTGTTTCGAAGAACTGAACATTGGTACTTGAGTGCCCCATTACACATGCGACGTGTGGGACTCTAGTCATGTCCAGTGAGTCTCAGTAATCAACAGGGTGCTGGAGAGGATCTGCTGAATATGTTACAATTTAAATGTTATCTGTATAAAGGCACCTTCTGTCTGTGCATGGCTTTACTCTTAGCTTCACAGACGAGAGCTTTTGTCACTCTTGAAGTCGGAGTCTGAAAGGAGCCCCATGGAACTTGTCCCAGATCCAGATCTGAAAAATAAAACCTCCCTTGTTTACTTTCACATAGAAAAACCCATCAGAGGTAGAGAAAAGTAGTTCCAGTTCATTCCAGCTAAATCTAGAAAACTCATTTAGTGAATGAGATGTAGCCCTGATTTCTTAGAAGTAAACATAGGGAAAGCTGCATTTGCATTGTGCAGTTTTGTTTATTTCTGTTAAATGTGATTACTGTTAAATTCTGTTAAATTAAAGTTAAATGGGATACAATAAATAAAGAAAATCTTTATTTTGTTCAGAACCACACAAGGAAGCAGGGACACCATTAGCCTGTTTGTCTCCAGTGACCATCTTCACTGTATTTTTGACTTGTACATTTGAAGCAGCACTCAGGGTTAAGCTGGGAGATGCACAGATGAGGAATCCTCCAGGACTGAAGGATGATTTATTTAAGGTTTCCATCAACCTGCTTTGATGCCAACACTAGTCTGTCTGGCCAAACAGAGGAGCAATTCTGAAGCAAAGTAACAATTCAGGAGCAAAGTAACAGGTTCAGATAAGATGTGATTTACAGTGCAGGAGTTGGGCAAACGTTTGGCATGGAAAAATGACAAAATCTATCTTGTTTATCTTCTTAGTTCTAGGAATAAATCTACATATGGAAACTATACATATGGGCAGCTTGCATGAAAAAAAAGGTGTCCAATCCATTACCAAGAACATCCCTATGACTGGCATCTCACCAAGAATGTACTGCTCGGTTTCAGGTCTTAGTCATACATGCGTATGCTGGCAAGTATGCATATTTAGCGCTACTCAGTTCCTGTTGAGAAGTGCGGCACGGTTGGATTTCTCTATTTCCTGCTGGTGTGATTTAAAGGCCCACAGGCTCGTGTGGGCACATACTGAACTACAGGCCTTCATAAATCCTTCTGTTAGAAGCTTGAACACAGCTGTGATGGTACAGGATCAAACCAGTGATGCAGGCACTGCCTACAGAACATCGCGGTCACAGGACAAACGAAACGCTGACCCACTATGACTATGGTCCCCCTGAACATTAAAGTCAGTAGCATGCACATAGTAAACCATTAGTACATTACCCCAGTTAAAATCTTGATTGAATATATTAATGTGAAAGCATTAACTCTGATAAAACACCGACGTAAACACTGCGAGTTGCATCACGATCAGCGCGAGCTGTGCACCGAAACAAAGGACGAAAAATAAATATAAAATAAAGGCGTGCTGCCACTGTGTGGTCAACTTCAGCACCACACGGCAATATTACGCAAAGCTAGAGCTGATACCTTCATTTCTTTGGTGGAGGAATATTCACATACTAAAGAATAAAGCCCCAAGCCCAGGTGTCCTGAGGTGCTTGTAGACTGATCCTAGCAGATATTAACAAACATCACCGTTTTTACTGCCGCCTTCGTTTGCTACAAACGTAAGCCAACAGCAGAGTGGTTCAAGGATATTGTACAGTGAAAAAAAACAACCCGTGTTTGTTGAGGGAAATGAATCTGTCAGATATTGCTGTCAGATAAAGCCTAAGTAAAATAACAAACAATGCTGAAAGCATTAAGGCCTTGCCAAGATGACACTTGGGACCAGGATTGCAATGTCCTCATTGAGAGGGAAACGGGAGCTTCCATTAGGAAACAAGCCTTTTTTTAATCTTTCATAACCAAGTTCTCACTTACCACCAACCACCTCCCACTGTGAGAACAAATATGTTATGTAACACGATAAAGTAACTATGACAAAGCTTTGCTGACTTGAATATAGAAGAGTAGACAGCATTCAAACACGAACAGTTATAATTCCCTGTGATAACAATTGATTCTGTACGGTTTAAATGTTTGGACAGATTCAATAACAAAAAAACAGTAGTGTACTGGAATCACTCCAGTTTATGGATTCACTTGTATGTCCTTCACACACCACAATGTCTCGCGTGACAGGTACAGCGATACGTCATAAATTAGTCTTGTTTACAGCTCCTTGAAGTTGGTACATAAAGCCATAATCAGTGCACCATCGCATCAGTCAGCTCTGTATCTAGGACTGAAAAGCCCCCTTACCCATACATTGATTTTATTACCTTGACTGGAGTTGGGTGCAAGTCTGTAACAAGATCAAATATCTTAAAGCAGCATTTATTTTTCAGCAAACCAAATAAACACATCTACTGTTTCACAGTGGAAGTCGAAACGATTTGCGTCCTTGGCATTGCACGAGTTTCACCAGCGTCTGAGCTCAAGTTATTACCTTGGCCAACAGAGGGCACTGTTGTTCATGTAATGCATCTCATAACACAAGACAGTTCTCTGGGTTGTTTGTTGGCCTGTTTTGAACGATATTACAAAACTGTAAAAAAAACATTGCAGACTCTTTAATAGTTTAAATAATATTCTTCAGTTTGCTTCAGTATGAAATGCTTAACACTGAGTAAAATCTTTTAAGTGGTTTAATACAATTTCTTAACCAAACTTGTTTGATAACAAAAATGACTTTTCCATCAATTGTAATGGCCACTAATTACATACATCACAAAGCTCAAATCTGTGAATTTCTTTGTACATTTTATTCATTCAGAAGCAATATGAATATAATATTGACCATTTCAGTAGCAATAATTAATCCTCAAAAGGACAGACGGAGTGGGAGATTTTAAAAACGGCAGCAATATACATGTTAAAAACATCACAATGATAAGATACAGTTTGATTGCTTCAAGACAATCAGGTGACTGTTGAATATATACTAGAGTATCATAATTTATAATCAGTAAGGATGGTTTAAACAATCAATAGCCATCAGAAAAATACAATTTCCACCATTAGCAAATAAATCCTATAAACAAAAAGATATTTGCATCATACATTTTGCGATACACGTCTCCCTACTCACATTCTCGCACTGCACGACATACATGTGTTAAAGAAATTCAGAAGAGAACTACGCTATTACAGATCATAAAAGTGCGAAGTTAACCGAGTAAACGTGATACGTAGATAAATGTGCCAGAATTTAAATGTCCTTTAAAATGCATTATGGCTTAATGTGTTTGGCACTTCTGTCTCTATGACTGATCACGTTTCAGTCGACAACATTATGCATAATGGACACACCATAAACGACGAACTAAAGAAAAAAAAAAAGTTCTGAAAGGAAAGGGTCAATTTTAGCTAGAGTTAATGATCCTTTAGTCTTACATTGTTCTTTGGCATTTTGTGATGGAACAGAAAAGCATTCAAGTGAAGAAAAAAAAAAAAACTCTTAAAAAGCTACAGAGTGTGACCTGCTGATCGTTGTCATTTAGATAAAATTAAAAGAAGCTCTGACAGATACACATGGATGATGGAGGGACGTCGCCCATCCGTCTCGCCTCAGCAGCAGCACCGGTGTCTGGGTCTTCAGTATCAGTCTTGAGGCTCTACCTCGAGCCTCTTGCATGGGATGTAACAGCTTTGGAATCCCCTCAGAGAAGGACACAGCTCGAAGCTGAGGAGTCCTGGGATCTGTGTGAAGAGTGAAACCTTCAGCGTGTTATGCTGCCAGAGGCCTTACGCCAGACGAGGGGAGGAAGTGTAAACGACACAAATGCTCATATTAGGGCAGATATGGGACAGATAAAACAGAACGACCTGTAACTCGCGAGGTATTTAAACCAAATTACAGTTCTTGCAGTGAAATCATGACTGGCATCATCTGCATGTCAGGCTATAGCTCGTCTACCTTGGTGTGGAAGCTTCAGAGAGCTTCATCCTCTTGGAAGCGCCGTTGGCACTTTCAGCAGTGGGAGGCTGGGAGCTGCTGGGCCTCTCGATGCTCTCAGTCACTGCTTCACTCACCTACACACACAGACACACACACACACTCAACTCTCCACGCCAGTAACAGGTGTCACACATCTATATGGCTGTAACACAGAATAGCCTCCAGTCTCACGTGTTCCTCCACCCCACCTCACTCACATGTCTCCGGGGAGAAAGGGGAACACGTGCAGGACACTCACCATGGGCCTCTTCTGCCCGGGCACCTGAGGGGAGGCCACCTGCTCCTGCTGGGCGTCCGGGGCTAAACGGAGGGGTGTCCGGAGGAGCTGCTCTCTCTTATGCACCACCGTATTCTTCGACTTCAGCCCCCTGCCACAGACAGACTCAGGCACTTACAAGCAGATATGTTTAAATCGGTGCTCATTTAGGTGATTAAACAAGTCACACATCTCCGGTTAAATAGCTCTGCTGGGTTAGAAAAAACCACACACCTAGGATCCACACCCAGTCAGCGCAGCAGCGGGTGTGTCTACAGAATGGTAACAGCGTTCAGGGGTATGAGAGATCGTTTTGTTCCTCTGCAAATGTTGATGAGGCTCCTGAGAGATGGTCGTCGTTCTCCTCATGGATGAGATGGGCAGCTGTCTCACGTGACTCTGCTACTTAAACTGCATCCACCTTGTGTGTCACCTTAGTTCATCGATCTGTCTGTGAACTGAGTCCACAGGCCAAGACCTCTGGGGAGGGTGTGGAGGCTGCAGTCTTGTGCACCAGACTCAAGTTTTCAGCTTTAATGCCGACTCTTCTGCAGACCTTTTTTTTGGGAGCTAATCTTAACGAGTACACACAAATACATACTGGATTTGTTTGTTCTCTTTAAGATTACTTTCCCAAAAAAAGTATTACTGTGCATGTGTATATATATGTCCTTTTTATACATTTTTCTCTGCTATCAAACTCTAGGGTAGTTGCTTCCCTGATCTTGCTTCGAGTCAATAATCTGGGACATTAAGATTACTGGTATGCAATAACTACAAATAAGCAGAAGGATTGGATTTCTCAACTGCTAGCAATACCAACAACATGACCTGGTATTAATAACAGAAATCTGAGAGTGGCTCATGAAAGGAAACGATTATATTTGCATTACTGATCATCACTAGGGGTATGGATCCAGAACGGCACCAGCAGCAATATGAGCCAACCCACAGAACCAGTCACATTTGTCTGAGCAGAAAGATTCTTTATAATCTTGAAGAATTAACATGTTTCAGGATTCCTGGGTTAAGTGCTTATCCTCATGGATACATTTTGATCAGATATTTGTTTATTAGAGCACAAAGAGAAGACAAAAACAAACACACCCTGAAGCATTTCCATATATAGCAGTGTGTACATGAACCCTTGCTTTACTACACCTCCACAGTCCATTTGATTTCACTCCTTCACTTCCCACACACACGCGCACACACACACACACACCCCCCTCCCCAGCCACCCCTGACCTTGGCCAGCCCAGCACTGTGTGGCTCCGTGGCTAATTGCGCTCCCCTGGGCTTGCGCTTTGGGCACAGGGCCAGTGGAGTGGGAACTCCTCACTGCGAGGCCTCCACACCCTGACACTCCCTTCCTCTCTGTCCCTGGGACAGGCCCATAAACTAATTAGCCTAGCCGTGAGAGCGGGTCTTCCTCCCCGGTGAGGAGCTGGCCCTGCTTCCAACCTCACCACGCTCCTTTGAAAGACGCGATTAATGCGAAACTAACCCGTGACCTGACTCTTCTATAGGTGTCCCCTGCCTCCATCGGTGTTCGGGTGGAGGCCCGGGGTAAGGCAGACGCTCACCGTTTGTTTAGACTGTGGAGATGGATGAAGCACACACTCACCCGACTGCCAGGCAAAGGCTCTTGTACCAGCCGTTAATGTCTTCCTGATCACTGGACATGAGAAGAAGCTTGGCTCTAGCGAAGGTCAGCTGGAAGGCATAAAGAAAGTGAAGAATCATGAGAAATACAGCAGTGCCAATATAAAGAAGACAAGACAGACAGAGCCTATCGAGACGCAGAGCATGTCCTTTTAATCTGGGTGCAGAGCAATTTTCCCATCCCCTAGACATATGCTGGCCATTGACCTACTCATTTTACTCATCCCATACATCAGCCTGGGCAGACTGTGCCGTTGCCAAACCTGTGCAGCCCATAGCACCCCTGGGCTCTTAATGCCAGCCAGTCACTAGAGGGCAGCTCTGAACCGCCAACGCTGAGAATCTTCTACCGACACTACTGGTGTCAAACACATGATTGAGTATATACTGCCTATATTAGCTGTGTTTTTTTTTTTTTTTTTCCATTGCAAGATGGAAACCGAGGGGTAGGAAGTGGCAAAAGCCATTCCGTTCATTAACGGAAGTGAGATCACGCAGAAGTGCCGACGCCTGCGGCCCCGCGTGCGTCAGGGGCCCACGCGTGCGTCAGGGGCCCACGCGTGCGTCAGGGGCCACGTAACGCAAAACTGTTGCTTCAACCTCCGATCTGTTGACGGGCTGCAACTCCAAACTATGCAAGAAAGTAGGTCATCAAACGCGGGACACAACAGGTGGAAGCAGAGACACCTCTACACCAAAGTCACACAGCTGGGATGCTTGATGCAGTCAGATGCCATTCTGGCAGTGGAGCCGTGCTCCCCCCCCCTCCCCCGCCACTATCAGTCGCCTCATCCAAAGAGTCAACAGTAATTACCATCGCTCATCCACGTTGAGGAGACTTTACCCAGAGATTATGCATGTCAAACAACACGACGGGTGCCGGCCAAAGCCCAAACAAAAGGCCCGGGCCTTATCCCCGAATAATTACAACTGAAGCCCATTAGAACGGATTTTAATTGAGGGGGGGGCCTGGAAAATATTAAATGACCTTTCACATTTACCTGGGGCCATCGGAAGCGAGGAAACGGCGGCGGTTAGTGGTGGCATATCAATAATCAGCCCATATCTTTATTACAGCTGGGAACTGAATGCTAACGATGAGCCAAGAGAGGAACCGGCCAGGAAACGGAGGCCCTAATGGATACCTGGTAAAAATAATGGTGCTCTCGTTAGATTTTAGAGGGGGGGGTGTTTCTTATTATATATTAAATGGATTAAGATTTCAAAATGTGCCATCATCAAAAGTATTATCTAATTACAGAGTTCAGTGAATGAGGCCCAGGTTTGTGCAGAGCATGATATTAGGTGGCTGCCACTTGGGGGACGGGAAGGCTTGATTTATGCACAAATAGATCCTGCTTCTATTGCCATGCGGTAATTAGGGATTTGTCAGGAAATCTGACCCTCTTAGGTAGAAATTACTTTGTATAATATGAACGGTGGAGCACAGATTCTCCTCACCGCACATAATTTCACTTGATTATTTATACATCAAAGGGAATCTGCCATGGAATCAAGATAATATTCAAGGGAAGGGGAGGGGAGGGGGGAGGGTTCAGACAGAAAGGAGAGGAAGATGGAGCCAGGATGAGAGAAAAATAGGGGCACGAATATCTCCAAATACAAACATTCTCTCATTTTAACACGGGGAGGAAAAAAAAATATACACAGCAGAAAATTTCATAGTGCTTTTTCTCCCCTGGAATGCCCAGTTGCTCCTTCTCCTTCTCCTTTGAAACTTTGCATATAGATTGCCATGGCATTTCCAGCTGTCAAATTTAATTTGGCTTTAATTCTTCATGGCATGGACGAGGAGGGGCCTGAGAGTGCTGACAGCCTTTTTCCTCTCTGGCCCAGGTAGGGAGTATGGTTGGGGGGAGGGCGGAGGGGTGCATCAGGGATCAATAATGTGTCCTTATGAGAAATTACAGCTAATGCTATTGCGTATGCATTTGAGCCCTCGGTGGGATAACAAGCTAATGAAATGCCATTTCTTGCCATTAGATAACACACGGCAGAAGTGCAGAGATGCAGGCGGTGGGGAGGAGAGAAGAGAGAGGACAGGGGAGTAGTGTCAAAGCTTGAGGAAGATGCATTCGCTGCTGGGGAGGAAGAGATGGCTCACCGGCCTAATCTGATGGAGTGGTACGAGCGCCTTCTCTTTCGCTTTCAGAATGAGCGTCTAAGCCGTCCATCAGTGAGCTTTAAGTGAGGCTCAGACCATTCGCTGGGCTGACTTGGGCCTGTTACACGCCTTCCTGACACTACCACAAAAGTGGACTATACATGGCACGATAAACAGACGAAATAATCCGCAGATGTACTTTATAGTCCTTTTGATGATGAAAACAACTGAAAAATATTAAATGACACAAACCTTCTCTAGAACCTAAAAATGGAATACAACAATTTTGTCTAGTGTGCCAAGGGACAAAAATCTAACGGAGAGTAAAGCCCACTGGATCAACATGGTGGGGCTCAAACTACATGCAGTCAGTGATCACCACCTCAGGAAGGGAGTGCAGTGGTGATCAGCAAGCTTGGCTGAATGACATCACGGAGATCATTTAGATGCAATTTGTCACCAAGTGGCAACTGAAGCCTGGAAAAAGCTCAAGCAGTGAAGAGATGCATTAAAACCCGAAGCCCTTATGAGGAACCAGAGCAATTAGTGAGAAAAGGACGATGATTTATGGAACATTTTCACCAACCTGGGGATCAAATCTGTCTAAAAACAATTAATCTTTTAACCCCAAACCTGTAAAATCAATTCACATGATGAAGAGGGTTTGGAAGGATTGTTACAAAGACAGATATTAGAGACGTGGAGAAAAGTGGAGAAAACTTTCCATTGTTCTGAATATATCCAGAACATGACCCTGATCTTAGAACACCTACTACTTTGAAATAAAACATCTCATTTCAAACAATCAACTGAACAAGCACCTACTTGCCGTACGGTATTTATTCTCAGGCTACAGCACAGCACATGGTGTCACACTCACACTAATGAGGCCACCCTGGCTCTTGGTGTGGCCAAACACTTTATCCACAGTGCACTCCCTGAGCGGGTAGATCCGCTGGCAGGTGAACTTGTTGCTGTTGGTCGGATGTATGGAGCTACACGGTTTGGCCTGGACCAAGATGTCCGAGAAGAGGAAGAACATCTTGGGCTTGGTCTCTGCGCCTTTAGGGGGCACCATCTTCAGCCAACCTTCTCGAATATACCACCGACCTGAGAGGGGAGAAAGAGAGGGAGAGAGGGAGAGAGAGAGAGAGAGAGAGAGAGAGAGAGAGAGTGGGGGTGGGAGGTTGGGTTACAGGCAGAGAGTGAGAGAGACAGAGGCTGACTGTGGGGACCGATTCCCTAATATCACTAGGATTCCTCATTAATGTTCATATTGACTTTGACAAAATTTACATCCAACATACAAATTGAGATGAATACAGTGGTGGGTGTTTATGAAGCCTGACTGAGAAGAATACTAGAGGCAGCCCTTGTACAACTACTCCCCCTCTGACTGACTGGCAGGTGTATGACGGCTACTAAATTAGATGCTGACATTTGGAGAGATAAGATGAAATTTCAGTCTTGCCACTGGTTCCTTAATTGCCCTGGTGAACCCCGTGATTGCACCTCCAGCGACAGGCACTGCACAGGGTTCAAAATGGACACTCTGAGCAAAAGACAAGCTTTCTATGATTAGCAGAGGGGGCAGGCAGGGGTCAAATTGCTTTTAAAATGCCACAGGTTTAATATATGATATGAGGACGTGGCGTGCGATACTCCCAGGTGGCGTGTGCAGATTGGATTTGATGGCTTCGGCAAATTGGTTAAATCCATTTAGCTGGGCAAACTCCACTGGCTTCACAGAGAACAGCGTTTGGATCACAACTGCAACCCTGATCACAGGCTCTCGGCTAACACCATAGACTGGGTGGGGGGGGCTGGGGGGTCTAACAGGAAAGGCCTTACAAATTACAGAATTTGCTGAATAATGGAGCATATGGGTGCAGTTGCATGTTCTTTTTTTTTTCTATAGCATGAACCAAATAGCGACACCATAAATGCGCTCTTCTCAGTCTTTCTCCTCACCATCTCTTTCCTCCGCACCCCCTTCCACCACGCTTTGGGCTGACGCACACGAGGGGTCTCCTTCCAACCCATCAAGAGCGTCCATCTCAAAGAGCAGGAACTTAGTTCTTGCCTCTCCATGTCATACGCTTTCAACTCGTCCTGTCAAAGAGCACCTCTGCCCGGCTACAAAGGCCCAGCAGATTTCTGGGTGCTAAAGGTTGCACTACAAAGTCCTACTGATGTGACCAGGCCTGAGAACCGAAGGCACATGAAAGCCAGATTCTGTACATGGGGGAGGGTGGGACAGATGATACTGGGTGTGATCACTGTTAATTTGAAGAGGGACTTTGCTTGATAGGTTATGCTTTCATGTCAGGAATCTACAAAGCCTTCCATAAAAAGACTTTTCAAAGCACTCGAGCTCACACTTGACATGCACTGAAATTCTTCCTGCTTTTATATACTGTTATATGTGTGTAATTTATATATATATACT
>JAOYMR010000003.1:13471491-13483598 GCA_025802075.1 Tenebrosternarchus preto | reverse complement strand
ATTACACATACACACACAAACATACACACAAAGTAAAGAAAGACTATAATCAAGTATCCATTATGAGCGAGGCAGGGTTGTGGAAGACAGCTAACTAATCAATGATCTGTTTTCTTGCTGTTCCTCTCTGTGTTTTTCCATGTAGGAAGCCAGGGGTAAGGTAGGGGTCGGGGCGGGGCCCTTGGATGGCAGTTGTGGCGGCAGAGGCCCCGCTCCGGGCTCCCAGGAAACAGCCAGACAGTCTGGCGCATCAATGTCCCATTGATTCAGCCTTTCGCGTCTGAGAGCCGCTCGCGCCCTTATCTGCGCGCTCGCCACTTAATATCGCTGAGGGGCTCCGATGCCTCTCGCAGACCATCAGCCTCGCTTAGCTGCATTAGAGCAAATAACGCCAAAGGGAGGGGAGCACCGGAGAGGGCACGCACTTGTCTGTGTTGGCTCTCAGATGTCAGAAGGAAGCCTGGGAAGAGATGAGCCCTAGCGGACAGGAGCAGCGAACATCCAGGGGCCTAAAAATCCGGCACGAGAGGGAGGGTGTCCTGCACTTCCTACGTCCGGCTCGGCGTGAAACGAGTTCGAGGCTTGTTGGGTATTCACCGCCAGCCTGGAGCCACCTTTGTGCATGCACACGTACAGCCTGGCTCACACGCCCTCCCTCTCCCGCTTCCAGCTTGCTTTTCATCTGCCGGTCGACGAGATGAGGAGAAGCGCTAATTGGTCCTGGGGGAGATTGGCAGGCCAAGGCATTCACGACAAGGCCTTCTCATTCTCCCTCTCCCTCCCTCCCTCCCTCCCTCTTTCTTCCTCCTTCTCTAGCTGTCTCTCGTTTGTTCCACATGGACATTTTCCCCTGGGACAAACAACAGGGAAGAAAGGACTTCCAATCCACAAGTAGCGAAAGAGAAGAAGATGGAGAGAACTAACAAGGGGGACTCTTCGTCTTTCCAACGATAACTTCTGAGCTCATCAATAGTTTCATTTAATTCTCTTTTTCAGGGCTCAAGGCAATGTCGTGTAAAGGCAAACTTGCATCACCTCCACTGATTACAGAGAAACGGACAAGTCTGAAACAGGCAGCACGTTTCTCTGTAATCACCAGGCCCTTACTCGCTTCCTTTCTGACGCGCAGAAAATGAAAGAGAGAGGCAGGCGAAAGGGAGAGCAGAGCACAGGCACTGACCTGGAGTCAGCAGCCTGGTCCTTCGGCCCTTCAGCAGCTTCTGAACGCGGCGCAGCTGCAGGTGATTCTCGTGACTACGAGCGTTGTCCTGGAGACGCTGGGCCACCTCCGAGAGGGCCGTCCCCGCCCCTGCACACACACACACACGTTCAAACTGTCGCACAAACACCGGACACGCGCAGGTACAGAGGCAAATGGGAAACATTTATTCACATCACCACCAACATTTGTGAAACATGTGGCCTGCAAGTATTCAAACAGTGACGGTATTTGTGTTATTTTGCCTGTACACTCCTGAGTGATGGATCTGAATCACAACAATGACTATGGAATTAAACACCATAGCTTTTATATGACGATATGCATGCCCAACTTGTTTGAACCAGATTGATTTTATTGAATGCACTGCCATTTTAGGAGACAAAATTTTAGGAGACAAAAGAGTTGCTCGGTTGTGACTTAGCAATGATGTTATTGCATCGTTAGTTCTTGCCCAAGTGAACTAACCAAATGTCTAAAGTTGATTATTTAGATGTGGCATTTGCATCCAGGGTCTCTTGCTGCTCATCTCTACAGAGCATGTGTTTCGCTTACTGAAGTCAAGGCTCAGAGCAAAAAAAAAAACAAAAAAAAAAACACTGAAACAGGAACCAAAAACTGCTTCATCTTAAGCCTGATGGAGGATCTCCAGGGAAGATATCCAGCATCTGCTGATGTCCACAAGCAACAGACCCCAGGCAGACAGGGACAGCAAAAGAGTTTTTAAACAAGAACCAAACATGATTTTACTTAAGGTTATGTTAATTTGTCCAATTATTTTTGTCCCACTGGGGCCCAATGTATAAAAAGGGTTGTGGTTATTGCATGATTCTTCCAACATAGTTAAACCTTACAGTCATGGTTTCATTTAAAAAACTAATGTGCAGGAGAAAGAGCAAAGATTGTAGCACTACAAAATAACAGACTTCACTAGATGAATTATTTATTAAAAACTTGGCTAGACACATCAAATTAAAGAGATATCAATCTTAATCTTAAAGGAAAAGCAGTTGCCTTGAGGTATTAATTGTATTAAATTGCAATAAATCACTTGTACAGTATACAATTTACAATACATCTTCATGACCTTTTAAGATTGAGAGGTGTTTTTTTTTTATTATTATTATTTGTCATTGTGGATGAGCGTATGCTATGAAAAAGAACGCCGAGCTACTTAGAATAGGGTTCAATACAGCGGCCGTCAATTTTTCAGCGAGGCGCAATGATTTCACAAGCGCGCGCACCAACACGCATTGTGCGCGCATGGAACTACGCACAGCACTTGCAGGTTTGTTTAAGCGACCCCTCGCCATGTTTGATTTCGCTATCAACCCCCTAGAGACAGATGACCCAGAGAGAGAGCGCATTAACACATTCTGATGCTGCTGATTGGATCTGCCGCTGTGGGGTGTGTTTATATGTCTGTGTCTTCCTTAATTAGGCAAAACCGTACAGCCCGCTACAGGCTGTTATTCCACCTTTAAAAAGCACAAGGCCATGGATGAGACCAGAAAAGCTTCGTTCAGTAGCAACAACTCTTGCTATAGCTGAACAAAATATGAGAATTAGTGTACAATTAACTTAAAATCATCTCCTACAGTTCACAGAACTTCTCTTTGTACATTTTACTGTACAACGGTTCTTAAATGGTGTGAATTTTGCTCATAAAGTTTACTAGTAAGTTATCCGTTTATATGAGCCAACTATGCTGGGGAAAAAAAAAACTTGTGTAACCGAACAATAGAGAGGCTAAGTTTTCTGTGCTCCAAATAAACTCAGTTGCGAAACATGGAAGCTGTAATCAAACGATTTGGCCAATTACTGTACACCGAGCACTTTGTCGGGTGCAGACATTAACGCAGTCGAAAAAAACAACAACAAACAGATGGATACTAATTTTAAACTCCACTCTTTGGTCTTGTCGCCGAGGCAGAAGCAGCGCGCGACACGAAGCTTGGGGCAGTTTCTCCATAATAAAATAATCGCAGCCTAATTGGGTTGCTTATCTTCAGAACAATTACGCCAGAAACCAGAGACGGTGTGTGCTCGCGCCCTTCGGAGCAGCTCCTCAACCCCTTGCTCTTAAGAAAACCCGCTACATAATTGTGTTTCAATAGAGCCGTGTCTGACGCATTAATAATACAAACCCTCTCATTTCACATTCCACGGACACTTTCTCCCAATCCTTTTTCCTCCCCCATATTATCCATTGAGTACGTTTAAACAGTACTTGGTTGTTGTGGAGCCCCTTCAGTGTTGTTATTATTTTTATTAACCTGCGACGGTTTTGAAGTGGTCACGCGGGGAAGCTGCGGTGGTGGTTAGCATTCAGAAATGTGCGTCGAAAAAGTGCTTTAATATGCGACTGACGAGGAGCGTGAAGTGTAGCAATTACCACAATTAAAGCAACGCCATTCTACATGAAGCACTGGAGGTGGGGGTTTGGGAAGGAAGACAGAACCATCTCCACAACAAGGAGAACTGGAAAACAACAGAGCCGACTGCGACTTCTCACTGCTGGGTTTCTTAATCAGATACAGCATGATTTGTCTACGGGTTGTTTTTAAATAATTCCCTTTACAATATACCCACACTGGGTGCAGAACACCCCCCCCCCCTCTAATAAAAGACGAAGGAGCGACCCTAATGAGAAGGGGAAGAACTGGGAGAGGCAAATTTGGATATGTACCTTCATCTTAGAATCAGGGGCTGTTTTAATCTGTAAGCAGAAGCAGCACGCAACCAATGGGATTTTAATTGATACACATAAATAATTCCTTGTGTACACTGCCGCTTAAGTCGGATTTGCTGTTTATTTGACGATAGAAATTAGTCATTATCGGGGCGTCTGTTGACGTTGGAGATGTTATTTATTTATATTTCACACGCTTGATATCCTCTGATCTGGTCCCAATTAATTATGTCAAAATCCACATGGGGAATTTAGACTCACGTTAAGCTTCGCCGTACTTTCATCCTCGGTGAGTGGAGCAGCGCTGTGACAATAATACCAAATGAGCGATGAAAGGAAAGCCTAAAGCTGCTCCGTTTGTCACGCGAACAAAGACGATGGAAACTCTGCTCCATAGCCAACGCAAGAAACTTCTTCACACACGGATACGTGTAGTTGTGCCACAGCACGCGCCACCCCCCCCCCCCACCCCACCTCCAAAGGGCCGAGCCATCCTTGCTTACTGGTGGAAAAAGCACCCCCGAGATCACAGCAGCGCTGAGCGATCTTTCTGAGGTTCATCCGTAGCTGTCAAACTAGAATGGATGGCAAATTTGACAAGTATGCGTAATAAGTGTAGCGTTGGACGAGTGTTTCTGTGGCTTGATATAGAGTTTGAAAAAATAAAGAGGGGGTAGGGAGGAGGGGGGGTGGAATCTAGGCCGGCTGAAGCCATCAAGGTTTTTGTCAGTGAGAGCTAACGGGATAAGAGAGTGTTTGTGGAGCTGCGAGACAGCAGAAGCTCTTACTTGAAAGCTGTTGGAACTCTGGGTTGTCTGGACTAGTGTTCTCTGTCAAGTCCCTCAGAAAATGCTTGTACCTAGGGATGGGATGGGATGGGATTGGGAGGGGGGGGGTGGGGAGATCCATATATAAACAATTTTAAAACAACAGCTTATTGCAACATGTCTAAAAATACATCCTAACAATAGAAGAGGGAAAGACGGCAGCAGCAAAGAAGGGGTGAAGAGGTTGGACAGGCGTCGTCTGCTCATCACGGGGTTATTCACAAGAGATGTTTGGGGCACGAAAACAAATGTTTCTCTTTTTGAAGATAAATTGAAGAGCTGTTCGACTGATGCTAGTCAACGTTTGGCTCAGATGTGCTACTTCGCTGCTGCAAAGTGAGACGGCGACCAAAGCGAGGCAGAATCCCACTTTGTGCCATCACACCTCTGTAGCCGACGAGGAGAAAAACGGTGAGGATGGGAGAGAACGAGAGGAAAAGACAGACGGAGAGAGAGGAAGAGCAAGGGAAAAAGATATATTTCCTGTCACCCACTCCACATAAACAAGTGAATGAATTTGATGGGGTCAAGTTCCACACATTAAGGAAAAATTAAATATTGATTATTGAGATATCGTTGCCCTGTGCGAAGAACAGTTTATTAATATCTGGCCAGATCAAGGGCCCCATTAAGGAAATGACCCGCATCACAATGCAAGACCAAACTGAGAGGAGAAGGATTATTTATTTATTTGGGGTGAGATAGCGGCATTCATTTCAGTGTTTGAGTGGTTGAGATAAAGACAGATAGACTCTTAATACTCGAGATTACAGCTCACTTAAATAGAACTCTAGCATCTGAAGACATCAAAGGCTTGCCTTGATTGAGATGGCACTTAGAAAAGTTCGGCTCTGTAGCAATGTCGATGCCGACTTGGAATTCTCCACAGGCTCTGGCAGTTTGATTTTCAAGAAATTTAAACCATACTGAACTGGAGGTTCAGCAGTGGAGATATACGTTCTTCAAAACAGGGCTTACAGAAGAAGTACAAGATAACAGTATAAAACATTTCACAGTAAATGCTCAAGTGTCCATTCCAATCACGAATCTATAAAGACCTAATAAAAAATAATCCAGTTACAGACATTCTGTCGATGTGCCATCAGCAGATAATGCTCCGTGCCTTGTACTGTTACTCCTCCTGGGTGAGTCACTCAACTAATCCTTGCAGGGCTGGAGAAGTTGATTTTAAATGCTCCTGTTCCACAAAAGCCAAAAAGGTGAGCGTGGCCATTTCCACCTGGAGGAGGATGATGGGAGGTGAGGAAGGGTACGGCCGGGGCCCGCTGCCCTCTCCGGCCATGTCAAGGTACGTAAACAACAGTGGCAGCTGCCACGAAGCCATGTCAGGCCATCAATCGGGAGAGGATGGAGGGAATGAACTTCCGAATAAATCAATTTAAAAACAAAACAAAAAAAAACAACACACTCCCTCCCTTCCAAAAAAAAACAAAACAAAAAAAACAAACAAAAAGCAGAGCCTGAGACATCAAGATGTTAGAGAGAGCGAGAGTGTGCTTCTGTCGTACAGTTCGGACTCAAATTCTGACTCACCTCTTCTCACTCCCTGTCACTGTCTTGGTGCAGGGAGCTGAGCTGATACAGCCTGCTTACAGTCGCCTGTTCGAGTCAGGAGTGCATGATGGGTGTTTATCCACAAGAGTGACTTGGGATGTCAGCGCAAAGCTTCCCACTTTAAAAGCTGGAGGAGGAAAATCCCACACTGTGCACGCTCATTTATCGAGGTATTAATTCATGATTACGTGTGCTGTACATTTGCTCCCCCCCTCCCCCCAGCTTTTCAAAAAAGCTTCGTGGCACTCTGCCCGAGTTGCCAAGCACTTTGCTTAGAATCTGAGAAACAGATTTTTATTATATATATAAAAAAATAAAGTAAAAAAAAATGAAAAAGAGGAAACGCAGATGCGTGTGACATCTGTTAAGAAGCAGTGAAACATCTCACAAGTGAGTTGAACTAGAGCAGATGCTTACAAAGAAATCTCATATCTGCATGTTCCACACGTAGATTACCACGTCCTGCTCATGTGAGAAGTTCTCGCCCATACCAATCCCAAAGCCACTCGCTTCGAAACTTTTCTAGGTAGAACGCTTGTGTGTGAAAGTACAGAGTGGAGCGTCAGGATTCTGGCTTAATAAGGCTCTGAAGAGGAGCCGGAGATAGACACGAGAAAGTGGCAGGAATGCATAGCCTAAGCAAGGACTTTTTTTTTTCTACTGAAAAGCCAGTAAAGGATCTGCCACTCAGTGACAGTGAGCTGGGTGTCCATCAGAAAAGGGGCACACAAGGTCATTGGCAAGGAGGAGACCGTTGCCTTTTGAAAAGTAGTTTTGCTAAGCGGTCACTCTCTTAATCTATACACTCGGAGGGGCACTGTGACCTTGGAGCGCATTGACGGCTGACATTGATTTCCACTGCGAGACTCTCACTCACTCTCTCTCTCTCTCTCTCTCTCTCTCTCTCTCTCTCCATCCCTCTCTCTTAGTCCTTCCTTCGCTCCATCAGGTCGAGACTCGAGTCCCCAAGCTTTTGCAGTATGTGGTGGCCAGAGCAGACGCACAGGTGCCCAGGTGGATTTCACCAGCTTGTGTAGAGATGTCATCTCCGTCTGCACGCTTCGTCCCCTCTGTGACAGGAGACATGGGAAAGGACGGCGTGAGGCTGTCTGCCGAACGCACAAACAGGAGTCGGAGAAAAAGTCGGTGTTGGTCCACAGATCCTAAACTCCCCTGTACACATGACTATTTATTAAAACGACAGAACACAGAACAAACCCTTCCGCAGGCCTACAAACCGAACACAGAACAAACCCTTCCGCAGGCCTACAAACCGAACACAGAACAAACCCTTCCGCAGGCCTACAAACCAAACACAGGACAAACCCTTCCACAGGCCTACAAACCGAACACAGAACAAACCCTTCCGCAGGCCTACAAACCAAACACAGGACAAACCCTTCCGCAGGCCTACAAACCGAACACAGAACAAACCCTTCCACAGGCCTACAAACCGAACACAGGACAAACCCTTCCGCAGGCCTACAAACCGAACACAGAACAAACCCTTCCGCAGGCCTACAAGCAAGAGAAATGAAGCAGAACAGAGAAGGCAAATCTTCCTGAAGGCAGGGGTGGGCAGGAGTAGAGAGGGAGAAATGTTGTATTAGTCATTAGGAATCAAAGGGAAACCAAACAAGACCCAATTAAGCCTTCGCCTATTAAGAGGACTTAAACAAGAGAAATAATCTTACTTCTTTTTCTTCTTGTCTCATGTTGTAGTAACAAACACATTACAGGCATTATCAGCCATGAATGCCCTTATTAGGACTGGGAAGTGGTGGTGTGGGGGGGGGGGGTGCGCACTGCAGAGGAAATCTAATTAAAGAAGCAGAAACAAAAAAATAAAAAAGGATCGGCCTAATGAGCATTATTAAAGCACATGCCAAATAATGTAGATGGAACTTGCTCGTTTAGCTACCCTGTCCTGCTCATTAGCACCAAAGCAAAGAGAAGATAACGAGACAATAACATAATCGGAGCCATATTCATAACAGTTCAGATATTCTAATGAAGAGGCTCGTCGAGTTGGAAAGCATGGCTGGCCTACTTACTGCTTCAGACGCCCAGCCACACCAACGCCTTTGTAATATGCGGATGAAATGAGCTTCATGTTTTTATTCTCCCTCATCTTCTCGCCCACCCTGGTGCGTTGGCCTCGCAGACACGGGTCATCCTGTACTTACACACACGTCAGTGCAGGAGAAGAGCGGGGAAATATCTGTCTAATTAGATTTCCTTAAATACGTGCATTAAGGATTAAAATTCCTAATTAAGAGACAACAGAACCTGTCAGGCTTCTGCATGGGTTATTGAGCACGGCATAAGGCGGCGGCTCAATTATTCCGTTTTATTAACTTGCCGCGTAGGAGCCGCGCACTTCCAGGCGCTCAAAAGGTGGCGCTGCCGCTCTGAGAGCTTCCACAGTTAAGTGGTCACCGGAAACTGAAACAAAATGTGCTCCTACTTGAAAAAGGAAAAAGAAGTCACATGACTTAGCTTGGCCCCAAGTTCAGTAGGCATGGTCTCTGTGACCTCTACAAGACACTCATAAAAACAAACAAACAAACAAACTCAAAGTTGAAATTAAATAGAATCAAATCAGTTTTCCTTTCCTTTGTATGCATCAGTAACGTAATTTAGGACTTTAAGAAGGATTTAGGATACTCAATATGCTTCTTAAACTCTCAGTAACGTCTTTTCTCAATGTTTACAGCAGATGTTGTAAAAACAACAGAAAAATGGAGGGCTAGAATAATAACCTCACATCTCTAACTCGCACCTCAGTTTACGAAAAACATTACAGAAAAAAAAGCAAATGGAGTGTTCGATTGCTTCCAAGAATTTGAATAAATCCTCCATCAACAGCCAGTTGTTACAGTAAGTGATGGCTACCTGGGGCAAACGTATCAAGGTCGGGGAGATGAAGGTAATGTTACAGAGCATACAGAGGATCAATAGCAGTGGCAACCATGAATGAATGATATACAAAGCTCTTTAATGAGACTACAGACTCTAGACCAGCCCATTGTCGCACTGCATCTGAAACATCCTGAGTTTAATCAGTCTGGGAGAACCTCACACTCCCCCATTTGCAGATGTCAAAAGAAGTGAATGGTCGAGGTCATCCAAGGCTTCGCCAAGTAGAGTCTATGGAGTAATACCTGGCCGTCATTCATCAGCTCATATAAAACAGTGACTGTCACCTATTAGTGGTAGAAAAGCAAAAGAAAAGCAATGTGTGCATGATTAAAAGGAGAACCTGAGCAGATGCTCTCAAATAAGTTCAATCAGCGTTCTTTGAAACGGCCTTTAAATGGAGGTGGACCGGGAGAAAACCTTGTGACCTCCAGCTATTTTATTCCCCGTGAAGTTCAGACTGCAGGGAACTCGGCAGCTTCTTTGCCCAAAAACAACTCGAAGTCTAGATAATCGCGGTCGTCTCCATTAGCACAACGCTGGCTGAAGGTCTCACCATGTAAAAGAAATACAGCTGGGACCCCTTGACCCATTTCAGAGCTACAAGCCTCACTGAAAAATGGTAGAGGGGGTGGAATGGGGGTTAACTTCATGGTTCTCCACCTACATCCATGTTGGAGTAGTACAGTTCTGTAACAGTGGAGCTTCATCTTCGAGCATAATGTTGGCACATCTGCTTCAGTCAAAATAAAAAAATATATATACATTTTTTAAATCACACACACTAAGCAGACGGACTACCTTACAGATCATAGTCCCTATGGTTAGGGGAAGGTTTGGGGCCCAGGGAATGTCCACAGACAGAGAGAAAGACAAATTTATAAAGAAATGCAGAGATTGATATAGGCAAGTGCAGTAAGTATTGGCAAAGGAGAGAGACACACCCACACACACACACACACACACACTCAATTCCAACACCAACACCCCGTGCTTATGGCTCTCCTTCATAAGCAGTGACCACTCTCCGTCATGACGAAACTCCTTCAGCTCCACTGCTGGCAAAAGCTCCCGATTATCCGGCCTCTCCACGAATGTTTCTGCCATGCCTCTCAAGATCGTCACACAATTAGGCGTCCCCGACGTAACTGTACGATCCCCACTCACGCTGGGGTTGGAAGGGAGGCAGCTGAACCGAGGAGTGCGCCTTTGAAGTGTCCTGACTGAGGGGACGGCCTACCGCAATTCCAAAGGAAATTAGAGGCAATCCGTGCATATGGAAAAGCAAAGAACCGAGATAATTACACGGGCCCTACAGGAGAATACTGCCTACTTCAGTTGTAGTTTGCTGTAGAAAATAACAGAAATCATACTGGGTGTGTGATGCTTCTGAGTTCACCGATTTTGCTGGATCTTCTGCAGCATATGGAAGTGCGTAGACAGAAAAAAAAAACCCCACCTTATAGCGGCCTTCATAAGAGAAAAGACACACTGTTCCACAAAAGGAAGAAATTTAAACATAATTAACTCCACTGCAACGTTGATATCGTGTCGTACTTTATGTTCGAAGCTGCATATACAAAGCAGGAGGGACACGAAAAGTCTAATTAAGATCGACTGCGGCAGCCTGATAAAGTAACGTCACATAATTTTCACCGCTTCTTAAGCGCATTTCAGCCCATTTCGCACCCGGTTACACTAATTAACAGATGAGACCACAACCGCATGAAATCGCAGGAGGCAAAATCGTCCGCTTAAGCAAAGGGGATTTTGATGGATCTTGGGACGGTCTGGAGGCTGGCACAAGCATGACATCAAACAATAATTACGTCTGTCATCAAGAGTCGACCTCCTCACGTGGTGCCGGAGCGATTCCCTCCGAAAGCGACCGGACAGGAAGCGGGAACTCGAGCGTGGAAGGCGTAACCCAAAAGCGACAGCTTTCCGCACCGCTACTAGCAAAAATCCCGACGATTCCCAAAATTTTCGTCCGAGCACATGCGGTCGGATGAGGGAAAGAGAGCGTTGCGGAGTGATTTGACAGCAAGCAAGAAGACTTTAGTCACATCAAAGGCAGCAGACTGGCCAGTGTCAGAAGACAGTGATGCATAGCCAAAATGCATTACGTTCGCTTCAGGAAATGACTGCATATCAGCGCTGCCATCTTGCAGGAGCTGTCGAACGGCCGCAATCTCTCAGCAAAAACAGATGGTTGAAATGCGCAAAAACTGCACTGGCGAACAATCTATTTCATTTGCATGTAATATGGAATTCAATGCCTGAGTTACTCCGACAACTGATAAGTCAAAACTTTCAGAGCCAATCTTAGTCAATGCTTGACAAGCTTGCGAAATGTGTTCCACAGAACCGTTTCTCACTAGGAGCACACGTGTGTTCGTGTGTTTTTGGGAATCATGTGCGTGTTCGTGTGGTACAGGGAATCACGTGCGTGTTCGGGTGATATCGGGAACCTTTGTTTCCCTGTGTGTGTGGAGAGTCGGACTTACTGCTGAATACGTTGTAACGGAAGAGGCAGAAGGTCTTCAAGTTTCTGCTTATGGAACTCGGGTCTGGACTCCTGAAGCTTCTTAAATCTTCTGAACGCTTTGTTTTTCTTCAGATGCACCTGAGGGAAATTGTATTGGAAATTGCTTAGATCTTTTTAAGAGTTAATCATATCAAAAGAAGTGCAATAATGCTGTCTTTGGTAAGAATGAGAGCAAACATATTTGACAAGTTGAGGATATAGTTGACAAGTTGTGAATTCCGTTAAAAACGCATTAAAATCAGAAAAAGCTGCACATGAAATCATCAAGCAAGTGAAGCTGGCAGCAGAATTCAAGGAAAGTCTGTTTAGCCCATGAAATGTGCATCT
>JAOYMR010000003.1:13463991-13466491 GCA_025802075.1 Tenebrosternarchus preto | reverse complement strand
AAAAAAGGAAAAAAAGAAAAACGGAAAAAAATAACAATACTTCATGAGAGCACCACGCGCAGCCTGCATAGAGCACTCAAGGAAAATAAACCAGCGCTAACAGGAGGCGGCTACTTGACACTTGTTGAGTTAATTTGCTGTTAGTTTGTTCTACCCGCGCTGGAAGATCAATGCCGAGGCTGGACTTGGACAACCAACCCACCACCCCTCACACCCACCCATCGCGCCATTTCATCTTCTGCTTCTCATTTCTCTCTCGCCTGACTGCTCCTACAAGCAACGAGAGCAGAAGCCCTGTGTAAGAGTCACAACTCTGCTTCATGAATTAGTACTGAGGGCTCCCACCCCATTAAAAACAGCATGCCTTGCATTGCAGCGAACACGTTGCTTTCTGAAGCGCATCCCGGCTCCTACGGAGGGGTTAAAAATGGCTGGAAATGTATTAAAAATGCATGCAGCGCTATTCAAAGTATAAGTATTTGTAAAGACTTGCTCTAATCAATGTGTGATGCTTGAGGTGCCAGTGGTAGCATGTATGAGGGAGGCCAGAGGGTGTAGTACAGGTTGGTGCTCTTAACAGAATTCAGCTGAAAGCCTAAACACTCATCGATTCCAGTTCCCAAGCTAGAGAATTACAGAGTAGCACGCTAAAGCCCACCAGGTAACCACCAAAGCTCTTGCACTTCATTCTTACAACAGGCCCCAATTAATAATCTCAACCCCTTTGTTCTGTATAGGTGGCACCAGACGTCCCCTCCCGTTCACCTCCAGCCACCCCATCCCTCCCTAGAGCAGGAACATTCAGTTAATTATGGGGAGGATGATACTTACTGGTTTACTAAATGAATTGATTTAATTGAACTGAAGATGCTCTCTCTAATGTCCTGCCTCAGGGTTCCTTTGGCCTTCAGAATCTCCACAAAGTACTGCAGGACAGAAGGGGAATGGGAAGAGAAGAGAAATAAATAAAACCCTTCACCAGCTTTTGCTTGTAACCCTTGCTGAGTGACACCTCGCACACAGCACACTCTTGAGACAGAGGACCGTTTTACATCTGTGTCCTCCCAATTACTCCTAAAAGGTTAGGCACGTAACTAACACCGTCACAACCTAAGGGTGAAAGAAAACATGCAATAAAATATACATATTTACGTTTGGAAAAAAACTGTGTGGGTTTTAACAACCAGCCATTTAAATAATAGAAGGTACGCCTCGTGTGTGTGTGTGTTGTAGAGAGGCTGGAGAGAGGCAGGGCGCAGGGTCAGACGGCGTGCCCCGTCAGGGTCAGCAGCGCTCGCAGGTCATTCAGCAACGCGACGGAGCTGAACCGAGTGCGCCTGAGGCTTCGGGCAAGCAGGAACGCGCAGAGAAGACCCACGTGCCACAGCGCCAGCCAGCGCTCATCGCTTGTAACAAAACAAACACTTCGGGCACGAGTCTTGGAAGTTGGAGAGACATGTCGGAGACTCCGAGGCACAGCCGAGTCGGGAGGGTCGAGCGGCCACCGTTCTAGGCGCACTTGCGCCTCCGGTGTTTTGGCACCGCGTTCAGACGCCTCCCTCCGAGTCCAGGGACGGAACTCACCGTGGCAACCAGGTCCAGCTGCTCACAGTAGCGCTGCTCGCTCTGGACGAGCTCGCGGCCGGCACGCCTCCTCTTCCTCTCCCAGCGCTCGCGCTGCAGCTGCACGCTGCGCACGCCTGCTGCAGCACACGGGCTCGCCGCACAACTCATCACTGGCCAGGTGAGGGTGCTGTTTCCAGAGCGAGGCGGTCACACCTGTTTTAAAATAATTAGTTAATCGCGTCGCAGGCTTGCATCACAGTTAAGGTCAGATAAAACTCAGAACATGGTGTTTCATATACAGAACTTCTTGCTTGTTCATTTGGAGAGGATTGCTGATAGTTGCGCAAATATCATCTGAACCTCTTAAGTAAAAGAAATGGTCAATATTTTATTTTCCTTTCATATGTACACTGTGTTGATCCACGTGATGGGCAGAAATGTACATTTTTTTTAGACATGATGGTACCTAGACCAGCAGCATAACTGATTACATCATTACCAGCCAAATTGCCCTCGATGAATTCATAACAAACATGTCTTATGTAGGACATAAGCTGAGCCTTAGCCTTCAATTAAGGGAAGACAACTCCACACATCCACCACACATACACCATCTCTAACACTACAGCACACGCTTGATCTATGACCCAGTGTGGGCTCACGCGCCCTCTCTCTCTCTCTCTCTCTACTAAGCACGGTTCTTCCATCACTCTCCCTCCCTCCCTCTCCCCTGCCTGCAGTGCAGTCCCCCAGCTCTGGGGTGTCCTCCCTGCACTGTCTCATTAGTGTCAGCTCTAATGGAGCATCAGGGCCGGGGAGAGGGACGAGGCCACCACTTTAACAGCAATTAACCCCTGTGCTGTCCCCGGGGAGGCCGGCGTCAGCCGCTCTCTAACACACTGTAAACAAGCCACCTCGATCAGTGCCACCAAAG
>JAOYMR010000003.1:13443106-13453917 GCA_025802075.1 Tenebrosternarchus preto | reverse complement strand
CCCCCCCCCCCCCCCCCCCCCCCCCCCCCCCCCCCCCCCCCCCCCCCCCCCCCCCCCCCCCCCCCCCGGGGGGGACCTCGAATGCCTTTGTGCTTTGCATCACTGCCCTTACCATCCCTTTAGCCACTTTGCCATTGACTGAAATTATATATCTGGTAACCCTGGTGCCCTCTGTTCAGATAGCTTTTGACTGTAATAAATTGCCTTCCGAGTTTGTGCCTCATAAATGGCTCTTAAATCGAGATCTGGAGTGGTCTGATGATGTTTTAATTGTAACTCACAGAATGTATTAACCGTGACCTACAGGCTTTTTGTGGCAGCTTCCATTCAATATGTATGTGTGGTCCAACACTTTGGGGTTTAAAAAGGTTAATTAACCTCTGGTGGTAGACCCTTCCTTTGCACTTAACTTGGTCTGTGTCCTGATAGCACCATTAACCCATGTCCTACCCTCTTAACCTCCTCTATCATTACCCACATAAAACCTATTAAAACTTCCTATTGATTTTTTTCCTCCCTTAAACTTTCACTTTTTCATTGCTGGTTTGTGATTTTTTTTTTTTATTCCTGGGAGGTGAGTACCTCACAAAATGGGGATAAGTGGAAGCACTAGCTTTCAGATTAAAAGTAGTAAATGCTCTAATTTAAAGCTTTTTGTGTCCAGGCACATACACAGTTTAGCCTGCAGTTCAACCACTAACATTCTTACAGTGGGGAAAGAATTTCATGGGAGGCACATCACTGTGTTCACTAGCTCTCCCTAAGCCCTGAATGAGTCAAACCATAATTGATTAAAACATTCTCTGGTGGCGAGGTGTTACCAGTTGTTAATGGAAACAACCCCAACTAAGTTTGATGGAGAGACGGCGCTCTAAAATGGGAACATCATCTTTATGAACAGACGTCAGCCTGAAGTCCTCTTGCTCTGCCTACACTGTCTGAAACAATAAAGTCCAATTAGCGGGGGATCGGGCGCTCGCTGTTTGTTCCGTTGCTATGGCAACGGCATTGATTAACACTTCAGCAGTCTCCAAATTAATGAAGTAAAAGCTCCCATAAACAGCTACTTAGTACATAGGCACATCAGTGCCTCTACGCAGGTGCTGCAGAGGAAACGCTCCTGTTTAAAAAAAACGGGGAACACGGAAGGGGGCGAGAGGGCTGTTGGGGGCTGCAGGTGGAGTGCGGAGTCCTACTCTTGATGACATTTTAGATGAAAAATATTTAAACAAGACGGCCCTTTGTAGAGTCCCCCTCCTCAATCTTTGGCCAAATTTCACAATGATGTTTAATTATAGTAGGCTATGCTTCGTATCGCTTTAAAAAGGCGGCTGTTTTGCTGTTTTGTCCACAACAAACTTATCTTTGTCCTTCGGAGTGAGGTTAATCACCAATCTCTCCAGCACCGCACGCCTTCAGCAAAGCCCCAACAACGTTTAGGTGTTTTCCTCTCTCTGTCTTTCTTTTAATCCATTGATCTACAATAGATTTGTGCTGCAGAAAAAAATGGCCATGTCACCTTGAATGGTCAGAACCTAATTACTAGCCGGGTACATGGGCAATTGTGGATTTGCTCGATGCAGTACAAACTCCTGGGTAGGCGGGCAGGCCAGCACTGGACGGACAGCCTTGGCCCGCACTATGCAGTGAGTTCTAAAGCACACCTCCACGCTTGCTCTTGTAATCACCATTGATGTGGGCTTAGCACAGCACTCTGCGGGCAACACAGCCAAGAGAAACATTAACTCCTATTAACTACAGCCGCTCGCCAGGATAGAGGCAGCTGATCAAAGGTGGAACGCTGGGGAATCAGAAATTGCAGGCTTTGTTCGGAAATCTGAAAAGTAGCGGGGATTTAATTATGCCTGGGATTAGCAACCACGGTATAAAAGGAAGGGAGTTCGCAAGGTTTGCCGCCGCTGACTAGGATAGAGGAACATACTGCAGGCAGTCCAGACCGGTTCCACTGGAGAAGTGATAGAATTTTCGCATTCGTCGGTGTAGCTGAGAAGGCGGTTGTTTATTGTATGGAACTGCAGATCGCGCGGTTCTGCTCTCGGCTTTGAAGACTGCTTCGCCCCACGTTCAGCTTAAAGTCGCAGTGTGAGCCGGTGGCAGGCCCCCTTTTCACCGCTCATTTAGCCCAGTTAATTCGAGACACACGGCAGCCGTAACAAAGTGACAGGTGGGACTCACGGCAAGACAGCGCGCTCGCAAAGGTTGACTCTCATTAGGTCTCCAAAGCCTCACCGACAGGCACTTGCAGCTGCTGCGTTGAACGCACGCCCGTCCACACCTGCATCTGTGAACCGTGGTGAGACAGGCAGCCAGAACAGAGAGGGGAGAGCTTAAAAGGAGGGAGAGAGAGAGAGAGAGAGAGAGAGAGAGAGAGAGAGAGAGAGAGAGAGAGACGTCCTTAAGTCGACTCGCTTTTTTGGATTCCCTCCCAACAAAAAGCAGCAGGGAAACTTCCTATCCTCAGCCGGCAAGCAGGCCTCACCCCTGTCAGGCGTACCCTGACATACTGTGCACTCGGCAGCATGCATTTTATATTCTCTAATCCCAATTAAAGTCCAGGAGGAATGAGGGAGAGAGAGAATCAAAAGAGAGCCTGTCCCAGAGATGGGGTGTAGGGTGGTGGGGGTGAACCAATTATTTTGAAGGGTATTAAGTCATCAGATTTACTTTTATCTTGATTGCATTGTGGAAGTCGTGCATAATTAATGGAGGGAGCTTATTAGGAAAAGATGATTAGGCAAATTACACAGGTGTCGGATGCATTTTTCATGATGAATTTTGCTGGGACAATCCTGTATTTCCATCTGTTCTGCTCCTATCAGAATGTCACTGCAGGAGAAATTAATGCGACAGCGTCAATACCAAACAAATAAAGGACCAGAGAAAACATAAAAAATAAAAGTAAATAAGGCTTAAAGATTGTTTCCCTGTACATAAACACAGCATTATCCTTTTTAGAAGCAGCACAATCATTATGGTTGTAGGAAGAATTCATCCTAAAACAGTTTTCTAAAGGCCATTTGGGATTTACGTTTAATGACTACCGGTACTTAGTGCATAACCCAGAAAGTAATACAGATTTGTGCATGGATAATAACTGTGCATGGAGGTCATTTATGACTTTCTGCAATTCCCAAGCTTTTCTGCAGTTATAATCAAGACTTTTTCTGATTAGTCCATTGTGAGCATTGCAAGGTGAGAAAACTCAATGTTGCCCAGACTTTTGTCATTCTGTTGTCCTTTGCAGTTTAATGGCAATCGATTTCATTAAACACGGATATTGATGCATAGGACCCACACTTAAACCTAGTCCTCTTCTAACCCCTCCATAAAAGTGATGTTGAAAGGGACAACATGGCTTGGCAGAAATTGACGGACTTTGCCTGAGCTTTTTACAATTCGACAACCCAACGCTTAAGTGGATTGTTAAGAAAATATTTCAGCATTGAATAGTAACAGACTGTAGCACATAAACCTTTGCTTGCTTTTCTTTCAGTGGACTCTCAGAATTTCTGTCCAACGCATCATTATTTGAGACATCTCCTACTCTATCTGACCAGAGCCTCCTTTCACTGTTTGATTCTCCAATCCAGTGTGCTGGGGTTCCCCAAGGAACACTTCAAGGACCTCTTCTGATCATTAGAGACACACACAGATCTAACTCTCACCTCTCGCACCTCTCGCACCTGTGCCACGAGTGACTCCTCATCACGAATTCCTCCTCCCTGTGTTCTTCTTCTACAGGCCAACTACTGATGCACAGTTATTTATGTGTTTTCTCTCTGTCCTCTGCACACCTTTATGGTTACAGCATTCATTTGTTTTTTGTCATAGTCTTGGTGTAATTCAGCACAATCAGGTGTACTTATTTAACCTGAATAGGTGGCCCGTTTATGCACCACCAACGTTCTCACTTGATGTGACTAACATGTAGGTGTGAACATTAAGCACATTATGTATGCCTGAAGATGGTCTTTTTTTTTTTTTTTGCATTATCTTTCCACCATTATGCAGCAAGCGCTGTGTATTACGACCTTTATTATCTATTGACCTCTGTAAATAAAGCGCAGCTCTGATAACAATTGCAATGACAGGTAGACGAAGAAAGATTTGCCAGAGTGGACAGACATGTAGTAGAGAAGAAATTGGATGTGGTTCCTGTCCCCTGGTATTGGCTGCTGCTCTGTAAACAGGCTGATGCCATTTTCATTTAATTTTTTTTTCCGTGCAAAGCATGAAATTAAAGCTATTTATAACCTGCACGATAATTACATTATACTTATTCCGTCGTGATTAGATTCCTGCTTTTTATGATACAGTGTCACAGTTTTAATTAAAACGTCTTTCAGGCAGCGCGGCTGGCCAACTGGGCTGTTTGTTCATTTGCTCTCGTTTGCGGTGGGCTCTCTCTGAGAATCCCATGCTATTACTGTCATGCTTTGCTGAAAGCAACAGATTTACTTGATCGAGATTACAGGAATTAAAATCATAAAGTTAATGCGCATAATTTGCTTTAGCCATTCATACCATATCAGATATTTGTGGCATGCGGCTATATTCACAAGCACTTGAACCCCTACTGTCTGTTAGTCTCTCTGTGTACATTAATTAACATGTTTGGGTTGTGTTTGACTGCACGTCATGCATTACTGGTGTGCAGCTGGTCACATGACTTGTCATAACATCAGAACAGAAACTAACTCATAGTATTCAGCCCCCTCCCGCCCAAAAAAAAAAAATGAAAAAGAAGAAAATAATCGAAATGAAAGAAATGTTCCTATCTCATATCTCCTCAAAACGTGACATATTGTTGTATGATTGTACCACCATTTAATGGCTATTGGACGCTTTATGAGGGCTAACAAACAAAAGAAAAACAGTTCTTTTTAACCTCAGTGGACTTGACTTAGAATTATGAAACAAAAACTCCCAGGGTATTAAAAAAAAGTTTTGAGTTAATGTTAGCAGTGATACTTGCAAAAAGAGAAGAAAAAAAAAGAATTTGAAAATACCCTGTAGGTTCTGTGCACTGAGACCAAACACAGGCCAAAGACTGAAGTAGGCAATACTTCCTACATTTTTTATGGGTGATATATACTCAATAATAAATCGCTGATAAATAAAAGATGCTTACTTGTCTTGATTAAGGTGTGTGTATTCCTTTCCCCTGTTGCCAGCATCCCTTTGATTCATGTATCTGTGCGTGTGTGCAGACCGCCTTCCTCTCTCTATTCAACATTTCCACTTTATGTAGCGCACTTGAAAAGAGAACGCCTCATGGCTGGGGGGATGTTGTACAGAAATGAGCCAAAGAAACGTTTCGCCGAAGGCATTGACTCAGGGCATTGTTAGAAGCTGAGGCCACCCTGGATGCTCATTCATGTTTTATAGTGGAGAGGCTATTACTTTAAATGTGTCCCACTTGAATGAAATCTGGATATGTGGCACTGGGAGACAGAGAAGAGCGGTAATTAATACCTTGTGGATATTCTGTGTTTCTGACGATCGATTAAATCATGCAAAACACTGCTAATTATAAAGCCTCCCACTGGATCTGGGTGTTGAGGTTCTCACCGCTGACTGCAAATGTCACGATAGTGTCAGCGTGTGTCAGATTAATCCTATAGTGCTGATACATGCTGTTATCTAAGCAAAATGAAGTCATATAGCCAGTCATAGGGGTATCTAAAGTCAAGTCTGTCATGTGTCAGGCTCTGATCCAGTTGGCCGGGCTTAGCTTGAGACTGAGGGTTTAAGGGTGGAGTAGCTACGATCGGGTCAAGCTTTACAGTTCGGAGTGGAGGAACATTTGTACTTACGTGATCTTAGGAGCTGTGTCCTGGCTATTTTTGTGCCCTACAGAACAAACGTAATCACTAAATATTACTGTATGGAATCATCCATCTGTCCAGAAGCGTCAGGTACAACGTGGACCAGGACATGTCCACACCTGCACCTGATTTTCAAAGATCTCTCTTCTCTAATCAAGGGGAGAAGAACATAAGATGTTGTGATACAGGACTGTAACAAATACCTGGATTTGTTCCATAATTGTATTCAAATCATTTCACTCTTTCACTGAAATGCAACAGTTTAAATGAACATCCAGGTAATTTCTTAAAAAAAAATGAAACCCACTTAAAATGCAACCCACTACCTGTATCCACGCGATGTCCC
Source organism: Tenebrosternarchus preto (assembly GCA_025802075.1). NCBI lineage: Eukaryota > Metazoa > Chordata > Actinopteri > Gymnotiformes > Apteronotidae > Tenebrosternarchus > Tenebrosternarchus preto. The sequence continues at coordinate 13,447,722 of JAOYMR010000003.1, read as the reverse complement.
AGAGAAGACTTCAGCTCCAATAGATATTCAAGTCAGCAAACACCCAACTCAACGAGGGAAAACAAAAAGGGTAAAGCTACACAGACAGCATATATGGCCTTTAAGGTGACGTTAAGGTGAAACAGGCAGTGCACCTTAATGCTCGGGCATTAAAAGGTTGTGCACCTTTCTCTTGACAGAGACCCGTGCAGTTTTGACAGTCCCTCAGCAAACGCCCTTCCTGGTGGCAGAGCGCAATGTTGTGGAAGCGCTTAGCCAGCCCTACCTCTGACCTTTTCTTTGGCTCTCACGTATGTGTAAGACGGTGTCTGGGGGAGCTGCAGCCTGAATCGCCATGTTACCGGTTCCTGCCCGGCTCGGCCGAACCGAGCGCCCGATGACAGGCTCCGTCGAAAGGCCGTTAGATGGTTAATCGCACCAAACAACAGCGTGACCTTCTCGTCAGGCCCCGCTCACGCTGGTTGCGAGATGACAGCTATTGACACGTTGAGCAATGCTACAACCTTATGGATGAGATATATATTTTGCTGTTTTCTTTAAAAGGAGCTATTTAGACCTCTTTTCATAGCCTTTTTTATAGACCCTCTTTTTTATAGCCTGTTTTGATTAGATTTAATTTCTTGTGTGTTAATCAGACAGCGTGACTCCCCACAAAAGCCAGAAATTAACTACACAACTTAATTAGAAGGATCAAATTGGAGTGAGATGAGCTGAGATTCAATAGACTTTAGTAAGCTGTGTGGTCTGCATGGCCATGAGATAACTACAGTACATTTTTGCTATTGTGAAAGAAAAATGTCATCTTTAGAATTAGTTATGCTCTTACCACAGAATACTCCTAGACAAAACTATTGCTCCTGATTAGCTGTTCAAAGACATCCTTTCATGATAATGACGAAAACGCCCCTTCATAAACAAAGCCTTTACTGACAGAAAAGGCCATTTACCAATTCATCATACACCGAGGCATGCAAAAACCTTCCTTTTAATAGACGTGAGTTCCTTCGTGCTGGAATGGCTCATTACTAGAGCTGTGAACTGCAAAGCCTGCTTTCGATTTTGGATACGGTTCCTCAGACTGAGACTAGCCTAGCCTAGCCTAGCCTAGCCTACTCCACTCTGGTGAGGTGATTACCATATGAATCACTGTTAGGAATTAAAATGTACAATATAGTGACAGGACCAGTCACACTCTTTTTATTTTATCAAACATTTGAAATACTGGTAAAAACTGAGTTTGTTTTAATGTATTACTGATGGCTATTCAAATATATTAATAACTAGTGAACAGTAGCCTTACATAAAGATTACTAAGCTCATTATGGCTTTGTCTATGAGACATTTGGGAGTCAAAAGCATAAAATTGATCCGGTAGTTTGTGGTTACTGCATCTGTTCAAAGGAATACTTCTCCGATACAGTATTTCATAGCTGCCCGAGTCATATGTGCAAAACACACTCTCCACTACATCCATGAAACTTAACCTTCGCTGAAAAATATATAAATAAATAAACACCTGACAGCAAAGAGCACAGGGGGAGATTTCTGGTCCTTTATTAGCTACACCATTATACCCTCCTACAGAGCAAACAGCAGAAACCATTAGGTGCTTACTGAATGTGCACTGCGACACAGACTACGACAAAAAAAAGCCCTGTTTTCTCTGTCTGGGCTCCAGTCGGCCTATGGTGGTTTTCTTCCTTTCCTGCTGGCGTGGCGGAAGGGGAGGGCACCACACACAATCAGAAAACCCTAATAGCTCAATCTGAGAGCTGCCAGTAGTTCTATTTCTAAAAGCAGCCCCTGCGCTTTCGCTAATGAACACGCGTACGCCGCTCACCACAGCGGCCGCTGCCTCCATTGTGCGGGCTGCTGCTCGCCTTTCATTAGACTCCCACGCTCCGGCGGAGACAATAGAGCAATTCCAAGGTAATCTTTATGGAAGGTCGGAAAAACAATGGGGCACCGAGGGGGAGTTCACGTGGTAATAAGTGGACAAACCCAGGAGCGATTAACTCCGCTGTAATCCCATTGACTCCAATCAGAGGGAGGCGGGTGGGGGAGCGTTCAAAAATCAAGCCTAGAGTGAAGAGCTAAAGGAAGCAACGTTTCGAGCGTGGCCGGCACAGAGAGGGAGCTGCGGAGGGCGGCGTGGCCAAACCGAACTGTTTCTGGCTCGCTCTCCAAGTCTGGGGGCTGGGGAGAACCTGTCGGGGATTAAACTCTTGCGACATGAAATTCTTAACAAGAGCTCATGTCAATATATTAAGCAGACTTGGCTGGTTTTCTAGTGTGGAAGGCTGAAGCATCACCGCTAAAAATAATTTCCCCCCATGGATCCATTATGGTTTAAGGTTTTTGATATATACGTAGAGTGCCTGGTTGCACAGGCAGTGGACAATAATTGCACAACTCTGACACAAAGTGTTACAGCAGGACAGAAATTGCCAAAGACCTGTTCGGTTAACTGATACACTCTTACACCCTCCTGGTGTAAGATCTTTGCTGCTATGAGATCCCAGAAGGATGCAGGAAATTCAAATCCACTCATAGATTTGGTGTTTACTGAAATTATACGCTACTGTGGTATTTGAATACTTGACCAGTCCTTGTGTCATATAAAGCATTCCCATAAGGAGGCAGGTCGATTCCTAATCATCACAATGGCAATTCATAGAGACCGAGGGTTATTGATTAGTGGGTGTGTCTGCAGACTGTTGGAGACCATTGGAGACATGGATATAATGAGAAATCATAGAGCAGTGAAACATTTGTTTTGTTTTTGACACAAGGGGAAGTATGACCTCTGGATCAATAAGGGACAAAAAAGATTGATCGAAGAATCTAATTTTTGTCATAACTTACACAGCACTTCTTTCAGTTTAAGGAAACCGATGCAAGTCAAATATTATAATGTTTATGTACTTTATAACTCTATGTCACATGTCTTCATCTATTTGTCTCTTTAAATTGATATAAGAAGTGATTCCCTCACAATAATTTTGACCATAATATTTTGACTGGATCTTGTGTTTGGTATTTGGGTTAACAAGCCCCATGTTTAGGGAGAAAGTTTCCTTCATACTGTTTTTTTTCAGTCCCAGAGTACAGTCCCCACAGCACACTTTATGTTTTGTATTGTACTTTATTTTCATTCTTCCTGGAAATGAAAATGTGCTTCAGAACACAATTACCTTTAATTTTCAAAAAGGTCACGTAACACATATGCCTATATATCTCCTTCAAGTAATATCTCAAAACACACTTATTCAATAGTGCGTTAAATAAGGACTTTTGTCACTTTAAAAAATCCTTTCATATTGTACTTTTTTATTTTATTTCATTTACGTTTATGTTATATTTCGTCTTTAAAAAGGTGCTTTATAGCTGTACACTTTGCTTGCACAGCTGATGAAGAACCTCTGAAAGATCTTTCTTATAAAACCTTGTGTACTTCACTGCAATTTTGTCTGTCTTATCTGTCTGTCTGTCTGCCTGCCTGCCTGTCTGTCTGTCTGTCTGCTTGTCTATATCTACACACATATATAGAGACACACAGACACACGTATATATAGATCCTTTATCAACTGAAAAGAGCTTCTGAAATTCTAGGAGGAGAAACAAGTTTATATGGGGAACAGTAGATTTTAAATGTCCTAATATTTATTTCATGAGTTCCAAGAGTGTAGATATTTTTCTTTGAGTTTTCTAACTTTATTGCTGCCATAGCAACAACTATCAATGCAAACAGATATGTCATTAATGCACTGACCATTAGCATTAAAATACCTTGCCACAAGCACTGACTTAATTCCGATGGTCCAAGAGTCTTTAACAAAATGGTCAGAAAGCCATCTTGTGGTTTCTCCAGTGTAAAGTTGAAAACTCCTGCAGTCATGCATGAGGAAGAATCTGTGATAACAACTGATATTTTGTGCTAGTTATTTTAGTGGCTGTGTTAATAAATTTACATGTAGCACACTTTATCTTACTCTAGACAAGCATGTCTTTGAAGTTTTTGTCTAATCTGTAGACCAGTGAAGAATCCTTAAAAAAGGGATGGTCTCTGTATCATCTTGGAAAATTCTAAGGGAGTTTCTGTTGGAGAGATCATCATCGACAAAAATGTTTAAAAACTTTCAAACAATTTTCATTAGGGAAAAAAGTATGGAGTTGGAAGGTAGCGTTGGTTGTTTCAGGTGTTCATGGATTTGTAGAAAGTGTGTTTAGCATTAGTAGGTAAGGACTGAACAACTGGTTGAAAAATGTCATCCAGAAACTGGGATGTAATTTCTGTTGGACAAGAGCAAACAGATACAATAGAAATGACCAGGATGGTTTCCCTTATGAGATTTATGGAGAAGAAAGACTATAGCAAAGATGTAGAACAAAGATCCATGTGGAACCAGGGAGGTGTCCTGCTGAAATGGTCCATTAATTGTGGACTGAGCACTGTAACTGTGGAGTTATTTCATAGCTGCTCTGTTTATAAAAGCTGGGATTAGAAGTCTGCATGATTACTTCTTTCTTATGCAGATCTTTTCTCTAAACAACAACCCTTTATCAACTGGATTAATAACAATGTGTTCTTTTGCTAAGATTTTCAGAGATTGGTA
>JAOYMR010000003.1:13409395-13428784 GCA_025802075.1 Tenebrosternarchus preto | reverse complement strand
TGGGAATTTCTTATAACAAACGGCCTTGTCCTTTTGTGTTTTGTTGCCCTTGTGTGCATTTTTATAAACCCCCCCCCCCCCCCCCCCCCCGGTTTACACGTGTGGTAACAGCAACACGTGCGGAGGACTCGAAGACGTGTAAATCAGATTAGTGCGAAATCAACAGATCGCAATCACAGACCGATATGGACTCCTATCCTTCCATAATGTCATGGGACAGGCTGCATATTAACCGGTGAGTGAGCAACAGTTGATATTTACATACAAACTATAACCAGAAATAATTTAACTTCTTTTTTTACTGTATAATATCTCTACTTCCAGAAAACACATTTGAAATGCTACATTTTCATTTGCCCTCATGTACTGTGAACCAAAATGGTGAAGGTTTTATTTATATGCAACATAAATAAAGGTGAGATTCTTTACAAACACTACAGAAAAATCTGTAAATTTGGTTACTTGTTTAGAGCTATTGTTTATTGTTTATATACCTGCATTTAATTGCCTCTATACTGTCTACTGTATACCAGCCTCCTTCTGTTATGCTTTATTTACTACATCTTATAAGAACGTATATCTTCTATAGAATATTTAGAATAGAATATAAAGTTAATAAGAACTAATATCTTGTACAGAATATTTAGAATGGAATATATAGTTTATAAGCCTACCAAACACTTCCACATATACTGGAAGATTGTAAATGATCATATTTAATATATCATATCTCAAGCTTTATACAGTATAACTCAGTTAACTAATGCATTATTACAGTATTTTACCTTATCAGCTGTGCATCTAAAATAGCCATTTAAAATTCCATCCTGCCTTACATATCACATCTGCCTGGATGTTCATTTAACCAAAACAATCCCTTAATGATATTAACGAGGTATCCAGAATCCCGAAGCAGCAACAATAGAAACCATTACTTGAGAACTGATAAAACATCCCTATATATCCACATACCTGAAAATTCCCAGATATAAAAGGGGATGATCTGTACCTTTGCTTCAACCTTCATCTTTATTCAAACATGTTGAAATATTTAGTGAAAATAACGGATTTAACTTAACTATCCCAATACTCTGGAAAGGCACTATAGTCTGGTGCATAATTTGAAAATAAACATTTCTGCTGTTGAAGCAGTGTGAGTGGGTTGTGTGTGTGTGTGTGTGTGGAGGGGGGGGTGAAATTAAACGATACAATAGGTATCATACACACATGCAAGAGGCGTGCCCTTAACACACGCAATTTGTTTTTTGGTTCTTGCCGAAGGGATAACGGTAACCTCTAACCCTGCTTCAGTCTTAAGCAGGTCCCCTGATGCCCTGGCCTTCATGAATCTTTAAGGCAAATGGAGTCTGGAGTTCAAAGTTCCTGCAAACTCGCAAAATAATAAGCTTCCTGATTAGGGCAGCCAAGAATGCTGGTCCAACCAAAAGGTGCCGGGTGGGGAACTTCGGTCTGACCCGTCTACATGATCCAGGCCCTTTACACAGGGAACACAGAGAAAACCCACATCCTCTACTACCACTGATCATGCCACACCTTCTCCAGCGGCAGGGACGCTGTTGGAAGCCTGGATGAAGGGTGAAGCATTTCCCTCTGCTGCTATTTCTAATGTAATCTTCACAGAGGCTCTCGTCAGGCTGGCGGGATACTGGGCCGCGATCAGCAGGTAGAACAACCTGTGTTTTCTGCTTTGCCGCATCTGTGCTGTGACGTTCTACTTATTTGGGTCGGCATATTGTCCTTAAGTGCCCCCACAGGGATCCGTGCAAATGGCAGGTGAGAATTGTCCTGATTCTGCTCTTTCGTTTTGGGTATTTTTCGCCCATGCCCTGTTTTAGTTGATTTGAAGGGAAATGGTTGAAAAGGAGACTTCGGGCAAGGTAATTTCAAAGCATGACGAGACCCTGCCTACCAGTTTTTAGACCCCCAGTCTTTCATCACCATCACTCTTTCCTGCAAAAGAACAAGAGAGGACAAACTCTCTCTCAGCCATATACCAAGGACAAGTTTGCGGAGGAAATTTTGGTAGTGCTTCGATTGAACCCATTCATTTTCCTGTTCCAGTTCCTGATTTTAAGCTGTTATATTATCTGATAACATTAAAGGAGAAATTCAGTGCTCCTCCTGACACTTTCTTTTTTCTCCTCCATTCCATACTCCCTCCATCTCTCTCTCTGTCTTCCTCCCTCCCTCTCTCTTTTTCTCCCTCCTTTTTTTATATTTAACTTCAACCTGTCAATTAAAGAGTGAAAGGGCAAGTAAAGCAAGAAGGAAAAGAGATAGAGAGAGGGAGACAGCAAGAAGCACAGAACTAATTAGGCAACTGTGTAATTTTAATTAGCTGTTTTGATAATTAAACTAATTAGTTCCCCTGTGTTTCCACAATGTGCTGCCGACTGGAGGTTTTTGTACCTCAGCTTCAGAGCTCCACTCCGTTGGTTAATTAGTCACTTTTGCATCAGAAAGCTTTATTGATAGCCTTAATTTGCAGTTGAAATGAGAAATCTGCTGTCAATAATTCAGATAATTGCCTGCTGTTTGATTGGGAAGAACAAAAAGTAACGGCCTCGGTTTGGCGCAGTAAGAAAATCCCAGGGGTGCCCCCCCCCCCCCAGATCTACATATCAGCAAATATGCCTGACTTCCATCACCCAAGCATTCTTGACCTCACTAACAAGACGAGGACCCTGGGTAGGAAGGAGCAGATTGACCCGCCCAACCCATCCTGTGCTCCATCCCTGTCTCTGATTGTACACAGCTAGTGTCCTATGTGCTCAGTGCTACAGGAGAGGGGGGGGAGGGGCCGTGGGTGTGAGGGTTGGGGGGGGCAGAAGCAGAAAGTTCCTGCTTTGCTTTGTAGCTAATTAGTGTCCTTGGAATTAAATGAGCAGCTCGTTGTGCACCTCCAAGCTCCTGCGGCCCATGTTTGTGAATTGAATAATTGATTCCCCTCCACTAATCAGAGAGCGACATAATGAGCCAGTTTAATTAAATGGGGATCTAACCTAGTGAACACTGGGAAAATATTTGCTCGTTTACAGCTAATCAGAAATAACAGAGCGGAGGGGGGGGGGGGGTGCGCCTGTGTGTGTCCAAGGAGCAGCGTGCGGGAGGTGAGAACAGAGTGGAGTGGAGAAAACTGCATTTTATTTGGCTATTCAGTCGTCAGCACAGGCAGCAGGTTGGAGAGAGCTAGCACAGAGAGGCTGGGAAAAGGGAAGCACAGTGAGGAGTGCTCAGCTCTCCGGCCTGTCCGCCTGCTGGGCCCTGGGCCGCCCTCTGACTGCAGAGCGCTGACCTTTACTTATCGGAGGCACAGCGGGTAGAGGACGGTCTGACGTGTCCCCCCCCCCTTCCACCACACCCCCGACACCGTCCCCTCAGGAACAGGGAGAGATAGCGGTTCTGGCCCCCAGCAGTGACCTCTCCTCCTTCTCCCCTCACCTCCCCTCACCTCCCTGATGTGCCACTAGAGCCCTCGCTGACCCCACGAGCTCCACCGATCTCACGGACAAAATAACCGAGGCTGCAGGGCTTGTGAGCTCTGCTCCGTGTCTGGTGATGGAGGGCGATGGTCTCTGTTGAACAGCTGACTTGGAAGTGCAAATGATTCTGTCTGCACGCTTGGAGAGATGTTCAAGGGTATTTCTGCAGCCGTTTAAACCGTGATAAGTTATGCGCGCATGAAGAGCACAAGGGTGCTCCATTATAGTTGATTTTTCTGTCAACAAAAATGTCCTGAACCTATTTGTTGTAATCGTGAGAATCCTCACTGACATTACCATTAAAAAAATGGGGTTGATAGACTTTTATTCAAACTCTCATAACTGAAAGCAGGAATGGGTCATTTAAAGTGTGTCTGGAGAAACCGTAATTTTTAGCTTACCTAAATGCATTGCCTTTTTGAGAGAGGGCGAATGTGGGACAGGCCAAGAATTGCTGTGAGAATACACACCCCACCTGCCTCCAGCCTTCACCCCCCCTCCAACCCCCCCATGAAAAATGAAATACAGCATTGAAATTCCACACAAGAGGAAAGAAAGCAAAGCGCAAAGGCTTTGAAGCACTGCCCTGTCAGTCTGTGTGTGTGTCTGTATGTGTGTCTGTGTGTGAGAAAGTGTATATGAGAGACAGGAGATGAGTGAGAGAGCTCCATCATGGAGGCCCCTCTCTCTCTCTCTCTCTCCCGCCCTCTCTGTGTTCCACGGGCCCCTCTCCTCTTGCTCTCGCTAGCTGCCACTCCCAGGAGCCTGGGCAAAGCCACAGCACACGTTTGAAAAAGTTGAGTTTGTGGACTTTGAAAAGGAAAACATCCCTTCGCTTTTGAACTCGCCAAACAGCGAAAGCACACCTCGCTCGCAGCTCAGCTGTGTCTGAGGGAGCGAAGACAAGCAGGAAATGGAAGAGGAAAAAAAGTAGCAAACAAACACTAACATGCAACATTGGTCAGGGTGAACAGAACCCACCCCCTACCCTGTACGGATCGTTTGAACGTTCCAACACTGTTCCCAAGAGGAAAACCTTCTTTCCTATTCACTTCCCTTACACCACATCCTTCCGAAGCTGCCATTTGCCATTCGTTAATTGTCGTGTGGGCTAATGAAATAATATCAATAATCACAGTGAGCGACGAAAGAACTGCATCTCTCCACAATACAGCATTTCCCAAGCTTAACATATATCACTCACTTTTATTGTAGCCATAGTGCTGAGGAGGGTTTTTTTTTGTGCTGCTAAATAGATTGAAATAAAAGCCCCTCTGTCCTCCGTGGCAGACAAGGAAGAACTAGAGAGACTATCATTGAGCAGGATGAGGCGCTGGAGCAGTGAATCAGGCAGGCAGGGCAGGATAATGAGCCTCATCCTCACCGTTCATTAGTGCAGAGCGTTCCCCAACCCCGGGGGAGACAAACCCCGCCCCCCGGGCCCGTCGCAGGCTTTTTTAACAAGCGTTATTGCTGAACCCTCCTCAAGTGAGGCACCTGATCTGACGAGTCTGACTGGTCTGGCCCGCGATGATGTGTGTGCTCCGATGGAACAGGAACACGCTTCAGATTAGCCAGGTCTTCTGGGACCCCAGAGAGACCCTCCACCCCCCCCCCATCCCACCCAACCTGATACCGCAACTCGTGTTTGCAAACAGATCCATATACCTCGGTATACCAAGGCCTTTGAGGCCATGGAGGGAGACAGGTGCTTGGCTTGGCTTGGCTCGGCTCACGCAATCACCTGGCGGGAGCGTTATCACCAGCTCTTGCCCTCATCAGAGGGCAGGATGTACCTGCCAGCCTGGGCCTCTGCTCAGTCATGTGGGCAAATTTAAGAGGGCCAAAAAAAGGATGTCTGATGCATGGGATTCAATGCAAAAAGTAAGTATTAGGCCCTTCCTGAATTGAGTTGGGTGAGTCGGGGCAGGGAACACACAAAAACAGACTCTGCAGCAAGGAATCAGATCAGTGATGTCAACATCATCAGACAGGGAGCGCACCAGAACAAGTGTCTGATACCTAGGGACAGAGGAAGTTGTAAAGTGATACGCTAATTATCATAGCATAATTACAAGACAAGTTGCTAAAAATGAATCAAAATTTCAACATTGTTGACGTTTTTGATTTATGATCAACCATTCTGCCAGGTTTGTATCTCATTCTCAACCTGCAGCTGAAAAGCTTTGTGACCTATAAACGTTGCATAGGTGCCACCTCACATCACATCCCACACAGTTCCTTATTTGCCAATCGGTTGAGGACATGCAGTCTGTGCTCTTGAAAAAAAAAAAAAAATCAACTACTAATTATTCAGCAGCCTCCAGTGTGAGTAATTGTGGGCTGTGTTTCCTGTAGAAGGCCCAAAAGAGAAGCATTAACATTCGTTAGTTGCTTCTCTTTGAGGGGCGGCTATTACTAATCTCTTAGAAATTTCCTCTCCTTCCTACCTGCGGCTCTGTCAGGTTATAAATGAAAAGGAATTAAGAAGAAATCCATACGTTTCACCCCTTCTCCCTCACCACTCTCTGCCTCCTCACACCCCTCCTTTCCCTGTCTGCATACACCAGACCAGCGTATATCATTAGAGGAGCAAATTAAACATTAGCTCTTCGGCTGACGGTAGTTTGGGCTAATTGCTAATCAGCAGTAAAAGTTGCCTGGCACGGAATATTGCTTACCATAAGCTAAAGGTAATTTGCTGTTCGAGACGAGCCAGGCCGACTCGTCTGTTGTTGTCCAGAGTCCATTCCTAATTACTGCCGGAGGGTGATGACAGTCATTCAATGGAGATTAAGACCGAGGCGAAAAAAAATGGAAATGCTCCATAATGCAGGAATGAGCTAGAAGTGCTTCTGTCTGCTTTTCTCTCTCTCTCTCTCTCTCTCTCTCTCTCTCTATCTACATATACTTCTTATGCCTTCTGCATGCAGTATTTTTACTGAGAAAGATGGACAGATTCTCAGATGGCTAGTCAGCAGCAGAGGAGTTCCTTGGTGGCAAACGGAGTAATTATGAAAACCTGTATCATATATTGAGTTTAGATGGTGAAAAGTTGGAATGAGCATTTCTCATCTCTGCACTAACTCATTCAGTAGGGCCTGTTGATGCACCGTTTGACATTGTACTATTAGTGATGATTCTATTTGTTCTCAAGAGTTTTTTCTTTTTTTCGTGATTCAGTTTCATGCTTCCTTTCATGAATATTCTGGAGCAAATCATCTGTGCTTTGCTGATCACCAAAATATGGTTGTGCCTTTTTATCTTCCTCCTATCATGCAGACTTTCCATATTCCTGATGATCATGTATATTCAAAAATCTGGTGTTCATGCTGGGTTCTCATCAACTTTGCCATCTTCTGTTATTGCTCGTCTCTGTGACAGCGAACACAAGCTCTGCTCATGTCCCACAGGCTTTCAACTACAGGATAAAATCAGAACCCCAAGTTATCGTAATTAATAATCACCCACCTACAGGGTCTTCAGTCTAACCTTCAGAATCCAATCCAACTTCTCTTCTGATCCCCCTGATTGATAGGTGTGCATGTAACCATGGATATGCACTGTAAATATCTATGTTCCCATAAACTCTAACAACATCCATGTCTTTCATCTACAGGTTTGCTGTACAGGCAGAGAACGCACTCACACACACATGCATACACACTTTTATCTAATGTCAGACTTCAAAATGTCATCCTACTTGGAATAGAGAGAGAGAGTGATGAAGGGAGGGAGGAAAGGATGGAGGGAGGGAGGGAGGGAGGGAGGGGCGGAGCCATGGGTGTCTCACACCCCCTGGTCGAATCCTAGTACAGTCGAATCAATACGTCGTTATAGATCTTAATCACGTGAAGCGTATAATCACCTAAAACCTATCAATTATAGAGAGAAAGATAAGCTCGGCCGCCAAATCCTGGCCCGCAGCTCCCTTCCTCCTTGGATTAGGATCTGAGATTGGGTCGGGATCATAGGCGGCGTGCCCCGCCTGGCCAGATAGTGCATTAATGACCACTCCAGGGGCAGCTGCCTCTCAGGCTGCAGTCTGGCAAAATAAATAATAAATCATTTAGGCGGGAGCTGACATAATTACCAAGTAAGGAGCTCAGTGTAGGCTAGCAAGGCCAGCAACAATGGCGGGTAGAGGCTGATAGGCCGAGTGCTCGATGGCGATTAGCTTTGCTTTCTAAAGCCCCGCATGTCTCCCTTACTCCTCTCTGAGCACACACACATCCGTCTGGCGCTGCTCTCTGCGTCGTTCGTGTGTTCCTGCCAGAAACGTGCCTCGTGTCAAAGACCTCGCACCGCTCTTTTAAACGAGAAAGGAATTCCTCGTCCTCTGGGGGCTCGTCTTTAACAGAAGGGGGCCATAAACACAGTTCTGCTCATTATAGATGGGTGTCTTTAACTCAGAGAACTGGCCCACGATGGCTAACGAAAGCTTTCACCTGCCTGTTGAGGAAAATGCAATTAATTGGAGGTTGAGGCCTACTTACTGTACCAGGAGCTAAATGTACTCCAGACCAGAGAGACATGTTGCAAGGTAGATTTGACAGCGCCATATTGACCTCGTCTGCTTTTTTTCCTGCCGGTAAGGAATTGTCAACCTCCCCCGCCTCTCACCCCCCACCCCCGGAACACCTTGTTGCCAGTGGCGATGCAATTAAAGGAAAGGAGAACTCATTTCACATGTGGGACTCAACCAATCAAGCAACGCTGAGGTAACGCAGGTGGCTGTGCTTTAACAATTTTGCAGATTTGCCTTCATTCCACCCTCATTTGTTCTTCATTCACAGAAAAAAGGACAAATATGGTATTTGAAAAGGAAGGCCTAGAAACAAACACGGACATGTTTTAATTTATCTACCCAGCCACAGCGTACAAACCTCACTTCCTGCTGCAGGCCTCCTCGCTGGCCGGTCCAAATTTAAATTCAGAAACATTTTCTAAGCGGATTTTCTCAATTTAGCCATACTTTTAATCTTTGGCAAAAAAAAAAAAGAGTGATGACTTCTTTCAATGAAAAAAAAACCCCACCCTGACAGGCTTAGAGTGCACTGGAGGATTAGTTTCCCGTGGAGATGAGGTTTTCCTTTGTGCAGGCGTGTGTCTGTTTGATGGGGGTTTAACAGGAAACGTTCACGCTGAAATTGGATGCAGACAAGGATAGTGGCGAGATGGCCGGCCTTCGATACCGACCCCTCGCTGGAGCTTGGCCCTAACCGTGGCCGCCTCCCACCTCTGTGGCCCTGCCCCACCGACCCCCTCTGACCCCCTCTGGCCCCGAGCACAGTTAGACCTGTACGTGCAGAGTGTGAAGCCAAACCAGCCACTGCACAGCCGCTCGGCTGCCTCTGGACCAAGGACTGTCCCTTCAAGTCACCATAACGCCGACAGCCAGGCTTGGCTCCTAAGGAATCCCCTAAACACATTTCTCGCTTGTTAAACTATTGGATTTCACACGTGTTGATACTCAGTCTGTTGTGTTTTATGTGCCCAAAGACAAGAAAAAATACCAGGCATAACTGGTGGTCTAAACCTGGTGATGCATAATATGTATAAGGTCTTGTTGCATAGAAACAGGCAGAAGCACGGCAACAGGCACAGAGGAGGAAGACGCAGGCTGAAAATGCGGCCTATTTGCAGCAGTGCAAAAATCGGGCAGCTCAAAGCTATGAGATTAAACGCTTGAGCAGAAAGACTGTGAAATGCCATAGAAAAAGAACTATGTTCCCATGAGTTTTCCTCTCAGAGCTGCTTAAGTATCTCATGACAGGGTAGAAGCTGATGGATCAGCTGACACAAACACTGAGATGTGACTGTACTGGACATTAATGGTACAGAGGAAAGCAGGCAGGCCTGGGCTCCTTCAGTAGCGGTCGTTTGCTCGCCTGGACCGCCCCGCCCCCATGCCCCCCCCATACCCCCCCAGCCTCACCCGTTCTGCCGCCGGGCCGTGACAGATGGGCATCAGCAGACCTAAGCTGGTACTGAGTCCGTGGGCTCGTCTCACCGGGGTCCTGGCAGCAGCCTGGCTCACGGGTGACTAGTCTCTTATCTTCTCAATCCTGCAAACAGGCTTTTGTTTGCCCGTCGCCTCCTCTTCCGTCCCGCCGTAGAACCAGACCGGCCAGGAAGAGAGCCCAGACTCCTAGAGCGTCACGCTGTGCAAACATGCCACAAATTACTGATGAAGCCACTTACTTTAGCACAGAATCAGCGCATAGACGTTAATTCTTCATGGGAAAAAATCTGACTTTAACGTAGGCCGTAAGCAAACTCCCCTGCCCTGTGCAACAACGCTGCTCTGGTGAGAGGAACTGAAGACACCGGCCCCCGCAAACAACGCTTGTCTTTCTTGGGTGTGTGCTGTGCCTCGACCCACAATGCCATGAAAGTGCATTCAAACAAAAAAGCACCTGCTCCAGTTGCTTTCTTTGATGTGCACATGTACTTAAGAGGAGCCAGTGCTGAGTTAGGCACATGATTAACCACCAGGGTGAGTTGCTATTCTGCATGTTTTTTTTTTTGAGGGAGGAGAGGAGTTAGGAGAAGAGAAGTGTATTGGCTTTCCCTGTTAAATCCCCTGCTCTTGACCTACTTTTTCATTAATGGGGAGTCTGAGTGAGAAAAGGACCTGTTTATCAGTTGATGAAAAGCATAATCACATCATTCGTTTTTTCAGCGCTGGGAGATTGGCCAGACAGGTTTCCATCTGTAGTGGGTCAGCACAGTCCAGGTAAAAACTCTTTCATCTATAGTCAGTCAGCACAGTCCAGGTGAAGATTCTTCCATCTGTAATGGGTCAGCACAGTTCAGGTGAAGACTCTTCCATCTGTAGTGAGTCAGCACGGTCCAGGTGAAGACTCTTCCATCTGTAGAGGGTCAGCACAGTCCAGGTAAAAACTCTTTCATCTATAGTCAGTCAGCACAGTCCAGGTGAAGACTCTTCCATCTGTAGCAGGTCAGCACACTCCAGGTGACTCTTTTCTGTGTTTTTGCCAGAGAGGTGGTCAGAAGGTGCGTTTTGCCAAAATCCAACCTGAAAAATCTTCTTCTAACAGCTTTTATCGGTATCCTAGTCAAAACATAGACGGTGATCAGTGATCAAGTGTGTGAACGAAGACTCAAAGCAGGGAGTTATTTTAGGCACGTGCATTATAATCTGAAGTGAAGCTGTTTATTTCAAGGTTTGTTAATGATCAAAACACTCAATAGCATTCGCACTGAGATGTGAAGTGTTGAATATAATGATGACTAATATAAGTTATTCTCGCCGAAGCATGTCCATTAGACGAGATGAGATGATTTTAGTGGTAAAGTAGGTAATTAGCTAGCAGTGAGGCTGTCGTTTACACTTTCTGGAGAGGAGAGAGGAACCGTCTCATGAGGAGTAAGCGACGCTAGAACTCGGCGTGTCTCTCCTGGAGGTGTTTGCTCTGGCCTCCGGCGCACCGAACAGGTGCAGAGGGGCGGCAAACTCCGTCTTCTCAAGCAGCGGTAGGCTGGCGCGTGCTGAGTGTCGGCAATTAGAGGCGAATCCCGCTCACGAGGTGCACCTCACTTCAAAGAGAATTATTCAGCTCTTCGCTTTATTTGATTATGGACAGTCCTCTGACCTCGTCTTTCCTGTGAACCACAATGCATTTCACCAATTACTGCCAGCACCTGGACGCAATTGATATGTTGTCAGAGAGCTGGGCTTGGTGCAGAATACTTAATAGCTGCATCTCAATCCACAAATTATTCACTAAAGCATATAAATATTTGATTCTTGTACCTTCCAGTCGCATATTGGATTTTTTTTAACCCCAAGGCCTTGTGCATGGGCTGTTTTTTTTACTCCCATAAAAACACAGATGTTTTATATAAATATTTTAGGTCATCTTCTCTCTCTCTCTCTCTCTCTCTCCTCCTCCTCCTCATTTACTATTTGAAGCAACTATTAGTGTTTTAACACCACAGGAAAGCGGCTTCATTGAAATGCAATGAAAACTGCACAGAAAAGGCAAAGTTAACTAATGGGCTCAAATTTTCAAACGAATGCAAGATTAAAGTCAGTTGAGTCTCCCATTGGGTTTTGACTGAAACCCTTTGAAAAGGGGCCCCATAGTGGGTTTCAGAAATGAAAAATAGGGCTTGTTCTAAAATATTAATAACATTTTATACCCTCATTACGGCAAAGCAATAACGTTTGTTCAGAAACTTACTTCGATCTTTACCTCACACTGATCTGCATGTGTCCGGCTCTTGGCTTCAGACAGGTGCTAATGCCTTCAGCCCTGTGCACACCTCAGTGTCCTCATACACAGCTCTCAAGTTGGATTCCATCAAAACATCAGTGAGAAGGCTATCTATTCAAATAGGCCATATTCATATTTGATCTGCTTCCTGCAGCATGCCCGCCTTGCTTGAATCTCTTAGACTGAGTGGGAATTCTGGGAAAAGACACCATTTCCCCTCTCTGTGGCCGTCTGTGAAGGAAGTCAGAATGTGAGATCTTAGGTAGTATGAACGTGTAGTGTACCTCACAGGCCTTCTGGGAGACAGGAACGAGATTCCCTCTGAGCACATTATATTATTCTTTAAGGAACAGACATCTAGCATCAACTAGCCTGGCCTATTTTTCTCAACCAGACACCATGAATTAAATATATTACACCACATGTGCCCACGTGTGCATAAGTGAGATACACATGACAAAACGAGTTCACAGAGAAGATTAGGCAGAAAAGTTCCATTTGTACTCCGCTAACTTAGCATTGTTCCTCTGTACTTTCCTCTCCTTAATCCCGCAGAGCTTCCTTCTCTTTAGAGATTTTCGTTGTGTCAGAAATCAGACAAAGAGCATCACACACACACACACACACATGCATACACATGAGTTGACAGGAAGGAAGATTCAGAACTCCTCTCTCGTCCTCACCAACACACACTCCGCCTGTAATGGGGTAGAAGTCATTAAAAACATCACTGCAGGCCTAATTAAGACGGGACATCTGGTCTCTCCTCACAGAACGGATCGCAGGCGAGTACAAATAACTCCTCCATGACAAGTTGAGAGGTGTCATACATCTCAGTGATCGTCAATCAACAGGGGACTTAGGGAACTCTTTCATCATTAACGAGCGAATGCTTTGTTTTCCTTTTATAAAAGAAAACATTTCGACAAATTTCAAAAGGGGGGTTGGAAGGCAGGGTGTCTTCTGTTATTTTTCAATCCCCCTTTTATGTTGCTGCCAATTAGATGGTATAAACTTTAAGTTGCCTTTGACGATGACGATTTTTGCATAGCAAATGCAGGCCTGTGTAACTGCATATCAGCCAGAGCCTAATGTATAAAAGCCTGGCTACCTAAACCTGGCTACAGACAAAGACAGTGGTTCGATTTTTCTCTGGAGGGCAAATTGTCTCAATTACACAAGGCCTCTTCCCATTAAGGCGCCTTAAAGTTCAGACCTTGCAATAATACTACCTACCCACAGCCATCCTGTCACAATACTGATGTAGTCGGTGCCTTAAATCTGGAGTGGAATTACGTACTAATGTCAGACGAATGTCATGTTAATGATGCTGATTTTAGTCACTGTTAAGTATTATATTTTTAAGCACCAGAAAATAGAAGACCGGTTCTGAAGGTGAAAAGATCCTTAACGTTTTACAGGAAAAAATGAATAGATTTATTCAATGGAGTAAGTAATATATAAGTAATAATCAATATTGTGCAATTCCTGGTGTAAAAAAATGCACTTTGTAGGACAGGACTAGCACTGAACGTGAAGGATTATACAATGATGAAACACAAAACCATTCCACACAAATAGCACAGACCTGGTCTGTAGCTGAAGGAGACAATGCATGAAAATAATTGGAGCCCAAGGGGTGATATTTGTTCTCCTGAAATAATAATTACTCTTATGGACGTTCCTGTGCAAACATTCTAGCACTAAGGGAGAACAAAATCCGCCATTAGGTTTCTATCAATAATTGTTTCCAGGGCGTATGTGGTCTTGCTTTGGTATGTATCACTAGTATCACACTTTTGTTGGCCTGTCCGTTAGCAGATTAAAACACACCTTGCATTTTTAATTAAGTGCATAATGACATCATTAGCCTTCTTGCACCAAACGTAACTTTCATTCATCATTCACTAAAGGTACTTTGAGCATTGATTGTGTACAATTCCAATCAGAAGCATATCATCTTATAGATAGGAGACAGAGTAGTAGATAATGTATAAAGGAAAGGTTCATATCAAGTCTAAAATAAGGCAATTTCTATGTAAATCGGCAATAAAGCAGAACTTTTGCAATTGCTTAGGGCTCCTTCCATTACTGACATGCGGTCTGTTCAGAAATCGTTTAACTGCTTGATAGTGGGTATCCTATCTCACCAGATATTTGCTTACCTTTCCTCTTACATTAATGTCCTCTGCAACATTAAGCCATCTTCTCCGCACATGAATATCTGTGGTGTGGTGGCCCCTCACGCTGTGGCATCCGATTATGCTGTCCGATAATTTCATCCCGAACGCCGCTGCGCTGTATCCAAGGTAGCGCTGTCTGCAATATTAAGTGCGTGAGCAAGAATAAGCGTTGGTCTCAAATTAAACTCATAGACACCTTCCTCACTGACCAGTTGTGTGATTTATGAAACAAGGACAGTGGCGTTCAGTTGTTGTTTAATGCCGGCAGTAATGCATGCCCTCAGTGGATATCAGCATCGTGAATTCAGAGATGAATGTCGTTGAGGTGAGACGGCTCTTTGTTTGCTCTTCGTTACTTTCTGCCTCGAGTTTAAGTGAAGTTGATTAAAGAAATTCCCACATCAGCTGTTCACTTTGTTAACTGAGCAGTGGCCCCGAACCCTAGAAGCTTCCTCTGGCCTTTGTGATTAGTTCTTTTGATAGAACACTGTTAATTGTTCTGGTGCAGACAGACGAAGCACAGTTTGTGTATGTTGCACAGCACCACCCCCCCCCTCCAACCCCCTCATCCCCATGGCTGGAAGTCAGAGGGCCCGACTGACTGCTAGGGAACCAGGATGAGCCCATTGCGACCTGGAAACCGGACGGAGAAGCCGACGAACAAGAATGTCACTTTTGCCTGCGCGGTCGTGTCAGCGTGTGCACCTTTGTGCACGCGTGTCCGTGAATGGCATGTGAAGCTTTAAATGTTCACGTTATGTCTTTTGAGCGAGGGCTCGGGGGAGGGGTGTGGGGAACGGGTAAAGGTAGCATCACTGGATAAAAGGCCGTGGTTAATGTAGAGAAGCAGTACCGAGCCACGCCGGGCATCAGTCTGAGCCGCGTTTGTACTGGTCACGAGTGTTGACTCTCTTATTCAAAAGTGCTGACAGGTCAAGTCAAACAGTACACATTTTGGGTGCTATTACAGAGACGTAAATTTGACAGTCGACATTGCTTTAATAACCACATTTTAACTGCTGGGCTGGGAGGATGGATAAATATGGGTCCTGGGTATATTTGTGATGTTCTCATCACAGCAGAAAGACTGAACTCAGCATATGTACACAACCCCCCCTCCTCCCCCCAAGAGAGATTAGATTTCTCTAATAAAAAGTCAAAAGCAAATAAAAAAGTAGAACTTAATGCTAAACTTTTACTGCCAGGGCACAATCTGTTAGCTCAGTCTCAATCAAATATTCACTCTGCACGGTACATTTGGCCAAGCTATGGAGGGCATTGTAACTTTTCTTAATATTTTGCCATAGTCTAAGCTTACATTTCTCACCTCTAGCTGCAGAGTGCTGATTTATTCATATCGATTCCTTTAATATTTACACGGTGGCAGACACTCATTGGCTGCCAGCTGAGTGCTGATAATGTTTGCAGTCAAATACTGAAAACATCAAAAATAATGGCTATTTTACCCTAAAAATCTGAACCAGTGTTGTAGATCCCACCATTGCAGACATGCTATGGCGGACGTAAACTGTAGTGCAACAGCGAATCATCAAGGCAAAGCTTTTGAAGCACCTATGTGTAGGATATAGGCACTAGTCATGATGGTTGAAACATGACCTCCATTTAACTGACGTCTGTCAGATCTGAAAAGCACTTCCATCTCGATTTTCTCTGGTTTGTGTGCAATGCAGACCTAATTTGAATCTCAAGGCTGTCCAAGGAAGTGTGAATAGAGAAAGATGTATGGTATCTTAATAAAACTCTCTTCAGAGACCTTCACTAATAAATGTACCATTACTCCACCAGAGCACTAGGTCTTCTTTAGGCCGATCGTGCATATTTCTACAAACGTGTCCATTTTTCAATTTTTGAAGATTATGAACTAAGACCTGTCAGGACATTATGTATGACTCAAATCAAACTTACAACCAGTATGGGAAGCCATGCCATGCTCTTGCGTTAATGCATTCAACAGCCACATATTTGTGTCTATTACTATTAATAAAACAAAGTACGCATTACAATGAAGAGTAGTTTAAATGTTATTTAGAATGAAACAAGTGAGTGTAAAAATCAAATGTGTCCATGTTATAGTTTTTCACAGTTATCCACAGTTATATCTTGTGCCAGAGCATCCACTCAAAGCAAAACTAATGGAATTCTGTGTGGCGGGCTGTCTGGCATATTCTGATCACTAGAAGATTGCACTATTGACCAAATGTCAGGCACAGAGCGATGCGATGATTGAATAAAAGAGTATACATAATCGAAACTGAGAACTCTGCCAGGGCTGCCTTCTGTTGCCTCTCTAACTACACCCTGGGAAATTCTAAAAAATCATTACCCTCTTCCACCCTTCTGCTACCACACACACACACACACACACACACACACATACCCACCCATGTCTCCCCTTGTACATACACAAGCAAACTCTTACTGAAATGCTATTTGTTTTTTCTCATTAAAATTTTTCATACCCCCCCCCCCCCCTCAGCGTTTTTCCATTCTGTCCCGAGCTCAGTGGTCAGAGGATGGTCCCGCAACACCACGAGGGAACAGGCAATGAAATATTTTGGGGCCCAGATGAATGTGCTCTCACTGGTGAAGGAAAGGGTGAAGATGACTGAGAGCCTGTCTTCAGCAAGTCATATGAGCTCTAGCACATTTAGATCAGTGTGGGACTATGGTTTTGCTGCTGGAGGAGGGGGTGTAGTGTTTGACCCCAAAGGAGCACAACCTCCAAACATAACTCACATGGCTAAAGGAGGTTCATGGACAGATGAAATTCTGATTGGAGAGGGAAAACCCCCCCTAGGAATTTAGCATCCAGATGTCTGAGCGATGTTTTACCAGTTTGACATGTCCATGAACATGCTAACAATTCAATTGCATTAATAAATACAGTTCAAAGTAGAATATAAAAAATGAGCTTCTCCCATTTTCTTTTCCCCCTATTCTAAACTCTAAGGTGATCTGTTATTCAACCGCTATTCCTTTGCTCTGCAAAGGAATCCATTTTGTTGAGTTTCCCATTAATCTGATAATAAAATTTGGTAATAAAAATGAGTGAGGAACTCTTAATTCATTTTATTAATTTTGTTGCCAGCATTTTTACATCATTAAAAACATTTTCTCTTAGCACCTGTGTAATTATGTGTGCAGCTATAGTGCGCACCCATGAGCAATTATATCCAAAACACATTGAAAAGCTCGAATGAATAATGTGGAAGGCATTTGCTTTTTTTGAAATGTGCCATAACTGGATAGGTTAGAATCCACTTTTTTTTTATCAGGAGCACCCAGGTAATAATGAAGGCTCAGAATCCATTTCGACTCCTCATTTATAGCTGTTAGTGGATGTCCCCATCTGTTCTGTGGCGAGATCCCTTCCAACCATCTTTGATATCACTGAATGCCATTAGCCATGGAAGAGGCTGAAGGCTAATGGAACTTCAACAGTTCATTTGTTTGAAGCAATTATCCTGAAGCAAGCCCCCTTTCTGGAGCTGAGCATCGCCTTCACCAAAGGAAAGAGGATTCTGTCTGGAGGAGAAAAACATTTGACTGAAGGCCGCGGGGAATAACGACAACAAGACAAAAACAGAATTTATTTCTCTGAGGTTTCATGAAGCCCAGGGAATAAACAGTGACCCTGTCAGCAGGGTATACAAGTTCAGCAGAGTACGTTGGCTGAGGATTAAACCAGCTGGTTGTCACTAAAACAGTGAGAGCAGGTTTAAAGAGACAATCTCATGAAACGGGAAAAAAGAGATGACGAGGAGAGAGTGAGTCAGCAGTACTGCCCTTCCAGCTGCCCGAGCTTCGCCTTCACAATGAGACACGAATGGCTAGCAATGAGCTCCAAGGAAAATCATCAAGATTAGTATTTGATCGCACAAGGGCATGACCTAACCCTACAAAATGTGTTCATGCCCAGTTGTGACTAGGGCTCGGTTAAACCTTTGAGACAGAGCGAGAGTTGTGCTTCAAGGGAAAATCTTGAGAAGGCCAAACTTGTCATCACGTCACGTTTCCGTCACTCGTGAAAACATGAAGCAGAACTTTCCAAAGTTATCAGCTTAGTGCCATTTTCAGAGCTGACTAACACCGCTGAGAGAATTCATTTAAGTCCACGGCAGACTGTAAGTGAATCCCAGTTTAATGAAATCGTTCTTTATTATGAGTCACTCTCTCCTGGGGCTTATAGTATGTCCCATACAAGTCCTCGAATCCAGGACGTGTGATACATGCACAAGTGGCAGAGAGCAAGTGAATTCTGGGTAAATATCCTATTAAGCAAGCAAAGTGTTGAATCCTACTTCAAATAGGTCTGACGGACTTTAATAGCACAAAGCAAATGGAACTTTTATTTTGATCTCAGCTGTGATGTCGTTAGC
The DNA here is from genome assembly GCA_025802075.1 of Tenebrosternarchus preto. Classification (NCBI taxonomy): domain Eukaryota; kingdom Metazoa; phylum Chordata; class Actinopteri; order Gymnotiformes; family Apteronotidae; genus Tenebrosternarchus; species Tenebrosternarchus preto. The sequence continues at coordinate 13,410,455 of JAOYMR010000003.1, read as the reverse complement.
TGGGTCCACCGTCATGACTTGGACTAGAACCAAAAGATTCTGGTCTGTCTGTCTGCAGATGCATTAAAAGGCAATTTAGTAGTGGTTTCCAGTTCCAATTTTTTTTTTTTTACCACATCAAATCCTCAATGCTCAATGTTCCTCTATTTGCTCAATGTTCATATTTTGTTAACAGTGCAAATAGAGAGCTGGAATGCACAGAGCTTGTCTCAGCACACCTTTGCAATTTCAGGTCAATGTCTCAGTGTCAAACAGGGCAATGATGTAGTGAGAGTGGCCCTGTTTGATTCTGGGGGAAGAAATCGGATGTAGAATTTGTGTGAAACTCTACCCAGGCTGATTGGTTCTAAGTTCTGAGAGAAAAAAGTGTCTTTTGTGACAACTGCCTCATACAAATACTCAGTGGGTTTTTGTCACATGTTCAATATTTCACACTGTGCTGTTTTTGAGACTCTCACAGCAGCTTTGACTTGGTTCCCCCCCCAAAAAAGGACTTCTTTTCCCTCCTCACTGATGACTGGAGTGCTTTTGAGAATATCACTTATCTCAGCTATAAGAGAGCAATGAAGGAGAGAACATCAAAATGGCTGCCACAGATGACAGCCCAGCTCAAAGTAAAGCAACCAGGCAGCTTTTGTTTTTTTTTTTGTAGAACTGTCTCTTTCTCTGAGCATATGCTTCAGATATTGACAATACTTGCATTGCATTTTGCATTAAAATGTTTGCTCATACCATACCACACTTTTGACTTTTACTAAGACAGCAATGTATGTTGCTCTGTTTTCTGCTGTTTTTCCTCTATTTTTTTTAAAACCTTAGCTGCACTGTGAGATCAGACAATGAGAGAGTGATGTAATATTGCTGCCTGGCGGACTCAGTAATGCAGTCAATGGCATAAGTCCTGCTGCAATTTAAAACTGCTTATCCGAGCTGAATCCAGATGGGAAATCACTTTCAAACAGTTTTCTTTCATAAGCACTTCGCTTGGGCTATGTTCATCTCCACACAGAAGACGCTCAACATCATATATATGTACACACACACACACACACACACATAT
>JAOYMR010000003.1:13384096-13395914 GCA_025802075.1 Tenebrosternarchus preto | reverse complement strand
TGCGCTGCTAACTAGGGAACTGGTGAAGGTGCTTAAAAAGGCGAGAAGGCGTGCGGGCCGGCTCAGGTCTTTGCTGCCAGGGAGAGAACGAAACCTAGAGAAGAACAAGCCTTTGCATGGAGAAGGAAGGGAATCCTTTAGATTTTTAAGCAAGAGCCGGGAAGGAGGCGCACACAGACAGGGTGCTGCGTTTTTATCTGAGCGGCCGCGACTTGAAAAGAAGCCGGCTATACTTGAGCTACGAACTCCTCGTACGCAGCAACTTTCCTTCGGTATAGTATCTATTCTTACATCTTAATCGCCCGCTTTTATTGAAACACGTGGACATACGACTAGACGAAACTGTATTTATTTGTGCAATATTTTTATTTTTACTTCTCTAGAACAAGTGATGCGAATATATCCAAATCAGTTTAGAAGAATACAAGATATTCGTGTTTTTTTTTTATCTGTCAACAACTTTATCAATGGGTTCTTAAGAAAGGAAAAATGCTTATAGTCAAAAGAATGAATATGAACAGATTACCTATTGTGATGTGGGTAACAGTGGCGCGTGCGCTAGATGCTGTCCGAGCTGTGCACATTAGTAGGCTAGCAGAGGTTTAAAAACTCGGATTAAGTTGAGGATTCCATATAATGAATGGTCGCTGGAGATGTTAAAAGGAGGCTTAAGTCAGACTGAGTGTACCAGGAAATATCTCTTTACTCCAATCCCCTTCCGAAACGCTTTTCTTTGCCAAGCCTGGTATCCTAATTAAGCGGCGCATTCATTTCTACCAAGAGAAGCTACATTCCTCGTTCTTTGCATCCGTTGGAGTGGGGTGGTCGTCTGTCGGATATCCTCCTCTTCGCTGTATTCATTGCGCGCGCATGTGGGGAGGAGGGGAAGGGGGTTCGTTGAACAAGCAGTTTTATTGTCCATGTTCGTTTTAACGATGTCCGTTTGCAAGGGTGTTAGTGCAAAGGCACCGCACAACACCCCACGCAGGCTGGCTGGAATATGCATCACGTTACGTGACGGACGACTTAACTCCGCGCCCGGCACGGTCTGATGATGGCACTCTCTAGCGCATCGCTCTCAATAATTCAGATATCTTTGGTGAATAATTGACGTGATAATGCTAAAGATGAAATGATAGCGGGGAGGGGAGGGGAGGGGTGGGGTGGGGAGAGGGGTGTGCGAAAAAGAAGAAGAGGTTAGTGCTCCCCCGCCTCCACTCCTTTTCTCCCTCTCTCCTTTACACAGGGATAGAGCGTCTCCCCCGCAAATTGCATGATTACGCAGATAGCCCGCTTTGAAATAATTCAATCCATGACAAAACCTAATTACTGGCAGGTAATACCCTGTCAGCTTTAATGCGTCTCATCACTCATAATGGTAGCGAGGAGCATTTTATGACCCATCTCATTACTGCTGCGTTTTAGGCCGTGATTGGCAAGAGGCCGCAAGCTAACGATCGACTGCACATATCTGCCACCATCTCTAAGCTTCTAGTAGATTCTCCATATTCTCCATACTTTCCTATTTTGCAAAATCACATTTAGACTGATATAAAAAATAAACTTTTGGTCATGTTAAACGGAAAAACTATTACGCCAGCCGCGCGCGTGCGTGCGAGTATGTGCGTATTCTATGAGGGGAGGGCACAGAAGGCCTATGAATCATTCTCCTTGGCAACGTGTGCATCAAAAGGCGCTAATTAGAACGTGCAGGTGTAACCAATGGTTAAGGAATAGCTTTAGTGTTACATCACAGAGGGTAATCAGCGCAAGTATGTTCACGAAGTATTTCGTCTCGGAGAAAACACCAACTGTAATATAGGTTGTAAATACAAACAACACCTAAAATAAACACATGCACTCAGTTTATTTACTGAACTGTTGCTGTTATGTACACTAATGTTACATAGTGGTACGACTTTTTACAGCAGTAGGATTGGGGCCACTGGGTGAAATGCTTTAGTCTGAAATAAGCACACGTAGGCCTGTGTTGTTACTAGTGAATTCATACATAATTATTCAGACATTATGACTCGGTTGAACAGATGAACACTTTGGGAAAAAGAACATCATAAACCTTCCAGGGTTACTGATCATATTCCTTACTCTTACGGTTTTATACATATGATCCGCGACGTTTTCGGTGTGTTCGAGGTGTTATGACTGCCCTATATTGCTACCAACCCCTGATATTGATAAAATGGAAATGATAGAAATTAAAAGGAAAAAGGTAACCACATGCGCGTAACACAAGCACTTCGGGAGTTCCTCAATATCCTTGCTCAGCAGCTCGTGTTTCAGAATTGTACGTGCATAAATTACATTTAAAGAGATTACATCCCTGTATATAGAACGTTTAGGTTGTATAAGGATCTCCACAGTATGTAAAAGTAACATACTACGGCATACGTTTGCTACCACGCCGCACAGGCAGAGGAGAAAAACTGTGGGAGATACTAGAGTACAAGGATATTGTGCGCAGAGCTTGTTTGTGCGCGCGTCTCGACCTCCCATACGTGTCAGTAAGGAGAACACAAGTTTCTCTTGGGAGCGCGCCTGCACGCGTGCGCTCCGTTACTCCAGCTATCGTTTATAAGTGAATGACCTTTTCCTCGTCGTGTAATGTCTTACTGGTGAGGGATTGGTTTTGAAGATAATAAAGCTAGGCTTCAACATTCTTCGTTTCTCACTCGCTGATGGGCAAGTTGTTCTGAGCTTTTCAGTAGCTATATTCGGTCTATGACGACTCGGGCGAGAACACCTGTAGCTTTTGGTACGAACAACTTCTCGTTGGTGATCCATGTGGACCTCATTATTTTCAACCTGAAGATCACTGTTATCCGCAGCGCAATGTCGGTTTCGTGAACTTTTGCTCCGAGGTATATAGAGTCGGAGTCTGCACCACGGTGCTCTACCCGACGTTAACCTTCTGCATAACTTGGTCAAGAAGGTGAGTGGTTTGTCGACTAATTGTTTTGCGAACGGGTTATATACTTTGTTATGATTTAGCAGTATACATCACTAAACAGCATTTCAATACAGGAAATCACCATTGAGACTTGATTCTGTAACGCGGTATTTGTGGTATAATTAGCATTTGTTGGGTTGTTGAAGGTTTTTGAGCGATTGTACGTTTTAAAGCTTGTCATTGAAGAATTATGACCAAGTATCGTAAAACGTAGGCTTACGCAGATTTGTATTCTTAAATGTTGTGGTATATGACTGAACACGAGTTTCTCTTCTTTATTCTGCTTTCCTCCAGTTGTATGTAACGCGCTTTTTTTGCAAGTTTCTGAATCGAAGGCTGTATATGTAGATGGTTTGTCAAAATGTAACAAAATAGAATGAGTGAGAAAGCTATTCCTTTTCGAATGCTAGACAAACAGATAAACACATTATTACTAGTTCCAGTATACCCCAGTTCCGACGATAACGAACGTTTAAGGGTTATTTATTTATTTATTTGCTTTTGTTTTTGCTCTAAAATTTTCTTATTGCTGTACGCACACCCAAATGCTTTGGAAAGGCAAGCGAGGAGCACGATAGGATTATAAGATTACGGCGCCGCGAAGGGGTAAGCATATGCCTTTGTCATCCGCTGTCATTTGTTCGCCGTCACTCGGCTTGCTACGACTGCTGGTAGATCTAATTTCATAGTCGAGCACTGTTGTGACAAACGGTCTTAACAGCGTGTGGCGCTGAGCGATAGCGAGCCGTCGTTCTCCCCTTCCGACTGTGTTTTGTTGATTGGTGTTTTCCTCATTTTCACTCTTTTCTTGTGAGGCGAGGTGGATTGTTACTTCTAACAAAAGCGAACCACCCTCAGAGAGCGTGCGTGCATACAGCTGCTCACTTTACAGAGACGGGAATCTTGGCTCGCGGCTCCTCTTGTTGCATGGTGTTTTCGGGTGCTGAAGCGAGTCAACAAATGCAGAAAAGAGAGAAAAGTTTCGGTAAGATCTTAAAGTGTGATTTTTACTGGGTAATGCTGTCGCGAGTGGTATGTGTTCAAATTTGTGGAACTAACCTTGGAAGTGTTACGATGTTTTGTGGTTAGCTGTAGCCTATAGTTTAAACGAACGCACAGATATGTGTAACGAGCATGTTTGTACTGGATTCAATCTAATGTGTATTTTACGATATATGTACGTTTTTCAAACATATCATTTTGCGCTTTTCGTAGACTGCTAAATATATTTTGCTATGACACTGCGTATCGTGATTGCGAACGTTTTAATGGTCTCCGGGTTAACGGTTCCATTTCGTCGTTTTGCAAGCTGCCTCGAAAATTGGGTTCTCTGTAGCAAATCTTATTGGTCTTTTCCAAGCACTACGCTGCCATGGCAACAGTAATTAAACTGATAAGAGGGTGAAATGTCAGCATCTCCGATTCGCGCAGCTGTGATGTGGATGAAAGGGGAAATCAAATTGGTACTTTGCGCCCTGTTTGCTTGCGAAGTCTTGCCAAAAAATCTACACCAGTATTCAATACGAGAATAGCGAAGTGCACAAAGAGTAGCCTATCCCGGGCGAATTGGACGTAATGAAATATCCAAATGAGACGAAGAAGACGAGAAACGACACGCATATCGAGCCCAGTTGTGGATATCATTTATTTTGCCTCGTGGGAAATCAATCTTTTGTTCACCGCTTCCCCTCGGCAATCCCTAAATCGAACACGCCAAATTCTTTTCAGATAGATACACCTAAACTCCAAACCGACCCTACAGCATGATCTGGAAGGAGATTCTGAATAGGATATTGTTCGCTTGAAAAGAACGACCTTGGACAATCGATTCGATTGGTTCCGAACCTGATTGCAGACCGAGGGGAGTCGAAACTCTAACTTCTCTGGCTTGGTAATGAGAGGCGGTGACTTTGTTGTGTTAACCAGGCGAGCTGGGACGGTGCGGATGAGTGCTACTGAACAGGACCGCATAGGGAGCGCAATCAGCCGTGCGCGCCTCACTGTCCAATCCAGCCAATTAAAAGCTCAACAACTTAAATGCAGTGAGCCAAAATAGGGTTTGCTCATTACCGCAAACAGTGTGCCAGTTCATCCATTGCGTCTTTGCTATTTTTCTACCTCTCCCAAAACCCCCACTTTTAATCCGCTGTTTAAAACCTTTTAAACAAAATACCGTTTTGTTTACGTTAAAATGGCAAATATGTTGAAGAAGTTTGTGGCCTTCAGAAGATTTACACACTAATGTCTGTCCATTTACACCTTTACGTTAACCTTCAACTTTAAATACCCGCAACTTGAGATCGTGTCTGTAGCAGAGCGGTGACGCCGCAGCCAACTCTTCCCTAGCACAGCATTTGACCTGAAGTGATAGCACCCTGTATACCTGCTGTGGGACTCAGCTTGAGGGTAACGTTCACTTGGATTTAGCACGTCTGCCTTAATGGCATAAAAAATTACAGCCTAAAACAAATTACTGCTTATACTCATTATTCATGGGAACTAACTGCAGTTGCTTTTGTATATTTATTTTGGCCTTAATTAATCAGTACCTCTATTTCTGTAATGTGGAAAGGAGTAAGGCCAGAGAACTCCGGTCCCAGGAGCCCCCAGTGGGTCTTCTTAACTTAAAGTTCACCTCCACACCTTTTATAATTCTGCTTGTGCTCTTACAGCCAAATGAGTAAGATGTGAGTTCGGCGCAGGGGACCGTGGCACTGGCCAGGCTCTCTGCACAAGGTCTCTACTTCAGCCCAACAGGCAGCAATCAGATGCACTCCTACTGGAGGACAAGAACTACTGGGGCAGGACAAAAGACGAACAGGCGAGCAGGCGGCAGGCGTGAGGCATAGCGGGCTGATCTCTGCACGGAGGGGGAATGCTAATTACAGGCCGTCTGCATGGGCCCGCATTGTTCCCTCTACCCAACAAAGCCCTTTCACAGCCCAAAATGGGGGTTACACAATGGCTGCTCTGGGGGCAAGCTTCCCCTGGCCCCTCCCACAGAGAGGGGGAAGAAAGCATGAAGGAGTAGGAAGCAAGATGCTAGCAGCTGCAGCTAGCTGTTTTTTTTTTTTTAAATTTCTTTTATTTTTTATGTAGATAACCAGCAGTCCATTTTCATGTGTCCTCGTTCAAGTATCAACTTTCTAACCCACTTTCTTAAAATATCAGCTGTCTCACAACCCACAGAACGGGCCCCCCACTGATGGCTTCATTGTTTTGAAGCTTGCCTGAGCCACTCCTGCGCCGTTGGCTGTTGCTTTCTCACAGACGTCCCCTCTCTTTTACCCCCCCCCCCCATGCAGGTATACAAATGCTCTCCGTCCAGCCGGACACCAAGCCAAAGGGCTGTGCCGGCTGCAACCGGAAGATCAAGGACCGCTACCTGCTCAAAGCCCTGGACAAGTACTGGCACGAGGACTGCCTGAAGTGCGCGTGCTGCGACTGCCGCCTGGGCGAGGTGGGCTCCACCCTCTACACCAAAGCCAACCTCATCCTGTGCCGGCGGGACTACCTCCGGTAAGAGCCCCGTGCGCCTCACCTTCCGCTGGGATGGCCCTCAGCCATCCCGGCCAGTCGCCGCTTGTGTGAAGTGTTCCGTGGCCTAATGAATTACTCTTCTGTAACCTTAGAAACTTGTGACTCATGCAGTGCACACTGTAACAGGCATGTAACTAATTTTCTGGGTAGCTATAAAGTAACAAATACTCTTACATATTTGAAGGTTATTATAGGTTTGTACAAGGTGGTTGTTTATGTGATGAATTACTGATACTAAATGATATAGATAGGCACAAGGAGAGTAGAATAACCTCCGTAGACAAGTGAGATTATAGAGTGAACAATGATAGCAGAAACTACTAAAGGAGGGTGTGAAGCTTTTCTTGTATGACACCTGAAATCAAATCAAAGTCAAATTACCATGGCAAACCTACATTTTAAGTTTTTTTTTTTTTTACACCTACAACAAGGTTACATCTGCCACCTTGCTCACACATGGCTGTACTGGTGTTCTCTGAAGCCGCCGAGCAGAAAAGGTCATGTCTGCTCTCAGCACTGGTGTTTACAAGGTTTGCACACGTTTTTACATATGTTGTTAGCTTAATAGGAAAAGGGCCTCTTCTTGAGTCAATAAACACCCAGCATTTCTAATTTGATTTGGTGCAGGCAGTCGGCTAGACCACAGAGACCAGAGCACTAAGTTTAAGAATCTTGAATTTTTTTCTCTCTGAAAGAGGTTTCAGTGAACAGTCCAGCAAGCCCTTCTCCACATTCTCCTGCCAACTTTAGCAGAACACTTTTCCTTACGGCTTTGGCAAACACACTGGGCTGCACCTCTGTACCCTCACATCAGTGTTCTGTCAGTAAAGGACCTTAATACAGTTTTTTTTTTTTTTTGCAGTGATTTGTGTTCAGTACCTACTGCTAAGACTTTTACATCTGAACATTTAAGTGAGACTCTAGAAATCGCTGCTAGAAAAGGCCTCTGTAGATACTATAAATACTATGAACAGAAATCAATTTTAAAACAAAAGCAAGTATTTTTTGCCAGCAGTAAAATACAGCAGAAAGAGCCAACGGTGGAAATATGTGCATAAGTAAGAGACCAAGCTTGATGTTTCAGATAAACGTGTACTGTTCCTATCCTGAAGTGGAGATCACGAAAACCACATTAGCCTAACAAAAGATCAGTTCACTTTAGACACGAACCTGTGCTCTAGAGTCTTATGGTTAGGTTTAGGATATGAAGCTGATGTTATTTAGTGACGGTGACACTGATGATGATGATATGTTAGTAGATCATAAGACGTTTCACCCGGCTGTGTAACCCCCAGCTACATTCCCCCAGCTATGTAACTCTCTTTTTATAATCCAGGTAAGAAAGCCTGCCTTGCATGGATGAGGTCTAGTAAGCCTGTTCATTGTTCATTTCCAGAAGCCTAGGGTGTGTGCCACCATGTGCGGCAGTTGCCATATCACACATGTAAGTGTGCCAGCAAGCAGGCCGCCCGGGCCGCTCCGGGCATGCCGGGTGTGCGGGAACGATATGGGGGCTGCAGGAGGTGCTGGGCACCTGGCAGAGGCACAGGTCATTTCACCTGGGTGGGAGTCGCAGGAGCTACCCTCCGGGGTGGCAGGAGGGAGGCGAGTGCCAGAGGGCCGAAGCTCAGATCACCGCCCTGCTAAAACGTGTCTCCATTCACGACAACTTGCATACGCACGCCTTTCTTAAACCAAAAACAGGCTCTGGAGGCTCAGGAAGATAGCAGGAATTCTGTGGAGGATGGCAACTCTTATTTCTGCCTTTGATAGAATAAAATGTATATTTATATCCACTTTTCTGGTCATACTCACATAAGGACCATAGATAGTTCCTAGACGAAGTGTCGGATTGAATGTTCATTCCCTCCCTGTGGTGGTTAGTGCTTTTCTTGCGTTCTTTGGCACTTTTCCATTCGGTAAGTGGCCCGGTTCTTCTTATGCTCGTCAGCGTTTGCGAGAGCACTGGCACGGCTTTGCCCCTTTGTTTTCTTCTCCATCATCAAAGTTCAAGGTGACTGGATTGATTTGATTGAGCTTCCTGCCCGCCTGGCGTCTCATCGCCCGGCGTTTAACGGATGGCGCTCGCACCCGAGGACGCTGCTCCTCGCTCCCTGTCACCACCACACAAAGGAAAAGGGGTCTCCGTCGCCGCGGCGATCGACGGGCGCTCTGCCAGACCTCGGTGTCACGCCGATCCCGGCGTTGTCGTATTTATTTTTCTAAGTTAGTGGTGTTGCGATCGGACACAGAGATAAGAGCAAGACCTAATCTCTAGCTGCCTTTGTTTTAGTTCTGTTTTTGCATTCTGTTTAATAGTGAATTATTCCTGGATTTATTATACAAGGATACCCCTCCCCCCACAGACCACCCCTCCACAGAATCAATTCAATCCTGTTTAGCAGTGTGGCATGTTATTAAGGCTGACATAACCAGGGTTAATAGAATTCTTCAGGGGTCTACAACTATGAGTGACCATGAGAAATGCCATCCCACTAGCTGAGGAATACTAATCCCTATCACAGTGAACACAAAAACAAATTAAATAAGGACAACAAAAAAATGTTTTGTTTTTTCATGCCCATCTCAATAGGTGTATACTGTATGAACAAATACAGTGTGGGACTTTCTCTGTTTGGCAGGAGGGGCAGGAAGTGTTTGGTCTGTGTGTGTGTGTGTGTGTGTGTGTGTGTGTGGTTCGTGGGCGTTTGTGTGGGTGTGGTTGTGACTGGTGAGCGAATATCAGTTGCTTCGTATTCAGAGCATAGAGACGGTAATTATTGATAGACAGCATTATCACGCTGGGCTCGATTCTTGTACTGCACTCAAAGTATGGGAATACGGTACTGGACCTTCGTATCAGCAAATGATTCGTTTGATACTGTGTTGACATCTCCGTCAACGGCAGAGGTAATAACAGCAATAGCTGTGTTTATGCTGATGTGGTTGCATTTCAGAGCAAAGACCGATAAGGTTAAAAGGGGGTGACAAAAAAGAGACGGAGACATTTAAGTTGGGAAGGTGGTAGAAATGAACCATCGCTACACACAGAGAGTATCCACAGACATGGAAGCCATCTACCAAAGCCTGGATGCAGGCGGGGGGGGAGGAAAGCTGTTAGGCATCAGTTAATGGAAAACTGTAAATTTCAGGCATCCATTTTAAAGACAGCACAGGGAGACCACTTATTTATTTATCTATCTATTCATTCATTTTTTTTTAATCCAACTTCAATTTTCCTCTACAGTGGTTTTACTAAGATTGTAAATGCAAGCAAACTCACAGAAGCCGTCAACATGACTGGATTTATTACCGTTTTGGAAAGTATGCTATCGGAGGGAGATAAGCAACATGTAGAGCATGGTTTAGTTGTAATAACTTCTAGTCTCCCTCACTCATTCAGAAGCAACTTTGTGGACCACATCCACCTTGTACTGTAAAAACTCATGGAAATGAACCATAAAAAATGTATCTTTAACTTTTCCATATTTGCATGTGCCATATCGCAGCCAGTGCAGAACCCATGTGCATTTGTGGACATACTCTGTTTCTCTGCCATACAAAGGATCAGCACAGTGTTGTTGCATTTGTCTTATCTGGAAGAAGTTGAGAACTGAAGTAAATTGACAAACGTTTTACTTTTTTTTAATTATTTTTTACATTTGTCATGTTTAATTTGTCCCAGTCCGACATTTCCATCCTGATCGATTTTTCATGTATAAATAAAGATGAGATGGTTGTAATTTGCTTAACAGAGCATCAGGCACAAGCATGAGGGAGGTGATGAACGTCTGTCCAAAGTCGAGAGAAGCACACTTCTACAGAGTCAGATCCCTCACACACTGAAAGTCAGTGTTCCTGGCTGATTCTGCTATCGAGACTATGTGCCGTTGTCCTTGAAGGATCCCAGAAACATTAGATTTGGGGCAGTGCCAAAAAGGGACCCAAGGAATGACCTAAAAAGGTAGAGACAAAATTTTTGGAAGTGCTTCTTTTTTATGCACAGGTAACTTTGTCCAATCAGCTCTTTCGTTGATGTGTGCAGGTGCGCGGTGGAGTGTTCTTTTTTTCAGTTCGCTCTGTATTTATCATTGTGTTTGACATGATTAAAAGAGGTCATATAGGACTTTGTAAACTCAGTAAAAAAACATTTCAGATCCCTCCTTATCACCCCCCCCCCCCACCCCGAAGAATGATTCAAAACACAATAATTCATATATCAGCTGAATAACTGCTTTCTGATGGCATGACTATAAGAGTACGAGAAATAAAGGTTACCGTGGTGTCTCTATGGGGACAGGTGCAGTGCAGTGTGCTGCAGTTTGTCTAGGTCCCTCACGCCAGTGTCTGAGACGAGCTGAGAGATTGAGGCCAGCTCTCCTCTTAATGACCAGAGCAGCTGTTCAAGTGGAGAAGTGGCCCTGCTCTCTGCCACTCTGAGGCATCAGGCTGGAGCCCTAGTTTAGCCTTAGCCACTTCCTCTGTGGTCACCCTCCCTCCAAGCTTACAAAGAGCGTTTGCACCAAGAGGAGGAGGTGTGTGCGTGTGTATATGCATGAGATGTTGTACAGCATATTCATTTAGTCTCCTACCATGAATCTGGTCCTAGTGCTTCCCAAGTTCCAAAGTACACTGGTCTTTCTGAGCAAGAATAACATGCTTTTAAGGATTTGGACAACATTATTTCTAACACTTCAAGTTTTTATTGTTCTCTGATCATATGTATATTCTCTTGAGCTCTATGATTTTGTATTCCACAGTGAGTTTTGCTACTGGAGTATTTATTGATGTCAGTTGAAAGTCAAAGCTTCCTTTGTGCATTTGATCCAGCTTGATATATCAGTTTAATTTTAGAAACAAGAAAAACTAAATCATCTTCACACTCAACATAAACAGGGCAGGCCACAAGGGTTAGATCTGTGTCTGTTGTTATCTTCCATGTCCTGTATTTATTGGGTATTTGTCTTAATGTGGTCATCTCCTCACCTGTGGCTTTTAGGAGTGTGTTTTCAATGAACAAATACATAAATAGTACTAAATGGGAATGTAGATTTGGTAATATGTGCCTTTTATGCTGGAGTGAAAACACATTACATTCGGATGATGAGTTATAACAAAATAAATCAGAAAAGAGATAGAATTTCTTGCAAGATATACAAAGTTTGATATTGAGATTGATATTATTTTTGATTTCCCATTATATAACTTTTAAAAGCCTGCTAACTCCATACAATTTATTCATCTTTATAATGTTTAATTATATGTTATATTTTAATTAAAAATTATTTGTTAATGTTAGCATTATATATA